>JASGCC010000036.1:1256017-1856017 GCA_030067915.1 Hydractinia echinata | reverse complement strand
CAATCAAAACGTTTGATCCATTAGCCTCATGTTGATAATTCAATGTAAAACTTACCAAATAATTTGAACAAGTTGTTGTACAAGATGTACAACGCATACTCTCTTCACAATTTTTTTGTTTTCCATCCCGAGATAAGAGATGAAGAAGCGATGATGAACTAATCTTGTAGAGTTTTAAAAATTAGTTGCTCCATGATGATATTATACTTTCACGCCGTCAATTTCTTCAAGTGTTGTAAAAATGAATATTCCAGATTTCAAAAAATGTGTCTGATGATTGAGCCTCGGAATATTCTAAAAAAGTGATCCTTGATGATTCTAATAAAAGGACTTGAGTCTTAATTTTACTATCAAGTTTTTAACAGAAATTCTTGTCGATATCTTCAAATAGTAATCATAATTACGAAGAAATTTAAATGACACAAAATTTCAAAACATTTTTTCAAAATATGTTTTTCTTCATTCTAATGTTACAGGCTTTCTATCTCTTTGATTTACAAAAGGGACGAGGGTGCATAGAGTACCCCTATTTATATCTGAAATCTAATATTTTTTTAATTATAGCCTTCATTCCCAACTCACCAAATCAATTGGAAGCTCCTATTGGATGTATAGATACATTTCATGACTGTGTCAATTGGTTGGGTGTATGTCGACAACAAGTATTTCGTGGACTTATGTTACGTTACTGCAAGAAAACTTGTAACATATGTTAAATTTATTAATATTTGACATGGCTACTTATTTATTGGATCAAAAAGTTTTTTTTAGTCACTCTAACTTAAAATTTGATCCCAAAAGTCTGTTTAAATGATGATATTTTTGGAGGATTTCACTTTTTCCTGCCAAAAATTTATAGTTAAAATTTTAGATTTTAAACTACTCTTCAAACTAACATCAATGTTAGAAAAAACTATATAGTAATTTTTAATTTTTTTTTTATGGAAATTATTGTTTT
Source organism: Hydractinia echinata (assembly GCA_030067915.1). NCBI lineage: Eukaryota > Metazoa > Cnidaria > Hydrozoa > Anthoathecata > Hydractiniidae > Hydractinia > Hydractinia echinata. Next base: position 1,855,059 of record JASGCC010000036.1, on the reverse strand, counting down.
TAATTACATCTAGCAGATATCCACCTAAAAATTTTACGCAAGGCTCAACTAAGCTACGGTTTCGTTCAACACAGTTTTAAATGGTGGATGATATTATTATGCGCGTTGAGTGAACCCATCTGTTAAAACTAACCCGAGTTGAGACTGAGACAGTTCTCTCAGGCGAATAAATCAAAATTATTAGGAAATAGTGTGTTTTCTTGTCACCCAGTACAAGGCTCTCTACTTTTCTACAAACCTAATGTCTTCTAAAGGTTTTAACCCATGGCATCCAAAGAAAAGAAGCATCAGGACGTCTTCATCAAACTGATAGAGATACCTTTCTACAGATAGAAGTAATTTAGCATCAATCTTTCATAAACAAAGACACTTGCTAGCAACTGTGGAGAAGCGGAACTTGTGATGTCGTGACAGTCTAAGCTGGATTTTCTATCTCTTCTATCTCTTCTATCTCTTCTATCTCTTCTATTTGCGGTTTCTTTATACTTTTTGTTATTGATGACTAGTTGTTAGCCCGTGAAGAGATCAAGAGTCCTTGGATTTTCGCACATATTCCTATCATCGCTATATCGTGCAACTCTTACACAACCTCGATCCCAGGACAAGTTGTTTCTTTTTGCATATTGGACGGCGAGTCAATAAGCGCAGCGCCGATAAGAGACAAAAAGCCTTGGGAACGAGGTTGACTCTGCGGGTAGTAAAAGATAAGGGGCTGGTGATGAGGTTGTAACAAATGATGCACAAGAGTGAGACTATTATTTTCCATGTTTTTAACGTTACGTACAAACTAAAAATCTAAAAATTATAAGTAAAAATTAGAAATAAAAACTACAAATAAAAACACCAATATCTCAGAAATAAAAATTAAATATCAAAAAGGAATTTGGAATTTTATGAGATACACTATCAAACTGTTAAGAAAAAGCACAAAAAAAACAATGAAAAATCATACAAGATTATTTTACAATCATGCTTATGTAAACCAGGGATATACCCTCCTAGATGGTAAACACTATATTTCCCTATATACAAGTATACTGTCATTAAAATAGTCACCAGAAAGTCTTGAAAACAAAAGTTAGATTAAATCGTTAGACGCAAGAAACAACAAACATATTTGACACACTAGGCCAAGTATTTATATCTTCCGAGAGAATTTGACGCAATATTTGAAGCACTGAAAGATTATACCCCTTGGTCAATGGACTTGTTACATTTTACTCAAATTTGAAAAATAACTTCATAACAAGAATTTGGACCCACCGTTAAACGTTGTGAAAAGATTCATATATCTTCGAAACACAATGTTACGTCGGCCATAATAGTCCCGTGTAGACGTTGCATCGCATTTCCACTTGGGATAGGTTGAAATGGTTATAACTGCGTTTGGGAATTGCCCATTACTGAAAGCTCAGCCTGTATAATAAAAAGATAAATAATAACTAAAACAAACAAACAAACAAACAAGCGGATGGGGGTTTAAAAACGATCTTCACAGCTTCCCTGTTTTGATTTGTAAACGAACTTTCAAGTTTGAAAACTTAGCTGATATTCATTATACTTTAACTATAAAAAATAAAAATGGTGTTTTAAATTGTTAGTAGGAGCAGCTCTCGCTATCGCCATTATAAGAAAGTGGTCTGAGCGTACGTTTCTGTGAAGTATTAGCGTGTATACCAAAGAAGTATCTATTTTTTCTGTATTTTTTGGTTTACGTTGTAAAAACTGTAAATTATAACATTCATTTCAAAAAAATAATAAACAAATTTTGCTATTGGTATTAAGGGTAAGGGGTGGTCGTTTTTTGGGGTGTTGGTTTTTTGGTTTTAACAATACGTAGATTCTGAAGTGCTATAGAGATATAATAAAAAGAATGATCTTTAACCGCAAAAAATGACTCCACCCAAACGTTTCTAAGTTCTCGCGTCGAGAAAAAAAACGCAAGCAGAGTCGTGTGTTTACATAAACAAGTGGTATTGCATAGCGGGCACTTTTAACTGCTGCTTTTCGCCCTGTTTATGTAAAAATTGGTATTACAGAACGGGAACTTTTAACTGCTGCGTTTCCGCCCTGTTTATGTAAACAACTGGTATTGCATGGTGGGAACTTTTAACTGCTGCGTTTCCGCCCTGTTTAAGTAAACAACTGGTATTGCATGGCGGAAAATTTTAACTGCTGCGTTTCCGCCCTGTTTATGTAAAAATTGGTATTGCAGGGCGGGAACTTTTAACTGCTGCGTTTGCGCCCTGTTTATGTAAACAAGAAGGAGGCACAACTCGGTTAACATTGCACTTATTTTCAAAAAAATACCGATTTTACTCAAACGAAAGCTCCAGAATTTGTTAATCGAATTTAACAGGGGAAACCCCAAAGTTGATTCAATCAATAAATACGAAGCTGCAAGTTTCTTCAAAAAAAAATCGCAGCTACTTTGCTCTTCGTTGTGTTTACAATGCATGGTCACGTTTAGTATCGTCGTTAGCAACTTTAGTATACGTGTTAGTTAAATGTAAGTGAGACCCCACATCAATAATATCCTGGCTTCACCGATATTAATCACGTGGTAAAGAACAATAGCAAGTAGCCAAAGGACGAGAGTGGTTGCAACTGCGCATTTGAATTCAGATTTTTTTAATTTTGTTGGTCGGTAATAATGGGAAAACTAGTTTTTCTGGATAAAAAAGACTGACTTGTAAACAGAGTAAGATATCTGCCAAACCCCAGTAACACATAAGCCCCGTTTTAGCTATCATTCAGTCGGAGACATTTTTTATTAAATTATACGAAGTAATAAAAATTGGTAAACCACACACTTCCTTAGATTAATTCTGGCTATTGCAACTGTTCCTGTATTTTAGACTCTTTATTAGTAGAAAAAGGGTTAATGAGGAAATATTCATGCATGGCTGCTTACTTGTCTCTTTTTGTCTCACTTACCTTAAGTATACTGTTGCTTTCTTTCTCGTAATGGATATACTTCCTAAGAGAGAAATTGTCTACTGATTTGACCTCTTTTTTTTACTTCTTTTCTCAATGACCGTGATGACGATAATGGCGACAATAATGGCGATAATAATGACGACAATAATGATGACAATAATGACGACAATAATGACGACAATAATGACGGCGGTGACGGCAATGACAACGATAGAAATAATGACGACGACAATAACGACAACAGTGGCGATAATGACGACAATTATGATGGCAGCGAATTTTAGTATGTTCGATTTTAATTGTTAGTAAAAATTTAGTCGAAACATAAATTAAGAATCAATTTGCAATAACCTTAGTTTAACTAATTTTTGTTGCTGCTTTAAGCGCCTCTTACTTTTTTATAAAAATAATAGAAAGTTGAAAAAATACCCATGATGCAACATTATTAACCAGCATGCAAATCAACAAAATTTACCTCTTCCTTAGTGATGGGTTTGCTGTCTTGGCGATTTCGCAAACTGTATTTTGCAAGTCTTTTCTTGCCAGGGATGAAAAAGCTGAATAAAGCTTTGTAATCGAACAGCAATTCTGGATCAGAGTTTTCTTTCTTTACATGGCCGTATTTGGCTTTATAAATCACTAAAGATAATGAAAGACAATTTCTACATACACTCCTGTCACAACTTCTCTGTAAAAACGTTTGTGAAGTTAAAGCACGAATTTCGAACTGTTATTGTGGCTATCACAAGAAAGTCTTGGGTAGGGAAAATTTCACCTTAACAAATTATTATTCGCAAATGGGGATTTTTCCCGAAGGTTAATTTACGCGAATTATAGATAATATACTAAATATAAAATATACAGAATGAGAAAAGAATTATATGATCAATTAATTCTAAATTCAACTTTTTGCTGAGATGTATTATCGCGAATGGTGTTTGTTGTTATTTTTAGCGAAAATTGTGAAATTTGCGAAAATTATTCTCTTAGTTTAAATACCTCTGTAGATCAAACTGAATATACATCCAGCAACAAATGTAAAACTGACTCCGATTGCTGCATACCACAGGTAAGAAATCGAATACCAAGACGATAATGCGTTGCTAAAAATAAAATACAAACAGAGTGTCAGTGACTTAACACAAAGAAGCCCTGTTTACATTGCTATATTGGGACCTCTTGTGCCAGTGCTTAATTACATCTATGGAAGATGTACGGCTTAAAATACAGCGCCAAAAAGAAAAGAAAATGACAATGTAATACTGATATTGACAAGTTTTATCATATCTTAACTAACTGCGTATCCATTGGTACTTACTCCGACGGTTTGAAATCCAATGATGGTCGAATGATACCCGTCCCGTTCATCAATGAAGAAATCGTTGTATTAGTGAAGGTCGTATTTAAATGGAATTCTTTACATCCTGTTACCTTAACAACTGCTGCATGCTTATTGGGCGGATGCATAATTGCACCAATAGCTAGCCACAATGTGCTTGCCACTCCCAAAAATGCACCGCAAAACGCTCCCTAAATAGAAAGTATAGACATAAATCATGATGAGCCAATCATGTTGCTTTATAGAAAAAAACAATACGTAAACGAAAAAATTAGTCGGAATTTTGCATGGAAAGTATTAAGCTCTTTATCAAGCCCCAAACCCAGGGCATGTCATTTTTTTTATACTTATAAAAACGCTGCATGCCCTGGGATCGCGGTTGATAAAGTGGTAGCCATTAAATGTAGATTTTGTAATAGCAACTAATCTTAACAGTAATGTGTTTATATTCAGAGAATATTGAAACCATACCACAGAGTTGGCCCATGGTACCATCATTCCTAAGAAGAACAGTCCCAAGTATGGACCGCCCAGAATGCCAAAGATACTGTATGCAAGCTAAAACAAGTTAAGATCAGCACATCGTCACCACATTTCTGTTATCAGTTTATTACTTTAGTAGTAAGTGGGACATATATATAACATGTGTATAATGTGTATAAAGAGTTCCATTTTCTAAAGTTTGTTATTGAATCATGTCTTACTCACCTGTAGAACCATAGTTCCGAAAATAGAGACCAAAAATGCTAGACCAATAACCAGGACGCCAAGTGAGCAAGCTATTATAAAAAAATGTACTTGTGCAGAAATAATATTAACAAAAATGTTAAAAGCTACTTTATGTACATACACAGATAATAATTTGCATGCACTAGCAATTCTTACCAATTATTTTAGATACAAGTGTAGCAGAAGCGTCATTCATATCAGGTTTTATTTTCTTCACAATATCTTCCAACATGACTGCAGAGATTGAATTCATACCAGAGGATGCAGTACTAAAAATGTTTTTCATATTGTTACAAAAAAAATCCTTTTTAACCCTATTCGGTCCGGGGTTTTTCGAACATATTATGACCTGGGGGGCGGAATCCGAATAACTTTTCACAAGCTTGTCCAAATTGAATCAAACTTGGCACAGTTATAGTACGTCACAAAAGGAACAAAATGGCAGCAATAAATTTTTGCTTGCGTCAGCACATTTTCTGTGACGTCATCAAAAGCTTGAAATTTGTTCAAAATGCCACTATCTGCTTAAAATTTAATTACTTTAGTTCTAGAGCGAATTTTTACATTCTGTTTGAAGTTTCTGAAAGCTAAATAAAAGTTATTTTACATATTTTCCGGTTTTTACATAGATCGTATGAAAAATTGCCAAATATTGCCCGAAAATCCGTTTTTTCCGGTTTTACGGGAAAAATCCGAAAAAACCGAAAAAATTGGGAAATCGGATTAATCACGAGATCATAACATGCGAAATGATTCTTCTTGATGAAACAAAGTTGTGTTGTAAGTTTCAAGTTCCAGACATAATCCTAACAAGAGTTATTATATTTTCCCTATTATAAGGGTTTCATAGAGATTTTTAGGGGTAGTTTCGAGCAATAGCCAATATCAAAGCCTCTGAAAGGTATGGGACCTAAAAATTTTGCATGCAGGTGTCTAATAGATAAATATTGAAACTCAGTAAGTATTGTAGCCATGCAACATAGCATTAAAGAGTTATTAAAAAAAACCGTCAGGGGGCGGCGGAATCCGCCCCCCCCCACCGGACCGAATAGGGTTAAACCTACAACCCGCGCTAAAATATTGAGACAAGGGCACTTTTTCGACCATTTAACAAAATTATCAAAATGCATCAACACGCCGATTCTCGGCAGCCGATAGTCAGTATGTTCTATTTTTACAGACGCACAAAGTGTTCAGAATGCGCTAGTCGCACTTTCGTACAAAATAATCTACGTCAGGGACCTCGAACGTTCGAAAATTTGGAAAATAGATAAAAATTAGTACGTTTTACGAGTTGGGATGTAACAAAATAACCTATATTTACTAACAAAGTCGATAAGGTCCGTGGAAATATCCACTTAAGCAGAAGAACAATGGAAAACATTTAGGTCGTTTTAGGAGTTTTACTAACGTCAGTAGTGCATATGCAAAAATCTTTTGAAGAAGTTTTTTTTACCCGTTGCCTGTATGTGTAGATCTTAAAATGTCGATAAAGAAAATGAATAGGATCATTTGTTTTTGTTGAACGTATAAAGATTGTAAGTCTGATCGAGAAAATCTTTACGATCATGTACTGTTGACGAACGGTTACAGATATATTGGGGGTTAAAGGTTCCTTCATTTTTTTGATGACGTCATCAACCTGTCAATTCCGAAAGGAATTCAGGACCTAGGTTTGGGAAACTTATTCAATTTGGCCCCAGGTTGTCCCTAGTTAACCAAGCGGTGAAAAATAACTGACGTCATCACCTCATTTCCAAGTTATTTGGCCTTAAAATTATAATTGCATTGTTGTAATGACTTCATTAGTAGAAGTACTACATCCCGTGTAAACAATAATAAAATGAACTACTGAACTTTCTCAAAACGTCTTATAGAGAATTACTGTTGTTATATAGGTTCCCTCCTCTTTTGATAGCTGATAAGCATCGTGAGAATTTCTTGGCAGTTCTTATCGTAACATCGAACATGAAACCAATAAAATAACAAGTTTAAAAACAAACAATAACGCTAATGGTAATACCTCAGAGCTCCACTGAAGAGACAGGAAGTGAAGATTCCTGGAAGACCTGGATATTTTCCCAATTTATGGATGATAAAGTAAGGTAACACCTAAAATAACAATAATACACCCAACTTCATTCCCAGGGCATATTGAAACTTTTGACGTTTGGACGCCCAGTGTCAAAAAGAGACAAAAAGCCCTGGGAACGAGGTTGTAATACACCCCAAAATGCATTCAGGGAGGAGGAACGAAAGTTTGTGTTTTACAAAAGACGAATGATAAAAGGTATATCAAATATCAAATATATTCGATCTACCTACAGGCAAATGCTCATAATGTCGATACAGAATAGTAAAAATAGAATAAATAAGAACAACTCCTACTTGATCATTGCTTGTGACAAACTTTCTTCCATAAGTACCGATGTCACAGTCAGCATACACACCATAGATGACTAAGCCATCCATCACACACAACAACACAATAATAATTAATCCAGGTATGTTCATCAAAAGAGCCCTGCAATTTATGAAGAGATTTAATGATATATTTCCTTGTGTAACATCGATCCAAGAACTACTTTCGCACGGACCACATATTAGAAAGCGTAAAAAGAAGCGAACGGGATTAAAACGTTGCGAAGGGTAGTATTTTATCGGCTGAAAAGTACTTTTGGTGGCGTACAATTAGATCGCAGTGTATGTACGCATTATTTATACATAATCGTATAAATAATAGGCGCTGTAAAACTTTCTTATCTTTACATATTGTTAGTCAATACAATTGTCACTACGTTTATGTCATAATTACGTCATACGAAGAAGTCATACTTTCGTGATTCTTTCATTGTCTTCGCTGCTTGAAATCTTTGCACTGCTGGTTGACATACAGTCCATACTGGCATTGCTGTGAAAGCCCCACCGATGGAGAGTGTCCAAAATGTATTTCGTACTCTTGGATCTGGATTGAAACTAAAGAAAAGAAAATGAATAACAAAAATAAAGCGAGTTGTGTAATTTTAATTTTATTAAATAAATTCCATTAACATTTCAACAGCAAAACGACAATAAAACTCACTCGAAGATTTTTAATCTTTCTCCCTCCTGTGCTCTGTTAAAAACTTCAGTGAATCCACCTAATTCTAATCAAGCCAACGATCATGACAACAATTAAACCTGCAACCATAACTCCTGCTTGAAAAACCATCCGTCCAAATTACGGCTTTTCATGCCGCCCTAAACCGTGGTAAAAATGCAACCTACAGCTTGTGCTACCATTTTTACGGACACATATATATACTATCCAACAAATATTTGGCGAAACTACAGATATTTTTCCCTTAAGAGCATGGGTACTTTACATTTATAGCTCATAAACAGCGAAATCAATTTAAAAAGTCAAACTGAATTAATATTTTTCTTTTTTTTTTCTGTGGCGATGAAATGTTTTGGCCATCAAATTAGTCACAGACTATATAATAATCATTAGTCTGTGACTAATTTGATAATAATTGATAAAATAACCAATTAAATTGGATTGCATCGCTTTATTTTATCTTAGCGGCGGATACATGAAAAAATTCTCTCAACTGTACTTTTCCCGCAAAAGAAATTAAGTTGGTTCGTTTACCACTGTTAAATAATATCTCTTACCAATGTTGTGTAAAAAGTACAGACCACACCAGTTGAGATGATGGTAGCAGCAATTGGTACGCCAGCAACTAAAATGTAGAGAGATACAAGTTACAGTCAGAAAGTAGAATCCTCAATAAAAGTTTCACAGTGGAGCGGAGTAATCGCGGAAAGGCTGTAAGGACATGCAGAGCTATAAATAACCATGTTTTCAGAAGCTTCTGAATTTGCCATCGTTACAAAACTACAATTCACCTGCTTCCAGCGCAAGACTCGGTGCAAACAAGACAACAGCGAGGTACAAATCTAAACAAAAAAATAGCTAATAAACAAACAGTTTGAAAATAACGGAGCCTAAACAATTTTTTGAGAAGTTATGCACAGTCAAATGTTTCATCATTTAGGAAATTACATACAAGTTTATATCCAATATTTTCTTGAAAAAAAAAGGTAAATCACTCACATATTGCAAACTGACAAAGTCCACATCCTAAGAATCTCACCCAAACTGAAAATCTCCCGTTCCAAAATACTAAAAAAATTTATTTTTTCCAAGTGTTAAAGCCATAACACCTTTTGAAATGAATACATCGAGAGTGGTATATACAGCTTTCTGGCATAAAAAAACTTAATTTTCCCCAAAACTAAATATAGTGGCAAAAATAAGGGCGATATTTGAAAATTGAATCATAACAATTTAGTTTCCAGTACTTTGACTTAAAGGTTTTTTAATGTGTGAGCACGAGGTTGTCGCCATGTGGACGATGACGTAGTCGTGAAACCATTCAAGCGAACGTCGTTGCGGGACAGTAAAATAATATTTTACATTTTTTGTTATCTGTGAGTTTGCTTATTAACTCCAAATCAAGTTTATTTTATTCTCATAATTTTCTGATATTTATTTTTAATAGGTGTGGTCACGATATGATGTGGCGTGTGCCACGCTAAATAATTTCACTTCTAGTTTCATTTGCGCCTAATCAACGCATGCGCAGTAGAATTCAAGATCTTATCTTTCATAAAAATATTTTACAACCTTGTAAATGAAAAAAAGAAAAATGTAAAAAGTTAGTTACATGTTTTTTTAAAAAGCAGAACGTTTACAAGTATATTTAGTCCCAGATAGAGCATTTTCGTTCCCAGAGCTTTCTGAGATAAACATTGAGGGGACGACAATATAGGTAGGCGATTTTTTCATGCTAAGCATATTGCTCAGTCTTGGTTCATCCGTCTGATGATTCTCTTTTTTATGGGTATTTTAACTAAACACAGTTTTTCTATTTCTTTAAGACTTAACGCCACCATGCTTCCTGCATTTTGCCTGGTGTAATTATACTTTTAGTTTTATCTACATAATCATCGATATAGTCTGATTGTGTTTTTCGCATAAAAATATGCCAGTCTAATTTCGAATTTCCACTAGCTTATAAAAACATGTAGGCCACCAAACACCCTCCACACAGAGGTTTTATTGCGTTTTATTGCGTTTAAATAATCCAGGAAAAAGCTGCTCTCCGTGGAAGAGTTGCTTACCTCATTTGAACTAACTACTTGCAAGTGATAAAACATTGGCAAGAAGATGTACGCTCCAACACCAACCAAGATGAAGTAAGAGAGGATCAAAACAATGTATTGGATACCGTATGTATATACTTCCGACGGTACACCTAACAGCGTGATGGCCGACAAATAAGACGCCAGGAGGGAAAACAAATATTGGGAACCAGGACATATCCCTACCAGCCATAAGATATTCTTTTGTACTCTTCCTGTTTTCCTCCGCAGGCGAAGTAAATTCCAATAATACTTGAGACGAGCAGCATGGCGGCGAACACCAAGTAATCGTACACAGAGAAGGTGTTTTCATTGCGGTCCGTCATCTTGACCTCGTTCTATCGCAACTGCGAAATTGCTAACTTGTTTTGAGTTTTATGAAGTCTATTTTGTAAAGATAAAAGAATTAATTTTTAATACTTAATTTTCATCTTATGACGCGATTAGACAGACACAGCCTAAGAACTTAAAAAGATAATTTATATTTTAATTACTAAACCAGAAAGCACGATTTAATGAGAAAATTGAGAGAAAGTTGACATAAAACAACACAATCAAAACCGACAGCCTTTGCACAACCTCGTTCCCAGGACATGCTTTTCTAACGAAGTTTTAGTCCACCAAATGTTTTAAACCACACTTTGTTAAAAAGAAAGGTCATGTAAGTCTGGCATAATAAAAGATAATTGATAGTCAGAATTTTACAATATATTTCCAATACACGGTAATTCATATGTGTTGTTTTCCCTGTCAAAAAATAACGTATGGGACATCTAATAATGTACGTAGCTACGTGCTATTTTTGCCCCCGCCTAAAATGTATATAACATTACAAAGTCGATTTAATACCCGGTAAGTTCTAAGGACAAAAGCTCAATGTCTGTTTTTTTTTTGTCTAAAATCAGCTGTTGAAAAGTAAAAGTAAAAAAGTGAGAAAATGACGTAAAAGGTGATCAAGAAATGTCTTTTGTTTACACGCACAATCTCAATGGTGGTGCTTTAACATCACTCCACGGTGGGTGTCATCATTCGTCTCAACCTCTTTATCATCTTTGTAGCTTACACTGTACTTCTTTATGGTGGATTCAAGTGAAATACACACAAATTTAAAACAAGCAGCGTTTGTTGGACGTTTATTGAAAGCACTTCTCAAAGTTTTTTTTGTCTTTAGCGCAGGTGGATTGGTGGTGAAGTTGCAATGGTAAGTCATAGATACCCTTCCTACACACTTTTTCTGTGACACTTCTTCACAACTGATGTAGAGACCTTTGAAATGCTACGAGATGTTACGAATAGCCCCTTAAAAACACATCACTATGAGGCGCTCTTTTCAAGTAAAGAAGGTAAAAATGAAGAAACAAAACTAATATATTAAAAAAAATCCAAACTTTATATAATAACAGTTTACTTTTCATGACGATGTCTTCGCTTCGTGTTCATCTGTGAGCTATCGTTGAGTTAAGAAAAGAAAAGCGTCATTGTATCAAATAACATCCGTGTTTTTTGTAGCATCAATCACAAATATAAATGGGTGTTTAAATTAATACTTTTTAGACAAAATTCTGTTTTGTTTTATAACAGATAAAATCACTTTACTAGCTAAAAATATTTGTGCGCATGTCTATTTTTAACAATTAAAAACAGCTAATAAACATATTTACTCGACTATAGATAGAAAAGAATAGAAGTCAAAATCTTATTATTATTATTTTATTATTATAATATTATTATTTACGAATATATACAGAGGATAACCATTCATAAATAAATGCAATATTAGAAATATATATATACAAATTTCTGTTTTCCAATGTGGTCCTTTATAAACACTTTCTAAAAAATAGATAAATAATAATAATAATAAAAATAAAAATTATATAAAATATTTACCTCTCCCTAGTTTAGACATTGCGGTGATTATATTATAGGGATCCAACATGAAAAATGTTATTTTTATATTTTGGAATTTTTTTTAAAATTATTTTTTTTTTAAGATATTTATTTACCTTTATAGATTTCCATCTAGCCTTATAACGTCCATTATTGAAATGTAATAATGATGTTTTTCAATAAATTTATCATTTAAATATCTTGCAAAGTTGCACAAATTTTTTTGTAATGTGTACCAACTACTGATGATATCTTAACATAATTTAATAATGATTTTATTTTCAAGGTAAAAATGTCAAACATTTTTATAGTCATCATGCGTTCTTTAAACACGTATCAGATTTTTCACATTCAATTGAGTTTGTTTTACAGGAGACGAAGCTCTTAAGATATTTCTTCTTGGCGACACAACTTCTCACATTACGTTTGCAATCTGTGTTTTATTATGCAAGAAATACTTTGATAATCTGAGATGATCACATTTTAAGTGGCTTATCTAACTGTTTCATTTAACCTATCAACAATACCACCTAGCTTAAGGGAACTAATTTTAAGCAAGAATTAATTTTTGCGAGTTAAGAAAAAATGCGAAATAATTTTTGCAAATTGAACATAAGAAAACGACCTTTTCTCAGTATAAATGGCTACACAAATTCAAAAGCATTAAAGGGGCTTACGAAAATTATTCTCAGAATCTTTAACGTTTAGCAAATTATGACTATCGAAAAAAATTTGCGAATTAAATGCGCTGACATATTTCGCGGCCTTTAAAATTGGAAAAAACAGTGAAAAAAATCCCCGCAAAAAAATTCGCGAAAAAAATCCTCCCGCGTTATTTCTCTAAATTTAGAGAAATAACTGTTTTAAATGTAAGGAGAAGGGTAATAGAACCATTTTGATTTTTAGTTTGACATCGCCAAAAGGTTTTCAATTATCGTGGAATTACTAAAAGAGGTACACGGGAGGCTCCTACGCTATTGCTAGTAGATACCAATCGTGACTTTCATAATACAGAAGCGTAGTCAATAGGGGGTGGCATGGGGGTGAAAGGGAAGGAGGATGCAAAGAAATATATATTAAACACGGAAAAGGTCCACTGAACCAAACATGGCTGTCTCATAGCTACGAAAATATATTGGTGTATTTATGTCATTTTTCAATGCATTTCCATAACGTTGTCCTAAAATATAGACTGGAATGTAGCCAATCTAAAGGGTTAACAAAGAGATCCAAATTTTGTTTTCAGCAGGCACCAACCACAGTAGGGTATCCTTAGATCATAATATGGAAAAAAGTCCATCGGTGGCTACTAGTGATGGTAGTCCTTAATGTTTTCCCCTCTTCCTTCCGTACTTTTCTCAGGCTAAGTAACTGCTGTCCATATGATTCGTGTTTTGGAGGTTTTTTAGCCTCCTGTTTGCTTATAAATCGTTGCTTATAAATCGTTGCTCACCGTTTTTGTCTCTTTTAAAAAAGAGAAGACAAACAGGCAAAAAAACCTGAGGACGAGGGTGCTATGCGTGTGTATTGTGCGTGGTACTTACTTTCTTGCGTGGTAAATAGACATCACTGACGTTAATATTTTAATGACCTGAACTGAAATACACAAAATCCAAACGATGTCTCAAGGCTAATATTTATTGACAATTATTTATCGAAGGTTGCATATTTGCTATTGGTGAACGCAAAATACTTGTATTACGATATATAGCTGAATAATCAAGACATATACTCACAGAGAATTCCAACATGTTTATTCCAGGTCATTTCATAAGTTGGCCGTAAAAGAATGTACCCAGACTATTTTTCTTTATCATATACATGTTAATTTTCATTATGTTGTAAATAAATAGGGATCTAACGTCGTCAAAGATTACTAGGCCGATTTCAGACTGAATATAAATATTTAATATATAACATACATTTTTAATATCTATTTTTTAATAAAAAAACTTTTTATACATAGCTAAGTATTTCTCGTATAAACTCGTACGTATGCGTCTGGAGGTGTGACCTGTTGATAGAATTGTTATTTTAACTAGCTGGTATATTATGAGCGAACTGACTGGATGACGCAATTTCTCCGCAAAAGTAGTACAACTGAATTCCAGTTCAGGCAGACGCCATTTTATTTTACTCGCCAATCAATTAAACATCATTTACTAATTATGCTGCTATTACATGAAATTATGTCAAACAAAATTGATAAGCGGCCCTATTTGAATTATTGCTTTCCCGCCTTTTCGTCACCATAGGGCCGCTTAAAAAAAAATAAAAATAAAAAAAAACACTAGCCGTACGAAAAGTTAAAATGGTTTGGGTTGCTCGATTGCTGTGTATCACAAAACAACAAAAATTACATAGGTCCTACGACACGTACTAGACATATATTTTACCTTGTTTTTCCGGAAAGATGTTAAAACTTACGAACGTATCGAAGTAAAGAAAGTACGTTTTAAATTCATCAAGTTACGTATCGTCCTAGATGTTACCAACTTTGCTGCAAAACAAATTGACATAAAAGTTTAGCACGTTCAAAGTTTTTTTTTATTTTAATTTATAAATATTTGTTTCACATCAGAAAAATAAAAACAACATAAAAAAGATAAGTTGTTTACATTGGAAATTAAAACGCGATCAAATTAAAAAAAAAAATCGCCTACTTATCCATTTATTAAAATCATAATGGTTTTGACGAAATGTACAATATTTAATAAAATGACATAGCAACACCGTTGCACCTTTTTAATATAACGACCTCAGTACTAAAATCAACCTCGTCCCCAGGACTTTTTGTACAAAACTTGAACAACGCCTTGGTACTAGTTGGTCACAAGTCCCATCCTCGTCCAAAGGGGGTTCCTGACCCCTGAGCCTCTATTACGTTCTAGCCAATAATTACTTCCCTGATCAAATCAAAAAGGCAAAATGTCTTGGAAACGAGGTTGTTACATGAGGAATTTAAATGCAGAGTGGAAAGAGTACGTGTATGTATGTAGTAGTTATCGCACAGTGCCGGGAAAAATATCGGAAATATTTTTTGAGTCTTTTATGTTCTCGTTTACATATTTAATGAGCCTACAGGCGAGTGAAATATACAAGAGCTAAAAAACAAGAAAAAAAGACGATATTTTTCGAGTACATCAACTGGTGAGATTGCTATAATATTGTGCTTGTTTTTTGCATGTTTTTCAACAGAACAAAGGCGATACTTTTTGGTTACTGTACTTAATCCTAAAATGAAGGAAATAATTTAGTTTACTGATTCTCGTAAAAAAATGATATTGAAGTCCTGTAAATAAAAAAACTGTATCTCTCAAAATGACTAACCGTTCGTCTGGTAGAAACACATCGCCGCCATGTCAGTTTGCTCAACGTTGTGTTAGTTCTACGTTTTTCATTTTGACATTTCAGAGCAAGTCAGCGCGTATAATAGTTGAGGTATAAATCATGGTATTTTTGCAAAGCAGTTTGGTATGTTTATATTTTGAGAATTTTTAAAAAATGCCGCCTTAGAATGAACGCCATCAATTCATCTCCACCCTTTGGAAAATACCGCCCTCCACATAATTAAAATTGTGTGTTTTTAAGTAAAAAGCATGCACAGTCAATTTAGTTTTGAAATAACTCTTTCACAATGGACGTTCAGTGATTATATCTGTTTTTTTAAAAAGCATACAATATACAACATCACAATTTCTGCCTCCATTCCAGACTGTTTTATAATACTGGTTATACGAACCTCGTAGCCATTTTGCCTTGATGATAACCTTAACGGTGGAAAAGCAAACAAGATTCTGGAGACGAGAATGTTTCGTCAAATTTGTTAAAATTTAGAATAGAATTTCTTCTTCAATTTAGTGCCCCTGGAAACGAGTTTAATAATAACTTTTCAACTTTCTAAAAATGCTTAATGTAAAAAACATTTTTTTCGTTTTATAAGATACAAAATTTTATAGGAAATACGACGAAAAGAGTGTTTTTAAACTCCGGAACTTTGACTCTTTCCGCCACCAACTGCAAGACTAACAGCACAACAACGCCTATAGCAAACAATGACACCGTTTTACCGCGCTTCAATCCACACATCGCATTTCCAGGGCCTTTGGCATAAGATTTTATGCACAGAGATATGAAATTAAATTAAACCACGAGCAGCTACAAATTAGACTCTACGTCGTCGTGCCCTGAAAATTGAACTCGACAGCTTTGTAGACTCTTCTGGGTAGTTAAGTTTAGAGGTGGTAGCGGCATTACACCTCTAACTAGCTTTAAAAGTCCTGAAATCTCAAATAAAAAACTGAAAAAGCGTTTTACTCGATTCAAACTGCGCCGACAAGAATAGTTCAACATCCAGGGGGTCGTGCTTTACATCGTTTTATCGCGTTGTAGGTATTAGTATCGCTTGTATTTTAAGTGTTTCTGATTGTTTTAGAGGTTTAACTTTGAATTACTCTGCAGGGAAAGTACGAATACTGCCCTCAGATTGGTGATGCCACCGCGAAAAAGTTAACATTTTGCCAAGCAACAGGTAATCATGTTGACAACAAAGCACATAAATGTTACTCTTGATTTTGCAGTAAAAAAGGAAAATGAGAAAAACAGTCATTTTTAATACAGTTTTCAGGCGGATAGAGGAGAGGTTCACATGCTTAAAGACACCGATACTCTAAACGATGATAGTTCAAAAGAATCAAACCTCGTTCTTTTTTTTTATTTTTACAAATTAAATCCTCCAATTTGAAAGACTTTAAGTAATCATTGCTGAATGTTTCCTATCATCATCATTTCTTTCTTGCGGCGATGTAGTAAAGTAGAATAGTATGTTTGGCAGCATAAATGTTATCATACTTTAAAACTTGTTACTCAATTTAAACATATTATCATTATTATAATTACTGTAACTTTCCAGGCTCAACATCAATACAAGAGTATACTTTCAATATAAATCAATCCACACACTCTTAACTAAAATATTTCTTCTCATCACAATGTTTTCTTGTCACAAGTCATCTCACTATTAACAGTTGTAAGAAATCAGAACAATTTTATTTGTTTATTGATTGACACGATTGCGTAATTTTTTTGATGTCTGTTGATAGGTGATCTGTCCAAGTCGATATTACGTTATCTCGATGGAGCTTTATTAAATCAACATGTTTCGTAACTTTATCTAGCAACATCATATAGTTTGGTTTTTATTTAGAACATTTAACAAGTTTATACATGTTTCTTGTATATTTCACTACTTTTAGACCTTCTCATCGGTTACTGTTTTATATAGCGTTGCAACTCATTCCCAGTATTTTGATCACTGAATGTTTAAGGTTGGTTTCCATTACATAAAAGTTGTTGAGAAACAGTTACAAGTTTTTTTGGAAACACACGTTGTACAAACAAGCGACGCAAACATGTTGTAAAACAAATGTTTCTCTGCACAACAGTCTCATAACAATGACTAATTGTAATGGAAACCAAGTTGATATGGCCCAAGAAGTGTTTTTCAATTTTACTTTTCCAAAATGGAATATATATTTAAAAGTCACGCGAATCACGTAAAATTAGCACTTCTCTGAGTTTAATTTGGTATGAAAGGTCCAAAACTATGACTGTTTGATTATGCAGGATACAAAAGGTGGATAGTTACTTTAAAGCACCTTTTCCAATCGGTCCAGTATAACCTAACTATATAACCACATTCAGTGTAACCTAACTATATAGCCACATCCAGTATAACCTAACTATATAACCACATTCAGTGTAACCTAACTATATAACCACATCCAGTATAACCTAATTATATAACCACATCCAATATAACCTAACTATATAACCACATCCAGTATAACCTAACTATATAACCACATCCAGTATAACCTAACTATATAACCACATCCAGTATAACCTAACTATATAACCACATCCACTATAACCTAACTATATAACCACATCCACTATAACCTAACTATATAACCACATGCAGTATAAGCTAACTATATAACCACATCCAATATAACCTAACCACATAACCACATCCTATAACCAAACCATATAAGCAATTCAGTATAACCTAGCTATATAACCACATCCAGTATAACCTAACTATATACCCACATCCACTATAACCTAGCTATATAACCACATTCAGTATAACCTAACTATATAACCACATCCAGTATAACCTAACTATATACCCACATCCACTATAACCTGGCTATATAACCACATTCAGTATAACCTAACTATATAACAACATCCAGTATAACCACATCCAGTGTAACCTAACTATATAACCGCATCCAGTATAACCCAACTATATAACCGCATCCAGTATAACCTAACTATATAACCACATCCACTATAACCTAACTATATAACCACATCCAGTATAACCTAACTATATAACCACATCCAGTATAACCTAATTATATAACCACATTCAGTATAACCTAACTATATAACCACATCCAGTATAACTTAACTACATAACCACATCCAGTATAACCTGGCTATATAACCACATTCAGTATAACCTAACTATATAACCACATCCAGTATAACCTGGCTATATAACCACATTCAGTATAACCTAACTATATAACCACATTCACTATAACCCACCTATATAACCACCTCCAGTATAACTTAACTACATAACCACATCCAGTATAACCTGGCTATATAACCACATCCAGTATAACCTGGCTATATAACCACATTCAGTATAACCTAACTACATAACCACATCCAGTATAACCTGGCTATATAACCACATTCAGTATAACCTAACTATATAACCACATTCAGTATAACCCAACTATATAACCACATCCAGTATAACCTAACTATATAACCACATCCAGTATAACTTAACTACATAACCACATCCACTATAACCTAACTATATAACCACATCCACTATAACCTAACTATATAACCACATCCAGTATAACCTAACTATATAACCACATCCAGTATAACCTAACTATATAACCACATCCAGTATAACCTGGCTATATAACCACATCCAGTATAACTTAACTACATAACCACATCCAGTATAACCTGGCTATATAACCACATCCAGTATAACCTAACTATATAACCACATCCAGTATAACTTAACTACATAACCACATCCAGTATAACCTAACTATATAACCACATCCAGAATAACTTAACTATATAACCACATCCAGTATAACCTAACTATATAACCACATCCAGTATAACCTAACTACATAACCACATCCAGTATAACTTAACTACATAACCACATCCAGTATAACCTAACTATATAACCACATTCAGTATAACCTAACTATATAACCACATCCAGTATAACTTAACTACATAACCACATCCAGTATAACCTGGCTATATAACCACATTCAGTATAACCTAACTATATAACCACATTCAGTATAACCCAACTATATAACCACATCCAGTATAACCTAACTATATAACCACATCCAGTATAACTTAACTACATAACCACATCCACTATAACCTAACTATATAACCACATCCACTATAACCTAACTATATAACCACATCCAGTATAACCTAACTATATAACCACATTCAGTATAACCTAACTATATAACCACATCCAGTATAACCTGGCTATATAACCACATCCAGTATAACTTAACTACATAACCACATCCAGTATAACCTGGCTATATAACCACATCCACTATAACCTAACTATATAACCACATCCAGTATAACCTAACTATATAACCACATCCAGTATAACCTGGCTATATAACCACATCCAGTATAACCTAACTATATAACCACATCCAGTATAACTTAACTACATAACCACATCCAGTATAACCTGGCTATATAACCACATTCAGTATAACCTAACTATATAACCACATTCAGTATAACCTAACTATATAACCACATCCAGAATAACCTAACTATATAACCACATCCACTATAACCCAACTATAAAACCACATCCAGTATAACCTAACTATATAACCACATCCACTATAACCTAACTACATAACCACATCCAGTATAACCTGGCTATATAACCACATCCAATATAACCTAACTATATAACCACATCCAGTATAACCTAACTATATAACCACATCCAATATAACCTAACTATATAACCACATCCAGTATAACCTGGCTATATAACCACATCCAGTATAACCTAACTATATAACCACATCCAGTATAACCTGGCTATATAACCACATCCAATATAACCTAACTATATAACCACATCCAGTATAACCTGGCTATATAACCACATCCAGTATAACCTAACTATATAACCACATCCAGTATAACCTGGCTATATAACCACATCCAATATAACCTAACTACATAACCACATCCAGTATAACCTAACTACATAACCACATCCAGTATAACCTAACTATATAACCACATTCAGTATAACCTGGCTATATAACCACATCCAGTATAACCTAACTACATAACCACATCCAATATAGCCTAACTATATAACCACATCCAGTATAACCTAACTATATAACCACATCCAGTATAACCTAACTATATAACCACATCCAGTATAACCACATCCAGTATAACCTGGCTATATAACCACATCCAATATAACCTAACTATATAACCACATCCAGTATAACCTAACTATATAACCACATCCAGTATAACTTAACTACATAACCACATCCAGTATAACCTAACTATATAACCACATCCAGAATAGCCTAACTATATAACCACATCCAGTTTTACCCAACTATATAACCACATCCAGTTTAACCCAACTATATAACCACATCCACAATGGACATCTTGTACCCTAAAGAATTTTTCGCTTTTCTCAAAGTCAGTCCCTTGGTGAGTCACCTAAACCGGCATCTGCTCATGTATAACGTAAGGGTATAACCGTTGTACTTCTTTTTCTACCTCCATGACATAACAGATACTAAAAATAATCGAAGGAAGCGTTTACGTTTTGATACATAAAAATTCCGGGTGGTCTTCCTATGATAACAAGTATTATTATTATTGCTATCGATAAGGACCAAAGCACCTGCCCACCCGGAGCTATGCAACCCATAAACAATAGTTTTATTTTCTTATTGGTATATTGATTCACACTCGTATGGTCGCTTATGATTCAACTATAAACACATGACCTTCCAGACAAGAACGTATTATCAATAGTCAATAAAAATCAAGTGCGTCACACGGACGATCAGACACTATCCACAGTACGGACAAAATGTACAGTTTACGTTAGCCGGTTTGTCATAAAGTGATGTTATAAAAAAAACACAGATAGACAAATAAATAAATATGGAATGTTTTCAAAGAAAATATATGCTATCAGATTACAAGTTTTTCGGTTTCTTTTTTGGACGAACAGAGCAGTTATTCACTATTTTCTAGTAAACGTCGAGTGAATATCTGTTATAAATTGGTTGCGAGTTAAGCAAAAACTAATTTTGTTTGGACGTGACTTTTTTCTAAAATCGACTTTTGCCCCTTATTCGCGATAGTTTTTAATCCCGTGCCTATACCCTGTTACGTCCTTTATTTCGTCTGACAGAACAGGTCTTGTAAAGTTGGTCTTTATACGATTTTACCATGGATGACAGAAAAACACCTTTCTACTAACCTTGTCTACCAACAAAACCATAAGCATAAAAAAAGCTTCGTCCTTAACACTTTTTTTCAGATTATTTTCTTTTCTTATGACTATAACGTCGGCACATATTATGCTTTTCACCAATGATAATGGCAATAAGAATTGTTTTAAGGCGTTTTCTTTGTCTGTATCTGTGTTTACTAGGATTTTCCATCTAAATTGATGAGTTGAGTATTCCTTTTTATCTTGTGTTCGTTCTACCTTGTCATTACATTTCGTTTTGTTTCGCTGATGTAACTTACTCGTAAAAATCTTGTTTTTTTCTATATCTCCGGAATCAGTTTTTATCTTTTAGCGAATTTTTTACTTCCAGTGATTTATTTTATCGTGAAGCCCCCCCCTCTCTCACCTTTTTGTCTGAAGTACGCATAATATTATGGGCTAAAATTTTCTGACTTTTCATAAAATTTAATAAGCTCCACGGATATATAAAATTTTTTGATATGACGTCACACCTGTTGTCATGGTGACACATCCGTCAACAGGTGGTATAAAAAAAAAACTTAATTTTTTGTAGAAATTGTTTTACATTCATTTTATGCATTACTTATAGGTTTTTTAAACACATTTATTTGTTTATGGGTTATAATCTTTTAGTATATGCCTCAGACCCCCGAAATAGCCCGGCCTGAATAGGGTTAACATCTCCTTAAAATAAATAAATTTTCCAAATGGTATCTCGTAAAAATATTTCACCGTGCAAATATGCTGCCAATTATATTTCAACACTAATCGTTTCGAGCAGTGTTAGTTTTCTGCTGACAGGAAACCTTTTTATGGGAACTATAAAATAATGAGCTTTTTCGGGATGTCAAATAATCTTTTATGATAAATCCTTTTTTTCTATAGTATTAATTTGTTTGTTTTTAAGTCTCAAATTACACTCTTGCTTAATACAGATAGGTAATTTTCATTCAATTCTTTTGTCGTAAATTGTGAATAATTTCAACTCCTTCTTCAAAGTACGATTTCATCCGACTACCTTATGTGAATCCTCATTGAACTCCTTTCCTTTATTTCGTTTAAATACATCAGAAGTCAAGGCTAAACGTTTGAAGGAACACAAAGAATAAACTCATCTTTTTTTGTCATAATAAGTCCATCTTTAAACGTAAAAATATTTTGCTGTGTTAAGGCTAGTTGCTATTTGACTACAAAAGTCAAATTTTGTCAAAGTGCGCACGCGTTAACAAATAACTCGAGAAAACACAGTCAAATGGGAAACCAGCGTTAAATATACTTTCAAATATCTTGAATTTTTTGTAGCGATTTTCACTTTTAGTTTTCTCTTGTACTGATGATACCGATTTTGTCGATGAAAATAAGGTATGTAAAACCTATGTGAAATACACAATCTAGCGGTCATATTTAACCATATCTTTCACTCTTGACTTTCGTAGAAAAAAATTTACAACTCCCTTTGTCAAATAAAATGTTACAGAAGTGACAAATTTAAAAATATACGCTGATCATCAACTTGACAATATGAAGGAAGAAGTCACGTGTTTATGGTGCGAATGTCCACAATCCTTCTTCGTATATTATTGGGAATACAAAGGTGGCGTACACTTTTAAATTGGTGACTTACTCTGTAACGGTAAATAAACCCAAGCCTGATTGGACTGTTCAATTATATCTCTATATGGCTGGGCGCGAGAGGCGAATATATTAAACTCGTTTAACCAAAAAACAATAATTTAAAAAAACAATAAATAAGTGTAAAAACCAGAACATACATAATTTGATAATAAATTTCCATGTGAGTGTAAAAACATCAAGTAAGACTTGTTTTCTAAGGATCCACGTTTTAGAATGGCATAGCATGTAGTGATTGAGGATGCGTAATGGAGATAATCACAGAGCCAAATGTCAACAAAGGTAGAGTTTTTACCACTCTCTCCCACAGCAAAAGCTATACGTATGTGAACAAATTTCAACCAAATATATTATATACAACACTATAAAACAAGTTAGGTTTTAAAATTTTTTAAAAAACAACAAAAATAGAAATTATATATATATTAATATTTTGTTCCGTTCACGATATTTAAAAATTTACATACTCTCGCTAACTATATTCTACTGTTTAATGGACTAAACATATACAACGAACGAGGCTGGTAAGACGAAATTTTTACGACGAACGAGGCTGTGAATAAGGAGCTTTTTACAACGAATGAGGCTTGGAAGACGGAACTTTTTACAACGAACGAGGCTTGGAAGACGAAACTTTTTACAACGAACGAAGCTTGGAAGACGAAACTTTTTACAACGAAAGCGAGGCTGTGAAGACGGAACTTTTTACAGGACGACTTTTTACGACGAAAGAGGCTGTGAAGACGGAACTTTTTACAAGAAGCACCAATATGGCGCAGTAAGTAATCGATTAAAATTTCATACGCCTCTTAAAAGCAAATAAAAATTATATATAGCTACACTAAAATCCTTTCACAATCGTGTCATGTGAGAATGCTCCAGGAACAAATTCATAAATCTGCTTCGGTTTTACCGCACGCTATTACAATAATAACATGCTTTCGTTCTACCTTAGGGAATAAAATTTCGCGGAAATTAATTTTTGCGAATTTCGCGAGTGTTTTAACGAAAGTTACCGGGAAATTCGCGAAAATTAGTATCTTCGGATTTGTCTTTTTTAACAAACGATTAACACTAACTTTTTCCTTCTGATTTAGAGAACTATGATAAATAGGTGAATTTTGAATTTATTCTATCACCAGCATCAAAAACCCGTAAAAAGCGGCTTTAATTAAAAAAAAAAAAAATGCATTAAATTGTTTTTTTTGTGCAAAATTTAATACTTGCGAAATATTTGGACTTAAAAAAATAAAAATGAAATTTGAAAAATTTCGCAAAAATTAATTCCCCTAACGTGATTTAGGCACGGTATACGAGATAAATGATTTTACCTGCACAAAAACCAAATATCAAACAAGCCTCTCACAGCTGGTGTTTGAGAGATGTACAAAAACATTCCGTATCAACATTCTCAAGCGTAACAAACACGAAACTTCAACATCAAGACAATTCGTAATATTTATGTGTTACTGGATCGTAATAACAATTTAAGACTGGGTCGAATAACAGGTCCAATAATTCTTCATCACGCGATGCGTGCAATTTCATTATTTGCGTTCCTATGAAAACAAGTGCTACAATACACGAAAAGAATAAACGGAGAAGAGCACCAATCAAATAACACTTGATTTCGGACATGTGGAGAAGGGTATGGATCGTTTAAAAGGCCATTATCAAGTAGGAGAACTCAAAGCGGAAAGATATTGATTGGCTTTTTTGAAGTAGCCGTATTCTGTCTGTCACACCGAGTGATGTCGTGTTAAATAACGCACGAAATACGACGGGTGAAAATCTGAGGACCGGCAGACCCGCAGATTTTTCCACAGGCTAACCGTAAGCCTATGAAATAATAGCAAAGACATTTACCTGGTTGGTTGTTGTTTTCATCGCGATTACTGTTAATTCTATGAAAAAAGGAAATTCAACATTTGCTTTCTTGTTTTTAACATAACACGCAGTTAACTTAAACTAAGCCGGATCTCCAAAAAAGTCTAAAAGACATTTGTTGCAGTGAAAGCGATTTGCATACAATCCTTTTATCACCGTATCAACCTGAAGTCATTTTGTACATTTAAAAGCAATAGTCTCTTGTCTCAATGTTTTTCGTGTTCTTTTATTGCGTTTTCTGAGAGGGAGTTACTCAAAGTTTGAAATAACGAAGTTCGAGTTATCCACGCTAATAGGTTAACTAAGAACTATTAGCGAAGGTTCGAGGAACTTAAGCGAAGGTTCGAGGAACTAAGGTAATTCGAGAAAACACAGTTGGACTAATCTAGTATTCAAACAACCTAGAGCCTGATGTACACAAAGCAATAAAACATGTTTTTCAATATTATATGTATAGAAAGACCTATATAGAAATATAGAAAAAACGCTTAGATAATTCTAAAAATTGTAGACGAAAGGGAACTACCTTTACTTTCTAGTTTAAACAAAGCTTTACCTTGCTTGATCGCCAACTTGGGGCGTTTCAGGTATCGTTGCAGACAAATCCAATGTTGTCCCTATACTTTTGATTTCGTCTTGATACCGATAATTACGAAACTTAGTCGGCGGAGGTTGTATGGAGGTTTCGTCACTGCAATCTGAAAATCCGTCATCGGTCTCAAAATCTTCACTTTGTACAATCAAAGAGCCTAATCTCTCTTCTAAATGCTTCGTGAGAGCTAGCTTGGGCGACTGTTTAAGGTTATCCAAGGTTCGATTGACCATATTTTTATCAGACACATACGTGGATTGATCATCCGACGCATGTAACCAAGACATGGAATCTGAATCGCACGACTCTCTCATTTTGTAAGAATTTAAAAGCTGCAAGTTGTTAGTATTATTATCCTCATTAAAATTTTTCACGTTATCAACTGTCAACTCGTTTTGTGGAGACGAGCATTGAGGAGAAGTTGGAACCTTGGAAATGGACACAAGGGGGCTAGAAAATTCGGCAGTACCATCTAGGGAATCCGTTAAAGAGTCGCCCTTCTGATCAGGTGGCACAGGAGATGACGCAACCACAAAGGTAGCATCGTTTGCATGGTTATTAAACTCGATACCAGTCCTAGCATGCACGGATTCATCTTTGATAGGTTCCGTTTTTGCTAAAAATCCATTAATGACGGCATTCGCTTCCGAACGTCCATTTTCTAACGACGCACTACTGACGCGAGAATATGTTTTTATATGTCCGTTTTTTATTATTTCGGTTTTACAAGGCCCTACGCACTGTTTTTCATTTATTTTTTCCATTTCGGTTTCACTAACACGACGGCTTCTTTGACCGGTAACCGAACGAGGTCGAGAAGAGTAGGAAAATAAGTCACTATTCGTACTGTTTGCACAGCTACTGCTGCGCGAAAGTGAAGAAGCACTTGTTGTACGGCGACGTAAATAATCTTCAACCATGTCGTCGTCACCTAATTGATGCAACGGCGTTTCAACTTTCCGTTTATCGTCAAAAAGTTCGTCGTCGTCTTGATCGTCGGTGTTCTCATACCTTTTATTGCGTTGGATTTGAGGTAAAGCATTCAAGGATAAGCTTTTAAAATGATTTTCTCTACTTTCGCTGATAAGTTTCTCTGTATGCTCAAGAGTAACGGCGGAGTGCGACAATCCTTTTTGAAGTTTAACTTCCGGCAGAACGTCAGATACAACAGAACTTCTCCGCACATTAAATCGTTCACTACAATTATCTGAAACAATCCTTCTTCTTCGAGTATCCGCACTTTTAGATAACGGCTGCTTTCCTAACTGTTCTGATTCTGTAGTCCTTCTTGAATAATCTGCACTTTTTATTCTGGGTTTTCGAACTTTACCTGCTGCTTGTTTCGGAGGCCTGGGTTGAAGAAAGGTTTTTCCTTCAATTCGTTGACTATCGTTTTCAGTACTCCTTTGGACCGAGGTCTCTTTTTTATCAGCATCGACTTGTTTGTTTGTTGCACTTGTTGATAAAACTTTTGAACTAGATAATGAGTCCCTTCTCGTACGCAACGACGTTTTTTCATCAACACGAGACGAATTTAGTTTAGTCGAGTTTGTAGATGAATCCAAGCCCTTACTCCCCGGTGATGAGTCGTGGCGTACACGAGAGCCAAACGCAATATGAGAGTTATCGTTATTTGATCGGTTTATTATCGGTGCCGTGCGGTTTGACATATTACCAGTGCTACAGCGAATGTTAATGCCAGCTGCGAAGAACGTATTCATGTCTATTGTCTAAAGAAGAAAAATACAACTACGGCTCATCCACATTTTATATATTTTGTATGCTTTGTATGTTTAAGTATGCATACCAGAAAAGATAAACATGTGTTTTTAGAAAAAAAAAAAATTCAGAAAATTATGTTTCAATTCTATAACATAAGCAAGAAAAAATTCAGAGAGTCGAAAACACACCTGCAACGGAGTGCTGTCATCTGATTGGAATTTGGATGGAATGTCATTGTTATTAAACGGTTTCGTTTTCAACGTGAACATTCTCTTCAGCTTGCAGTTGGCCGACACTATGATACTATCGATGGTAACCATTTTACTACCTTCAAAACATCCAGATATCAAATCGTGTAAATCCAAACATAGATTTAACCACGAATTTTGCTTGATCACCGAACAAGGCATTTTTGCATGGAGGGCAGTCACCACAATTTCTCGATTGCTGTTCGATAGGATAATCCTTTGTTTTAAGTTTGCTTCATTGGTTACTGAAACTTCCAAAGAGAACGGTCGGGAAGGGTAAATATAAAGTTGGAACACTAGGTATTGTTGAGTCAGGTGCAAGGAAACTTTGCTATTTTTAGGTATAGTTATTTTTGACCTGCTTGGTTCTCCTTCAATTAATAAAGTAAATGTACGCAAGTCGTTGTCGAATTCTTTTCTTATGGCAGCTTGTGGGCCAGCTATTTTAATTTTTGAAAGAGGATCCTTTCCTTGAATTGAGTAGACATCCACATATGGTCCACCCTAGTGATAAGAAGAATTATCAAAATTTAAAAAAAAACAGGTAACTTGAACAAGCACGACTGATAGTACATTTCAGGCCTTTCAGAAGAGCATTATTGACAGGTTTATTTTATAAGGAAATAACTTCTTCAGATTTGTTCTATACTGTTACAACATGTTGTGGGACATGCCTATGGCACACCTAATTGAGAGGTTGCATTTAAATCATTAGTTAAGAAGGGTGCAGTCACTTAATGGCATGATTATTCCCTAGAGGTGGAAAGCATATGGTTACAGTAAATGGCTTTTAATGAGTGAAATTAATATTTGTTATTTGAGCACACAGTGAGATATAAGTGCAGTGAGATTCCAACTTGTACATAAATAGTTGTATCAGTATCTTAACATGAAGTCATAGTATGAGGTTTTGCACAGGCATCTCGAATTCCAACAAGAATAAATACTCAATGTATGGACTATTGTAGATCTATGGAGAAGGTAATCTGCAAAGACTTTGACTTGACTTGCATTTTAGTAGTAACACTATATATACATGACATTACAACAACTATAGATAAAAACAACTACAGTTATTTACAACTTTTTATGGTCTTCATGATTGTCTTTTTTCCTTTAAAAGATTTTAAATTCTGACGCCCGCTGCCTTCCTTATGAATACAGTTTTACAGTTTGTATCAGCAAGACCTTAAAGTGGTCACTATACTTGATCCACAGTGTGTTAATAAACAAACAAACAAACAAACAACAAAAATACCTGAAACTCGGTTTTAAACATGATTGTTTGTCATACATCCAGCACATTCTGGTGACCACTTCATATATGAATTTATAATTAATTGTATTCTAAAAATAAATTCAACACTAAACTAACATGGCAGAGTTTACGTTTAAAACTTAACTTCTCGCACATTTACTTGAAGCTACACACAGCTTTTTTTATATTTGAAAATTCTTTTCACTTTACTTTTTTTCTTCTTATTTAAAGAATTATTCTTTTAATTATTAATTTTTCTTTTTATAAACAGTTTAAAGCTCTGCTCATTTCCAAAAGACACCTTTGTATATATAAAATTAGTGTATGATAAGAAAAACAAGAAATAGAAAAAGAAATATATATATATGAAATAAAAAGCAAAAACAATCAATAACAGAGACCAAATTGCAGAAGGGCATGAATTTGTGCATATATTTACTGTGCATTTTTCGTAGTTTAAATAAACGAACACACATGTATTCTTGTCAAAATCTCACAACCCATTTTTACACCAGACAATGTGGTTAAAAAACAAGCTAAATATACAAAGGCGAAAAAAATAATAATTGCACAAGACAACTTACAAAGATTTTGTTTGTTGAAAAATGGACTAACAAACACACAAAATGTACATACATAATGTCAAAAAAATGTTTAGAATCAAAATAAATTCACATCTAAAATAAAAAACATATAAAAATAATTTTATAACGAAACTTTGTGTATAGTATATATACTATTGATTTATGACTGATCTTATGGAATCCACCATGTTGTCTAAACTTGAGAAACTATAACTTTTTCAACAGTCATCTGGAAAAAATAAAGTAATATAAATTATTTACAACAAAATCAAAACAGAAAAATGCAATTTGACTTAATCTGAGCATTAAAAATGCAATATTTTGTTCATTTAAAAATCCAGCACACTTAAAATTATATAAACAATAAAAAATGTGATAAACCTAATATTTTCTTACATTTATACATTTCCCAACGTTCAATCCTATCTGTATACAACTAACTGTCAAAACATTATATATTTAAAAAATTAATCTTAAATTTATTTAAAAAAAGGTGATAAATAAATTATTTGTTCAAACTGAATGAAGTTCCACACCGCAAACATAAGTTTAACACTTGCTGAGAATGCAAGCTGTTACAAAGATCCAGGTTTCACTGGAAACTGAAATTCTTAAAACTTCAGACATTCTTTTATGAATTCATCTTTTTATGACAACTGAATGAAGGAAAACTGGCATCTATCCACAAAAATTTACATTTACTGTCACAAAACTTTGAGTTATGTAAACATTTATGTTTTGGTAACAAAACAATTGATTTTGAAACAACTTAGTTTTACAGACATGGCAGTTTAACATATAACCACTGACTAAAACTCAGACACAAAGAATGAAGAACAAATTTGCAATGTATTAGCCCACTAACAAGCATTTACAAAAAACTTATAAGATTTTTTAGTGACCAATGATAGAAATTCAATCTTTTACAGGTTTTCAAGATTTAGCAGACACCTTGGTGCTACATTCATTTCAAGAAAGGGTAATTGTTGAATTTCTTAAGTTTTTATGACCTAGAGAGCATTGAGTTTGATGTAGGAATAAACAATATATATTTTTAACAATAAAATAAATAAATATCAAAATAAGGTTGATAACTATTATTATAATAGGGTGATTTGAGATTTTATGCATAATGTTACCAATGTCAAAAATATAGTTATATTTGAATATAAACAAAATTTGATAAGGCAGACATATGGCTTCCAATACCCTAAACAATATTTATGTGTGAAAGTATCATCTTGGCAAAGATCACACTTTAAATTATTTCTGCATTATGCTATACATTTTTATAACAAAAGATTTAAGTATACATAATTATTTAAATAATGAAATGCACAGTAGAATTACCTCATCAAAAGGTGTAAAGTAATAAATATAATAATGTTAATTATTCTGAAGGTTTATGCAAAGATTTCCGCCTCAATAATTTTTTATTTATACTTTATCATTTTAACAACATTGTCTTGGGAAGTTAAAGTTATATTTTTCTAAAAATTCAATTTTCAAGTGAAAAAACTTGTGATGTCTTTTTTTAACAATGAAAAACAATATAATTATCAACATTCATGGAAAGATAACTTGTGGCATCACCTGCTTATTAGATGTTACCCTCACCCTAGACGCATACCAAAACATTGATTGAATAAGTGCCAATGTTAACAAAAGAAATTTTCATACCTGCTTTCCCCGAATGAGGGTTTACAGACCTAGGATGAAGCATCCAATTTGAAAAGTCAGAATTTAAGTAAAAACAAAGATCTTCTGCAATAATTTTATTTCAACAACTTAGTTTTAATCAGTCTTCCTGTTTACTTTGAAGCTAATTTTTT
The DNA here is from genome assembly GCA_030067915.1 of Hydractinia echinata. Lineage (NCBI taxonomy): Eukaryota > Metazoa > Cnidaria > Hydrozoa > Anthoathecata > Hydractiniidae > Hydractinia > Hydractinia echinata. Next base: position 1,823,573 of record JASGCC010000036.1, on the reverse strand, counting down.
TTCTTATTTTCAGCAGAATAAACACTGACATTTCCCAGAATCAATTGTTACATTTTTTAAATGTTATTTTGTAATCATTTGTTTATAGCATTTGTATATCTAGAGTGCCACACATTAATTTATATAATTAGCTATGCGTATAGCTAGCTACAGTGTTATGTTTCAAATTCACTGTATGCTGATATATAAACATAAATAATTAACCGTCACCAGTTTGTGGCACTGTAGATTAGTGGTTGTACCTCTCGCACTTTGTGCAGAAGAATAAGGTTCGATTTTCCTTGACAGCAATTCAATATTGGTGAGTGTATGTTACCATAGCTTCAGGTTAAACCTAGTCATGTAAGGGAAATTGGGGAGATCCCTTTCTTTTACCAGCCTCAAAAATCTTTCATAAAGGCAAAAAATAATCTTGGATCTTCTGCTATAGCTTTGCTTCCTTTGCTGCCTTTGTTCGACCTCATGGTCAGTTTGCATCATTCTCATATCACCAACAAAAAACGATTATTCTTCACTGGCAATCAATCAAATATACGTCATCCCTTGGTACTGTTCTGCCCAATCTTGGAACGTGCCCCGTCTTAAGACTGGCCAGGCCAATCTTCTGACAGTGACAAATGGGTAGCCAGTCTTAAGACAGGACTGCCCAATCTACGGATGCACATGTCCAATCTTAGAACAATTGTGGAAAATAAAGAGAACAATGACAATTTTAGACTGTACCTCTTAAAAGGAACTTTAAATTGAAACTTTTCTTGGCCAAAAAATTATACCATGTACAGTACTGGAAAAAGGTTGTTTAACATATCGAGCGCGCAACATGCGCGGACTCCCTCGATACGCGATGTACCGCGTTTATAATAATAAGAAACAATTAAAATAAATTGTCGCGATCTATCGAGAATCTAGTATCGTGACTAAATCCGTCTCGATGTGTCGCGATGGTAGGTGATAATGAGAATAAAGAGAAAGTTTTTTTTAATGAGAATAAAGAGAAAGTTTTTTTTAATGAGAATAGAGAGAAAGTTTTTTTTATTTCAAACACATCTCTGCTTTATCTTTTTTTTAATTTTAAATAGGTGTATATTATAAGAAAATTTTTAACTTTCGTATTTATTAAAGTAATTCTAGCGCATTACATTTCCTATTGCCGTTCTTCGTTCTTAAATTTTTAAAATGCGATCTAACGAAGCTTTTCTATCGCCGTTCTTCGTTCTTAAACTTTTAAAACGCGATCCAAAACAGCATTTCTATCGCCGCTTTTTGTTCTTAAACTTTTAAAACGCGATCTAAGAAAGCATTTCTATCGCCGCTTTTCGTTTATAAACTTTTAAAATGCGATCTAAAAAGTTAAAAAAATATAACACAAAGGAAGTATAATTATATTTAAACATCCGCGATCATTGTTGAATACACTCTTATTTTTAAAATAGTTCTATTATGAAAAAGTGTTAATGGCCTCGATAGCTTCGAGAATGATATGAGACGGATGCATCGCGAAGCCCTCTCGATACAATTTGAAAGTAAAAAAACGTCTATCGCGGATCAAGAATACCGTCGTGATACGCGAAGCGCGATGTTAAACAACCTTTTTCCAGTACTGTATATACATAATGTGTATAAAAAAATTAAAACTATTCAACCATATTAGCTGGCTATCGCTAGCTAGCTAAACTTTCCATTCAATGAAGTTACCAGCTAACGATTTATCTGATTCTTTATATATAAACATTTTATTTTTAAACTGTGGTCACTACGAGCTGTATATAATTGCTAAATGTATAATACGTGCTAGTTACACAGCTAGCTAAGCTGGCCTAGTCAATTCAACAGTTTTTTTTTTGTTTATATACCTCAAATATGATGTTTTAGTGTGGCACATCCCTTCTTCAAAATCTAAAAGGTGTCTAAAAGATGGGCCTAACATGGTCTCCTGCCCCCAATCTTGTGACGGCCCGTCCAGTCTTAAGAAGACTGGGCAGTTTTATGTCTAAAGATTGGGCAATGTCATAAGATTGAGCAGAACAGTACTACACTGGGTACTGCTATTTGTTTAAAATAACTCTGTCAGAGGTCCAAACCTTCTTATCATCAGTCAAATATTTTTCAATATTTTAAGGAAAAAAACAAAACGCTGTAGCTTAGGCTAAGTAATATAGATTATTGCGCGGCACCACTCTAGATCCAAATGTTACAAACAAATGATTATAAAATATCAAACTCGTTCTAAATGTTAGATATATCAATAAGAAACATATAGCTAGTACATCAAGTTTAAGCCAATGTGTAAAAGGTAAACAGTCATTGCAACTAAAGATCAAGCATTGTAGCTAGACTAGAGGGCAGAGTAGAGGGTCTGCTTAGCTTGCTAGCTATCGAGATTGCTGATTAAAGATTTAAAACAAGTTCTTTTCTGTAGCCTACATGGTACAGTATCCTAACGGAAAGATATAACTTGCCCAGCAACTCTGCAAACAAACTTCTGGCGCGAAAGCAACACGTCCGAGAGTTTGTTTTGAACGAATTTTTTAAAGGGTAATCTGAACTGTTTGGGTATAAAAAGCGGAACAGAAAAATACAAATTCAATTTATCTTTTGTTTATATCGGTCGGGTGTCGGAAATTTGAGGTTGGTCATTGCAGACAAATGATTTTACAGACCGGAGATATTGGAAAGGAACAAAACAATATACCACGTAAACAAAGGTTAATGAAGAATGTCATAGCGCAGGTAGATATAACACTTTGCTAAGGTTATTAATTTATTCAATTGGCATATTAACGGATCTTAATTTGTGGCGCCGTAGATTAGTGGTTATAGCTCTCGTACTCTGTGCGGGAGACCGGGGTTCGATTCCTCTTGACGGCGATTCAACATGGGCGAGTGAATGTTACCATAGCCCCGGGTTAACCCAAGCCATGTGGGGGAAGTTGGGAAGATAGCACACTGTGTGGGCCGTTGGATGTTGCTGGGAGTTGTCTAGTAGAGCGCGGCCCTAATTGGGTCTGCGTAGCTCAAAATGAGCATTAAATACTGTAGGACTCTCCATCTAAGCCATGGGGCACCTCCTGGAAATAATAGACAGGGTATATCCCTCGATATTTGTGAGGCTAGCCATGTAAAATAATATCTATCTATCTATCGACCCCCCCCCCGGGCTTTTTTTTTCTCTCTTTGATATATACAGCGAGAAAGAAATATTTCTTTCCCGCTGTCCCTTATATCTAAAAGAGAAAAAAAGCCGTGGGATCGAGGTTGGTCATTGCAGACAAATGATTTTACAGACCGGAGATATTGGAAAGGAACGAAACAATATACCACGTAAACAAAGGTTAATGAAGAATGTCATAGCGCAGGTAGATATAACACTTTGCTAAGGTTATTAATTTATTCAATTGGCATATTAACGGATCTTAATATATACAGCATTACTTTTCCGCAAAACATTAAACCCCAGGGGGAATACTTCATTTTCGGCCCCAGAGCCCTTTGGGATATAAACCTCGAAAGTAGCTCTGGACCCGTCTGGTCACGTGGAAGAAGACACATATGATCATGTCTCAGTCTTTATTATTCTCTGTTTTTATATTCTGAAAGAAGACAATTTTTAAAAATATTACATTCCGTTGGTACATATTATTCTGCTTTCATCAACGGAACACACTTCGAGCATTGTCATTTTGCCTCTTTGGTTCAGAATATTTCATCTCCATTTTTTTCACATTAGCGATGGCACCACAGAGAGCACAGGCTGGATATGAATTCCTTGTGGTACCATAACCAAGGTAGGTTGCAACTGAAGGTATACCACAACCAACACCATTTTTTGTTGTTCGCAGGGGGACCGCATTAATTACAAGAACATCGCTATCGCAGTCCATTAAACAACATATCTGCATTTTAATGTGACCCTAAGACATTACTCTGCGCAACTGAAATGCACAACTCATGAAATGAAATAAATAACAAATAAATAACACTGTTTCTACATTCTTAAAAAAATATTTTCCACGCCAGCGGAAAAAACCACACGACATTTTATAATAATTTCTCAACCCAGCACCCGACGTTGCGAAAATTATGTTCAACCATGGTTCGTGATAATTTATGGGCGCATCCATACGTGAAATAAATTACTGTTCTCGTCGTTTTAGCAACCTGAGTTAGCGCTAGAACCGTCTCCATTAACCGTGAACTTTATCGGGAAAAGGATGGCTCTTTGTCCTGTTAAAATTTAAAATAGAAGTAAAAAATTATGACTGAAAGAAAATTTACTTAGGCATAAGAGCAAAAAATTTATGTTTAAGGAATTTAGTTGGGGGAAAGCAAATGACGAGAAAAGAACCATCCTTGTTTTTCTTTCGGGTTGGTTAGTGTGAGAACAACCTCGTCCGTGAGACGAGATCATATCGTTAGTCACTCCGTAATAACGGCTCAGGGCAAACTCGTCCCCAGCGCCTTTTGTCTCTTTTTTATTACTGCACAAGGCGCTGGGGACGAGTTTGGGCTCAGGGGCCACAAGACCCTGGGGACGAGGTTGTTGCGTTATGTCTTGTGAAACATCATCATGTTCTTTGTATGTTATCTTACTTGAATACTTACTTACTGTGGATAAGTACGTTCTGTGAGATCATCACGCATCAAACGAATCCGATGACCTTACGAATTAGTCGGTCGCTAGAAGCGGTGAATCCAGGCGTACAAACGAACGGAAAACAAGATAAATCGGTCGATGAAAACATTAAGTTAGTAATATACAAGCAAGTGAACAGTAGAAAACGACAAGTCAACAAAGATACAGGAGTGTGCGGCGAAAAAGGTCGATCGTCTGAAAAAATATTTTAAACGCGCAAACCAATTGGCAAGTCGGGCGTCAAAATAATGTCAGGTATGCAATATTTTCCCTGAAGGATTTTGAAAATATTCGCCTGCCGCCAGATAGCGTAACGTGTTACCATGATCAAGAATCTTACAATATTTCTCTGATAGGTAGTTAAGATAACTTGAGTCATCTTCTTACAATCGGGACATAAATGTGAATATTCACACAATCCAAAGGCACTTTAATAAATAGAGTTATTTTCTTAAGATAGCACAAGTTATTTTAAAATAACTGTATTAATGTGATTTTGAAATGCCAGGACGAAGTCAGTACCGTAACCTTCCAACCTCGTTCCCAGGGCATTTTGCCTTGTTGATGAAGTTGATAGCGGCGAAAAGTTGGCCACTCCGTAATAACGGCTCAGGGGGCCACAAGACCCTGGAGACGAGGTTGGTAACCTCCGGCAAAATCGTCCAGATTCAGCAAAACACACAGAAGGAGAAGGAGAGACAACAACAAAACCTTAATAGCGGAGTGAAAACGGAACCCAATTGTGAAGATCGCGTTGAGTTCGCCAACTCGATTTTACTTTCTCCAGAACACGAAACGGAAAGAAAAATATCACTCAAATGGTGTAATCATTTTTATGCTCAGAAGCTTTTCTGTTCCTGCCCGTTCCGTTCCGCGGATAATTTTCTAAGTGGAAAACCGCTAGTGTGCCCCGGAAACATACAGCGGACCCCGATCAGGTCCGTAAAATTGGTAAGTCGTCCACGTATTACTTCCTGAATATGAAGGAGATAACATATTCAGCATGCTTTAGACCTATGTACTTTCCCAAATCTTGTGGAGATCATGATTTCCCATTCTCCATATGCCCAGCTTTCAGCACACAATAGCCTAGCACACTGTAGTGAGGCGCATCAATGTCTGTTGTACAGTGTAGCAGGCCCTTCCTTTCCCTCCTATAGTAGATTGTAGTAAAGCGTAATTTTCGTAGCAATGTGTAGTAGTACGTTATTTTCTGTAGCAGTGGCGCCGTAGATTAGTGGTTATAGCTCTCGTACTCTGTGCGGGAGACCGGGGTTCGATTCCTCTTGCCGGCGATTCAACATGGGCGAGTGAATGTTACCATAGCCCCGGGTTAACCCAAGCCATGTGAGGAAAATTGGGGAGATGGCACACTGTGTGGGCCGTTGGATGTTGCCGGGAGTTGTCTAGTTGAGCGCGGGTCCTAATTGGGTCTGCGTAGCTCAAAATGAGCATTAAATACTCTAGGACTCTCCATCTAAGCCATGGCCCCTCTTGGAAATAATAGACAGGGTATATCCCTCGATATTTGTGAGGCTAGCCATGTAAAATATGCACATCTATCTATCAGCAGGCCGTAGTAGAACGTATTTCTCCGTAGTAGCCTGTAGTAGAGTGTAGTAGGCTGTAGTAGAACGTAGTAGCCTGTAGTAGAGCGTATTTTTTTGTAGTAGAGTGTAGTAGCCTGTAGTAGAATGTACAGGCTACTACGCTCTACTACAGGCTACTACACTCTACTACAGGCTACTACAGGCTACTACACTCTACTACAGGCTACTACACTCTACTACAGTGTACTACACTCTACTACAGAGAAATACGCCCTACTACAGGCTACTACACTCTACTACAGGCTACTACGCTCTACTACAGGCTACTACAGGCTACTACACTCTACTACAGGCTACTACACTCTACTACAGAGAAATACGCCCTACTACAGGCTACTACAGGTTACTACACTCTACTACAGGCTACTACTGGCTACTACGCTCTACTACACTCTACTATCTACAAGGAAATACGATCTACTAAACATTACTACGGAAAAATACGTTCCTGCTACAAAAAATAATATACTACTACATATCGCTACGAAAAATTACGCCTCACTACAGTGTCCTACAGGAAAATGGGCTCCATGCTACACTGTAGCTTAGAGTCTAGGCTATTGTGTGGCATATTGAGAATATGAGAAATCATTATGTCCATAAAGTTTAGTACAGAAGTTAGAAGGGGTTTCGAATATGTTACGTCCTTCATATTCAGGAAGTAATACGTGGACGACTTACCGTAAAATTGTACTCTGCAATAACGGGTTTCCCGGAAATTTTAGCTATTGGCTTAACCCTATTCGGTCCGGGGGGGGGGGGATTCCGCCCCCCCTGACGTTTTTTTTTTAATAACTCCTTATTGCTTTGTTATATGGCTATGATACTTACTGAGTTTTAATATTTATCTATTAGACACCTGCATGCTAAATTTTTAGGTCCCATACCTTTCAGAGGCTTTGATACTACCCCTAAAAATCTCTATGAAATCCTTATAATGGGGAAAACATAATAACTCCTGTTAAGATTATCCTTAGAACTTGAAACTTGCAACACAACTTTGTTTCATCAAGAAGAATCATTTTGAATAGTTTGGACACGTGACTAATCCGATTTCCCGATTTTGTCGGATTTTACCCGAAAATCGAAAAAAAACGGATTTTCGGGCAATTTTTGGCAATTTTTTATGCGATCCATGTAAAAACCGGAAGATATGTTAAATAACTTTTATTTAGCTTTCAGAAACTTCAAACAGAATGTAAAAATTCGCTCTAGAACAAAAGTAATTAAATTTTAAGCAGATAGTGGCATTTTTAACAATTTTCAAGCTTCTGATGACGTCACAGAAAATGTCCTGACGCAAGCAAAAATTTATTGCCGCCATTTTGTTCCTTTTATGACGTACTATAAGTGTGCCAAGTTTGAAAGCCGAACTTCGTACAAAAGGTTCAGCAGGACCGTCAGGAATGAATTCAGATGGCTGGAGACGTATATTAGTGTCAAAGAATTTTGGAAAGATCGGCGTGGAATTGAGATCATCTTTGGCTCGGTTCGCGAAAAATCTTTGTACAACTGCATTCGATCACACAGAAGGCAATTCACTGGAAGCATACATCGCTTGTAGGTTAATACCACTAGATAAGAAACCCGGTGTGCGGCCTATCGGTGTGGGGGAGGTTCTTCGAAGGGTGATTGGAAAGTCCATAATATCAGTAATCAAACCGGAAATACTTGAAAGCGCTGGTTCTCTCCAATTATGTGCTGGTCTACCTTCTGGATGTGAGGCAGCTGCTCATGCCATGACAACAATTTTTGAAGAAGAAGGAACAGACGCATTACTTTTAGTAGATGCTACGAATGCTTTTAACTCACTTAATCGGAAAGTGCTACTTCATAATATCCGATACATATGTCCAGCTATGTCTACGTATATACAAAATTGTTATAGCTCACCATCGAGGCTGTTTGTTATGGGTGGGAAAGAAATATTATCGGCAGAAGGAACAACTCAAGGTGACCCGTTCGCTATGCCAGCTTATGCAGTTGGAATTGTTCCTCTTCTCCCGCTGTTGAAGAATGACGTGGAAGATAGAAAGTTGAACATAACTCACTGCGCTTATGCTGATGATCTGGGAGGTGCCGGAAAAATATTTGAATTAAGAAAATGGTGGGATAAAGTTGAGCATTATGGTCCATTATTCGGCTATTATCCTAAAGCATCAAAATCATGGTTAATAGTAAAGGATGAACATAAATTATTAGCTGATGATGTCTTCAGTGACACGGAGATAAACATCACTACAGATGGAAATAAATATCTTGGCAGCTTTATAGGTACACGAGATGAGAAAGAAAAGTACATCATTGGGTTGGTAAATGAATGGATTGTTCAGATAAAGAAGTTAGCTAAAATTGCACTTTTTCAACCACACGCTGCCTATGCTGCTTACATAAGTGGATTTCAACACAAATTTAACTATTTTATCCGGACACTTGGGGATATGAGCAAGTATATCAAAGTACTGGACGATGTTATCGACAATACATTGATCCCAGCATTGACAGAGGGACATAAATGTACCGAAAACGAGAGAATATTACTGAGTTTACCAATTCGCTATGGTGGTATGGGAATTGTGATATTAGTCGAATCATCAAAGAGAGAACATGAAAATTCTGTTGAAATGACAAAACAACTAGCAGAAAGAATTAAACTACAGCAAACGTCTTATAAATTTGACAAACAGTTACACAATAATATCAAAAGCAAAATCCTTAAACAGAAACAAATGTTGCATAATTATTATTATTATTATTATTATTATTATTACTATTCATATTTATTTACAGGTGTCCTAATCAGGATTCATAAAACAATCCTGGTATCAATAAGGTTCCTGTATATACAAGTATATAATAAATAATGTTAAAAAATTTAAAAATGATAAAAAAAAATTATTATCTATAGACAAAAATGAAATATACAAAATAGTAGAATAGGCGAATGTGCTGGGATAGATAGTTTCGACACCACACTGAAAAAGACATGAAGAGGAAAAACAAAACTGATGGAAAGGAAATCTAAGTGCGCAGAGGTAATTAGACGCGACGCTGTGTGGGAACAAAAGTAAAATTTAAAATTTAATAACCCTAATGCTTCTTTTAAATAAAAACAATGATGATTCTTTCTGCAGTACAGTTGGTAATTCGTTAAAAATCATACCACCTTGATGACTGAAAGATTTTCTTGCGAATTCAGTCCTAAGATGGCTAAGTTTGATGTTTGATTGATTTCTTCGAGTATTCATTGTGTGGTTGATTTGCTCGAAATTGAAGTGGTTTTCAGTGATGCCATTGATGCTTTTGAAAACTTCAACCGCAGCTCTTTGTTTCTTGATCGTTGCAATAGAATCCCATTGATGGGTACCACCACAAATTTTAAACGCTCGATTGTGTAAATATTGTAGCTTGTCTTCCTGGGTTCTCGATAAAGACAGCATTATTGGATAACAATAAAGTAAATTCGGCAGGATAACAGTGTTATAAACCGATTTTACTATGTCAGCTGTCAAAAGATATCGAATACTTTTGAGTAATTTGAGCTTTCCAGATGCCTTTTTGTACGTTGTGTTGAGATGTTCCTGTAGTGTCAGATGGTTGTCCAGATTAACTCCCAGATAGATATAATTATCTTCTTTGTTAATGGACGTAGCATTTATTTTGATGGTACATGCTTCCTGTTTACGTAGGTTTTGATGAGCTCCATACATAACAAACTCAGTCTTTCCCTTTTTAAGATTTATTATTAAACAGTTTTCATTCATCCAGTCTGCAATACGTTGGACTTCGTTATTAAGAACTGATTCAACTTCTTTGCTCGATTTTGATGAGTAATACACAACAGTGTCATCGGCATACAAAAGTACTTTCGATTTACTTAGTAGTTGGTGTAAGTCGTTAACGAGTAGAAGGAATAGTAATGGACCCAGGGTTGAACCCTGGGGTACACCACAAGTAATCTGTTGAGGTGATGAATTTATGTTATCGTATGTGACATATTGGGTACGATTGAATAAATAATCTTCGAACCACTGCAACTCGATATCATGAATGCCATGAAGTTGGAGTTTGTGTAAAAGCCGCGAGTGGTTCACAGTGTCGAAGGCTTTTCGCAAGTCGAGATAAATCGCCACAGTGCATTCTCCTTTATCTGCATTTTTGCAAATAGTTTCGACAAACAATGACACCGCTTGTTGCGTAGATCGCTGTTTACGAAATCCGAATTGTTGGCATTGAAGAAGGTTGTTTTCTTCTAGATAATTGTACAGTTGGTGATGTACAATTTGTTCGATAATCTTCGAGAATACATTTAGCGCGGAAATTGGTCGATAGTTATCAAGTTTTGATTTATCGTCCGATTTGTATACTGGAGTCACGCGTGCTACTTTTTCAGCCGATGGAAACGTATGAGACCGAAGACTCAAGTTAAGTAGGTAGCATAATGGAAGTACAATTTCATCAGCGCAATCCTTTATGAGACGAGGCGGTATTCCATCCGGACCGGCACCTTTTGACACTTTCAGTTTCTTTAGTCGTTTTTTAAGTAAATCAGGAGTAACTGCATTAAATTTGAACACTGACATATTCTTGTTAAGGGAAAGCTTGTTCGACTCATAATACATCCATCTCCGATCACCAATGGAAGTAATAGTATTCGCAAGTTTGGAACCGATACTTGAGAAAAATTTACAGAAACAACCAGCTATCCTCGATTTATTACTTATTAAGCATCCATCAACATCGATAACATTACTAACACCTTTTTTTGGTTTAACCGGGTAAACCTTTTTAATCTCATTCCAAAATGTTTTAGAATCATTGACGTTTTCAGTAAAAATGTTTTGGTGATATTTCTTTTTACTTTGACGTATAAGAGTGGTGACTTTATTACGGATTCTTTTATAGCTTTCCCAGTCAAAACTGTTGTTATATTTCCTTGCTTTAACGAAAAGCTGAAAGAAATTCGCCAACGCATGACGAATGAGCAATTACGAGCAAATGATTTGGCGACAATGAAAGGTGCTTCAAGTTGGTTGTCAGCACTCCCAATAAAATCTGAGAATTATGCACTCAACAAAAGAGAGTTTTATGATGCCATACGAATGAGATATCGGTGGGATTTGAAGTTCCTACCAACAATTTGTGTCTGTGGAAAACGCTTCACGATTGACCATGCTATGTCATGTGTCAAGGGTGGCTATATTCATCAACGTCACGACGAATTAAGAGATACTTTGGCAAAAATATCTGAAGAGATTTCCAATGATGTAGAAACAGAACCGCATTTACAACAGCTGACTGGAGAAAAATTAAGCAATTCTGCAAACTCCACAGATGAAGCTAGACTCGACATTAGCGTTAGAGGATTCTGGCAACGAGGTCAACGAGCATTTTTTGACGTAAGGGTATTTAACCCATTCGCTTTGACATACCTCAATCAGAAACTGCCTAATGCATTCAAATCGAATGAAAACATCAAGAAACGTGCATATGGACAAAGAGTGCTAGAAGTAGAACACGGATCATTTACACCGCTGATTTTCACACCATATGGGGGATCCAGTCGAGAGACAGAACATTTTATCTCCACTCTGTCGCATAAAGTAGCGGAAAAAAGAAATCTAGAACAAAGTACCGTTACAAACTGGCTTCGGACGAAATTATCATTTTGTTTACTGCGTTCAGCAATACTCTGTATTCGAGGATCAAGAAATACAAAACGAAGGTTGATAAAAGTAGATGTTGATTGTCTCGAGATATCAAATGCAACGAGCCAACTTGTCAACTGAGAGATTTTCTAAATTTTTTATGTTTCAATATATTGAAACTCGATTATACTACGCACAATCGCCTGTACTATATCAGTCTGAGAAACGGAGAACTTTGTTTTGCTGTTTAGCTAGCTATTTTCTTGTCACTTGTAAAGTTTATAATTTTAACAATCTTATGAAAAGTTATTGAGGGGGGGCGGAATCCGCCCCCCCCGGTCATAGTATGTTCGAAAAACCCCGGACCGAATAGAGTTAAACACGATACGATCTGGTGTATCAAATCCACCAAAACAAAACCATCTGCTACAGAAAAGGAAGGTGTGATCTGTTAGGGATAGTTATATCAATGTTATACCACACTGCCTGCTAGATCAAACCTATCCTATTTCAGCATTTCTTAAACAGCTACTAAATTTTATTATATTTTTTAACTGTATTAGCCTCCGTATTTTTTGCATCATGGCTTGTGCTTTGATTTTTCTTGTTAAATTCCTATTTGACTAGACTTATCTACATAAACTCCTACCTTTGTGTTTTGTATTAGTCCCAGTCCTGTCTTTGTATTTTGTCCTATTTGTGATGTCTTGTTTCTTAGGTGGTCACCACTTTCATTTAAGCTATTTTGCTTTGTGGTGATCTCCTTTCAATAGACTTATTTACAACAATACTTAGCTATAAAATCATTTTTCTATAAAATCATGTACTTTTTGTCTATTGATGAATAAATTATTACTTACTTACTTACTTACTTTTATATGTTAGTTATAGGAAAGGCATTCAAAAAGTATGTTCGTTCCCAGGGGAAGAGGGGATCGTGTAATAACGAACGAAAGGAAAGGAAAGAGGGTTCTTCTCTCTAGCTAGCTATTAATGAAGAATTTCTTTTTTGATTGTTTGTTTACAGCTACATGATGTATTGGTTAATTTTGTCAACTAAAAAGTGTTGGTTATAAATGACTAGCTAGCTATAGCGCAGCTACTACTATAATAAGCTACACTTTAGCGTATACTGTCCGGTATTACGTGATAGTAGATAGTAGATAGATAGATGTGCATATTTTACATGGATAGCCCCACAAATATCGAGGGATATACCCTGTCTATTATTTCCAGGAGGGGCCACGTCAACTCCCTGCCACATCCAACGGCCCACACAGTGCACCATCTCCCCAATTTCCCTCACATGGCTTAGGTTAACCCAGGGCTATGGTAATATTAAATTGCCCATTATTGAGTCGCCGCCAAGGGGAATCCAACCCCGGTCTCCTGCACAAAGTTCAAGAGTGATAACCACTAAACTACGGCGCCACAAATAACCACTAAACTGATTGTCTAAACAAACAGCTCTCGTGACAATCTGGCAACTCCGCTCGCTACACAACTTTGTAGTTTTAAATATTCCCTCATCCCTTAAAACATCTTTGCAAAAATGCCGGTGAACAGGGCGGGTATTTGTGCAGGATCAACCAAAAAAGGAATTAGCTGAAACGTCGTAGTTGCGTGATATACATCTCAATTCCATGATGTGTTTATTTTAATGTGAGATACCCTGGAATTATTTCTAAATCCTATTTTATGATTAAAATGGTTGGTGAAGCGAATTAATAAAAAGGATCTATGGAGGAGAGTACACGTAATATGGCGGTATACGCTACCTGAATCAGTAGATCAGAAAAAAACGGGAAAGAATAATTCAATCTGCAAGTATCAACAAAGTTCACAAACTCAATCTTTGTCCCATTTCTAAATGCTATTTTAATATTTTTACATCTGACCAATAAGATTGCCTCTTTTTATTTTGTCTGTGTCAATCAATTTTCATAGTGGCTCCCAAACCTGTTACCTCGGCTCTTTCCTACCAAAGGACAGTTTATTATCATATCCTAAGCATAAAAAAGCCGTGGAAACAGGATTTAAGTGGTGCCATTGGTTTTGGGAGCATTGTTGATACTGGCGGATTGAATTATCTTTAATTGACCGACCCAGCTTTTAATTACCATGGCGCCGTAGATTAGTGGTTATAGCTCTCGTACTCTGTGCGGGAGACCGGGGTTCAATTCCTCTTGACGGCGATTCAACATGGGCGAGTGAATGTTACCATAGCCCCGGGTTAACCCAAGCCATGTGAGGGAAATTGGGGAGATGGCACACTGTGTGGGCCGTTGGATGTTGCCGGGAGTTGTCTAGTAGAGCGCGGGCTCTAATTGGGTCTGCGTAGCTCAAAATGAGCATTAAATACTCTAGGACTCTCCATCTATGCCATGGCCCCTCCTGGAAATAATAGACAGGGTATATCTCTCGATATTTGTGAGGCTAGCCATGTAAAATATGCACATCTATCTATCTATCTACAGTGGTCTTCGCTTTCTACAATCCCATTTTGACTGTTTTTAAACGATCTACAGAGATTTCTTTTCCTTTTGACGATTCTGTTTTGACTGTTTCTAAACGATCTATGTCGGTCTTTTTACTTTCTACGATCTTGTTTTATTGTTTTTGTGACTAAAAATTTAGATATTTATATAATTTGATAATTAGATTTCTTTAGAAATCGGCAATGTTTGATAAACATGTGTTATATTAGAAGCAATTTTGAAGCGATTTAAACTGAAACGAATTTGATGAAGCAATTTGATACTATTTTGGACGAATTCGAAACAATTTTTTTGGAAAAATGTAAAATTCGTTTTAAAAATGGTGTAGAGATCGTTTCAAATAAAATATTTTACGAATTGAAACGATTAGTTTTGAAACGAACATGAAGACGATCTCTTAGTAGGAATAAGGGAAGCCCTCGTTGTGGAGAGATAAAATGAGATTTTCCTCATCTTGGGGTAAAATGTAGTGATATATACTGTCCTTATTTTGGTGATGCAATGTCACAACAAACATAAAATATTGAGTACCCATATGTAACAACTATCTATTCCTAGGGTAGAATGTAGTCTATTTATTCAGCAGTATAACACACTGGTACATCAATAATTTTACAACTTATTTCTAAGCTATGAAAAAGTGGCTAGTGGATAGTTAAGATGGTACAGTCTATGTACAGCAATGCTAGAAGTTGTGTCAGGATTAAAGATTCACTTTAGTGATGAATTTAGTGTAAATGTTGGTGTACATCAGGTTTTTGTACTTTGTTGTTTGTTTTAGTCTTAGAAGCGCTATCGATGAAGTTCAGAACAGGTTGTCCATGGGAGTTATTGTATGCAGATGATTTGGTTCTCATAGCAGAGTTGATGGAAGAATTAGTTGAGAAGTTTGAGAAGTGGTAGGAATGACTAGAAGAGAAAAGGTTAAGAGTAAATGCAGCAAAGTCTAAAGTCACAATTAGTAGCATTGAATCCAAGTGTGACTTTGTAGTTAGAAAGTGGATTTGTGGAGTTTGCAGGAAAGGGGTTAGTAGTAACTCGTTTTTTTGTCAGACTTGTAAGCATTGGGTACATAAAAAGTGCAGTGGTATTGGAGGAAGGTTAAGAGCTGGCATAAAGTTTTTGCAAGTATTACAAAGGTGAGATTATAGACAACAAAGTATTTTCAGCATTAATGATGCACAACACTAGCTCAGTTACTTGCGGGATAGGTTCTGATTGGAAAAAGTTCAGAGAGTTACTTCCTTTGTTGACTAGCAGAGACTTGTCAATAAAGGTAAAAGTTGTATGAGGCCTGTGTAAGAAGTTCTATGTTGTACCGTAGTGAGACATGGGTAGTGAAGCAGGAAGATCTTGACTGTTTAGAAAGGAATGGTATGAGAATGGTTAGGTGAATATGTAACACCAGTCTGAGAGACAGAATCAGATGAGCTATAAAAAGCAGGTTAAAGTATCCGTAGCATTGAAAATGTTATCCAGATAAGAAGATTGAGTTGGTTGGGACACTTGGAAAGAATAAAGGAGGATAATTGGGTAAGAGGGTGTAGACAGTTGAGAGTTTCTGGGACAAAGCCCAGAGGTAGACTGAGAAAGACTTGGTAGGAGGTAATAAGAACAGACTTGATGCAGAGGAATTTGAATATAGAAACACAGTCTAGATCAGATTGAAAGAGGGTTATTAATATACTCCGTCTAACCCATGCTAGCATGGAAAACTGACATTAAGTCGAGAATGATGATGATTCAAATTGTCATTTACGTCATATATTCTGTTGAAAAAGGTGTTTGCTCAAAATACACATTATGTTGTCGTTGTTAAAAAGTTTCTGAGCTTCAGGGGTTATTAGAAAAATTATATGCCATTGCCATTGTGTAGAGGAAGTGCTTGGTCAATTTTTTTGTCCCCTGGTGAAAACATTTATTTTCAATGACTAAAAAAAACCCTGGGACAGCTACAAAGTTTGCCTATATGTACTGTAATTTTTCCTCATCTGATTTTAGTTGGTGCAAACCCTGTGCCAGGCAATGCGCTCTTTTGATCTTTTGAGGAATCATTAACAAAATATTTTTGTCCCTCATACCAGCCTTCTGCTGTGGCTAAAAACAATGGCTAAAAAAATTAGGTGTTCGGAAGGACAAAAATAAATGCTTCTTTTTTATTTTTAACCTTTGAAAAACCAAGGTGAGAACTAACCTTTTACGTCAAAATAAGTTGTTTACAAAACACCCATATTTTTGGCAACCAAATTATTTTGCACAAATTTATGTCGTAATACAGAAAATAACAGAATGGTTGTGAGAAAGTTTAGCAAATTCAAGGATTTTTAGTTATAGAGTGATCTGTTTGCATACCACACAGATTTTATAGCTAAAAGAGCTTACAGGATAGAATGTTAACACAAAAAGACTTTTTATAGTTGAGCAACTGGTGATGTCATAAGTCTTCCACAAAGTCAACACATACTAAAACTATTCTTCCACCATAATGTCAAATTTAAAATATTTCCTGCATTATTTTTAAGATGTAATGAATGTTTATGTTAATTAATGCATGCAAGAAAACATCAACGTTGTAATATGCAGATGACCAGTTTTATTACTTTTTAAAAACTGGTTTCCACAATAAATTAAAAAAGTAAAATTTGTTTACCATTGTGAAGAAACTGTTTGTTTTGCAAAAGAGGCAAGTTAATAAGGAACCATCAAAAACTGCATTATGTACTTAAAACTACAGTTTATGATCATATAATTCCACAAAATAGAATTGAAAAGTATCGAAAATGTATATTGGCTAATTCAAAAAAAACATAAAAAAAAATAAGAAAATAAAATGTTAATAATATATGTAAATGTAATTAATATTAATGTAGGTATTGTGAATATTGTAATGAAAAATTCACATATCACTTAATACTTTGGAAGAATAACAGCTTGTCTGCATTAGTGAGTTTTATGAAATATAATATTTCCAATTTATGTTTATAGATATATTTTCATGTGATTTCAAGTCAGTTGGATAAAGGTAACTAAAAACTCTGTTTTTATTTTATTTTTTACATGAAAATCTTTACAGAGGTTGTGTTGTGTTTGATTTATTTTAATTTATTTACCAGTACCCAACTTGCTTTCACTGAACTATGACATTTACGATTGACTTTAATTTTAGGTTATTATAACAGAGGATGTTTGTTAGACCAAGAAATTCTTAACAATACAAAAAACTTTAAATTAGACTACCTTGAAAATCTTTAAATATCTCGTTTTCTTGAGAAATGTCTTGACAAAATCAGCAAAATTTCGCTGATGCGAGTTAAAAACTGCTGCAGTGTAAGTGTGGTAATTATGACTGCAATTATTTGTTGACCATTAAAATGCCGAGTTGCAACGGCTTGACAAATAGCAGCAACAAAAAAAGGAAAAACCCTAAAAACCTTAAAAGTGTAAAAAAAAATGGCAGATAACCTGTAACAATATTTAAAACCTGCCACTCGCTTAGTACTGAACCCCAATAAGTTATCATAGTGATGTAAACACTTGTAGGAAATTATAAACTGAACAAGACAATTCAACTGCTTTGGAAAAAATTCTTAAAATGGGATCAAACAATTTTCTGGGTGCAATCATCCAGCATTCTAAGTAACCTTTAAACAGATGATACCTAATTGGAATTAATCCTAATTTAATACGACACTTTTATATAACTAATTTAGTTTCAAACAGAAATTTTAAAAGTGGTGGATATGTGGATGCTTTGTAAAATAGAATTGGGTTTCTTACCTTATTTTTTCCATTGAGGATTTGAAACATATTATATTTGCCTTTATGAGTGGTTTTTGACTTGATTTCCTTGCTATTAATTGTTTCCTTGTTGCGAACACGAGTATTGACGAAACAAAAATGGGTGTGTCCAGTGCCATAGATAAAGCAAAAACAATGATGTCATGTTGGGTTGTATGTATGTTCAGTAGATTCATCTTCCATTTATATAGATATCCTAAACATAGTGCTTTGCGATAAATGATCTTTCAAATTGTGTTTTTTAAGACCTAATGTTCTTAGTAGAGGAACTTCATTTTCCTTTAATAAAAGTATAGTTATGGCTACAATTAGCTGGAAACAGTAAAAAAAAATTCTAGCCTTAGGCAGCTTGTCTTATGAGTCTGAGATTGATTGTCTGCGTCATTTATCCTGAATTCATGTTTACTCAAAACTAAATTTTTATCACAGCCAAAATCTTTGAAAGACACTTTATATGGTAAAAACAAGAAAAAATCCTGCTGGCAAAATTTCCAGACACACCTTGTTAATATTGCAATTTTGATCAGAGAAATGTATCATTGTATCCACTTATAGCCTAGCCAGCATGAACAAACTCTGTAAACATTGACTTTTTAAAGATCACAACCTCCGGTGCTAACATTGATC
The DNA here is from genome assembly GCA_030067915.1 of Hydractinia echinata. Taxonomy (NCBI): domain Eukaryota; kingdom Metazoa; phylum Cnidaria; class Hydrozoa; order Anthoathecata; family Hydractiniidae; genus Hydractinia; species Hydractinia echinata. The sequence continues at coordinate 1,804,759 of JASGCC010000036.1, read as the reverse complement.
TTTATCATCTTGGAACATTATGATGCCATACCTAGCCCTATTGTATCGAGCCATGAGCCAAAAAAGATTTCTTAATGATAACAGAAGAAGTCTATGTTGATTTCTTTCTCTCTTCACATTAGTTTTTACTATTATTCTTTTTTGATTGATCTTGATGTCAGCAAGTCTTTCCTTATTTACATTTACTGCATAAAAGTAATTTATTGGAGTTATTTTAGGGAACAAAATGTTTATACTTGCTGGCCTGGCAGAGTATCTTACGTCAGAAAAAATTATTGACGCTTTCATAAATAAGTTTAACCCTGGTGATTGTCCATGACTGACGACGACTATAAACAAGGATACTTATGACAATGACAAAGATGAAGATGACAAGAACAAAACAATAACGATCATGATGATAGTGACAACAGTTGTGAATGCATGCTGGTTAACTCTGTTCTAATTCTGATTGCAGTGTCATCGCATTAAACATCAAAATGACTAACATGTTGGAAGATTTTATTGATGACTTTATGGCTAAACCTGACAAAAAGCAGGAAGTTGTTGAAAACGATATAAGTGTTGAAAATGTTGATAATGTTGAAGCAACACCTTTCATACCGGATGGTACAGAATTAATTACAATCATTCCAGGTATATATTGCGAAAACTAAGGATTATAGTCAATTTTTTTCTATTAGGAATTTTCTTAACTAACTTTCAAATTCTGTAAAGAACTACATCTAATAAATAATACGAAAAGTCTGTAACGCCTAAAGTGGATAATATTTTTAAATTTTCTTTAATCATTTCTATAAAAAATCGGCTATAAAACTGTTCTGTCATTTACAAAACTTTATTATTAGTACAATAGATTAATGTCAATATGTTAAGTAAGATTGCACTTTTAAGTTTGAGACTAAATAAATTTGAAACAGACTGAAATAACCGGCGTCACCTCCCAAGTGGCTAATTAGGGGCCACCAGGGATCAAATTGGGTAAGTTCCCCAAAGCTGTGTCATACCACTAGTTTCCAAAACGACGGGTTGATTATGTCATCAGAAAACCATTAAACCCCAATATCTCTGTTACTGTTCATCAAAAGTACATGATCCTATACACTTTCTTGATCAGCGTTTCCAGCTCTACATATTAGAGACATTGGTTTGTCTTGGCTGATGTTATTAAATTTCGAATGATGGCTCTTGACCATTGTTCTTCTGCCTAAGTTTTTCCATGGGCTTATAGACTAGTTAAATATAGTAAAGGTTATCTAAGACGCAAACGTAACTGAACCGGGTGGAACGACATAGATTATATTTTTTGAGGGGTAGGATAATCTAGCATAAATGACTTGGGAATATTACGACTTGAAGCTAGGTGACACTGCTGTATCAATAGTGCTTTTATTTCTGTTAAACAGAGGTACACAGGTGTACAGGTTTCTCTCTTGTATCTACAGCCTATCCTACAAGTTATACCAGTTAATATGCAAGTTTTTTAAGAATCCGAAGAAAAAAAATATTGTAAAAATCAGTGTCCTGAACTTTATCAGCAATTTTTTATGGCTATTGAAACATGAGAATGTTTTTAGACCCAAACCCTGCAATATCAACTGATGAAATGTTGCCAGATCAGATGAAAGATACAATAGAACATCATCTCCAAAGAAGTAGCTCTGTCTATGCTCTAAATTATCAGATTGAAAACAATAAAATCTTAATTCAAGATTTAAAAAGCTCAATTGTATCCTTGAAAGTTTCGACATCAAGGATAGAACGAGATGTGAAGGAGCTATCAACAACTGTTGGAAAGTACAACAATGGTATGTATAATTTATTTTGTTTACTGCTTTACTGTATTATACTGTGTTTTGAACATGATACATTGCTGTATGCAGAAAATTATTTTTTTCACACATTTAAAAAGCACTCTACCCTTCCAACCACAAAGAAATTATTTTATGTGCAGAAATTTGTTCGCAGACAAAAACGTTTGCGAATTATTGCCAAATTCACAACGGTTTATGTCCATAGTGTGAAGCTAAGTTTGAGTGAGTTTGAGAATAGCATTAGCAGTTTCTTCCAGATAACTTCCACTCTTTCATTATTAGTACCTTCGTAATATATTATTTGGTAGCGGGACTTTTAGCATTTTAGATGGGGTTCTGGTTTATAGGTGGAGGTGAGTTTTTTGTAGGTGGGAAGTTTAACCTCTCTGCACACTGCTAAAAGTTCCTGCACCTAAAGTTTTGCACGTCTTTTTCGTAAAATAAAGGGTTTACCAATTTGTTATCCACACAAAAATAACAAATTAGTCAATGTTTATCATGCTTGAAGCCAAGCTAACTTGCTGTGACGGAAAAAATATTTTGATGTGTATTTACCATACCAGGTTAACAAAAACAAACCAATATTTGAATGTATAAGCATATTATAGCACACCTCTGGAAATAATACTAGTTTTGTATAAGCCTTGTTTTATGTCAAAACATTTGTCTAGATAAGACGCAGTTGACGACTTCTTTAGTTGATCTGGAGTTTCGATTTAACGAACTTGTCACAAAACAAGAAGAAACTGATGGTAGCCTTTCTTTCCGAGATTTCGAAACTGCTGGTATCGATGCAAACATCAAAGAAATTGTTGCGCAGATCGAGGGAAAAATCCAAAAGCTTGATGCTAAACTTGCTTTCATAGGTTTGTTTATTTTTCGTACTATATAATAACGATACTTGTTAAATTTTAGGTACATTTTTTTCCAGTTTGGGGCTACACTATAAAGCATATTATATGCTTGGAAATATTTTTGAAAGTCATTTATCTCTTAGAGGACGAAACACGTATGTAGGTCAACAATCGGGCAAAAACAGCCCCACAGTTGAAGTGCCGTAACTTCTGAGGCATAGGTTTTTGTGGAAAGCTCATGTTGTAAAAAAAGAGGATGAACAGGGCTACCCAACAGTAAACACGAACAGTACCAAACACGAACGATCTGATCTTTCCTTTAGCAGCCAGTGGCAAATAGAATTTTGAAAAGCAAGTTATATTTTGGCCAAAAAGGGTCTTTTCAAAAACCTGTACCACCAAATACCATGTCATGTACCATGTCATCAACCCGCCAGGCATCTTTCCATCTAATCGGATAAAAGGACAGAAGTATCAGTAATTCTCTTAAAGAAAAGCCGAATGTGAACGCTCTTAACGCCTGTAGGATAATTTTTTGCTTCATACCACCTAATATCTATTTTGTTTATATAGACGAGCAGAATCAAAAAATCACAGCCTTGAGTCAAAATATTCAACAAAATGAAAAAATGGTAAAGGAGATACAAGGAACGTTAAGTTTTCATGCTAAAGAATTGATTAAGCTGGAAGATTTTCAAAAATTACCAGGTATGTGCAATACTGTTTTGTTTCGCACAGTGTGTACTACAAGTCAATTTTCTGTTTTTATATTGTATTACCAATTGACATTGTTGAATAAACTATGTGACAGATCTTTTTCTTTTTCATTTTCTTTCTCTTTTGGTTTTCAGGACATCAAAATGTTAGCAAAGAAGAAAAACCTGCACTCATTTCTGCGGGACAAAATAACAGCAACGCACTAGAAAAACTTGTTAATGAATTTATTGCGAAAACTGAGCTGAATGAGAAACAGATTGCTACAGCATGGGTTGGCTTGATTGCTGCTCTATTTCTAATCCCTATTGCGTATATCATGGGGAAATTCTTCTAATGCAGTTCTGTGGTATCTAGTGTTGCCATTTTCAATAGAGTGATTGTGAAATTGCGTTTTGTTTTGAAGATGTTTTAAATTCATTGCTATGTATTTGGAGATTAAACTTCTGATTTCTGTCCAGTTTTACACCTCTATATTAGTAGGGTGACGTAAAAAATATCTCATGCATGTATTTTTTATTTCTTCTTATTTTTAACCTGTTTATATTATTTATATATCTTATATTTAATAATAGATATTATTTAAAATTGGTATTAGAAGGGATTGTTGTCTGCTCTTCTTTTTGTGCGCACTTTAAGTCACTGACTTTCGTATGAGTTTTACTAAAATGGAAATTTTCATGTGAGCTTTGTGGCACATTTAAAAATTCCTGCATCAGTGAATGTAAAAGAAAAGTGCTTTTGATTGCATCCTTGCATTGTTCTGTTAATGAGTTTGTTATCAACGAGAAAGGTTACTTTACGGGGAAAAAGTTTCGCGGGGAGAAAGTTTCGCGAGAAAAAAAAAACGCGAAATTTTAGGGATTTACTTTTGCGAATAAGTGATTAAATCTATTTCGCGTAAAATAAACTTTCACGTTCAACTGGAAAAGTGGATTTCGCGTGAGTTAACTTTCGCGATTTTTGGTTTTTGTGCAGTTTTTTTTCTCTAAATATTGGAATTTTGACAAATAAAAAAGAGAATTGTTTACATCATACATAAGTTTGTCTTGTCTAATCAGAAAATAATTTAATCAGAAAATACATCAAAAGCGCTGCGCTCATCATACTCCCATTCGGAATCCTCATCATCACTTGAGTCGTTTTCATCATCACTTTTGCTTTCTCCATTTTGCTGAATATTTTTATTGCGTTCAGAAGATTCATTCGATATAAAAAAAACTATAGAACATAAATATTTATAATTTTATTTGGTATGACCAAATTGTATTTAAATGTGTGTGATATTTTATATTTTTATGAATTTTTTGTTGATTTATTGTTAGTTTGTTGTTGTTGTTGTTGTTGTTGTTGTTGTTGTTGTTGTTGTTGTTGTTGTTGTTGTTGTTGCTTTTGTTGTTGTTATTATTGTTGCTCTTGTTTATATTTGATTTGTTTATCAACACGTAATAAGATGATAAGAACCTTTGTTTCGATCAACTTATGTGTGATTTTAAGCAGGGACTATTTGTGTGTACAATAAATCCTCTTTATAAGGGACATCTCTCTACAACGAACACTTTCTCAAGAATGGATAAAAAGACAGCTCTCATAACAAAACCCGCGGACACTTTAAAGTGGACATCTGTTTTACTTTTTTAAATGAAAGATATTTACAATCTATTATCTTAATGCTATTCCATCCTGATGTGAAGGTCTTTAGGTAAATCAAAGAAAAAGGAAAAGACTCGAAATGTTCACGAATTCTGACTTTTTGTTTGTTCTTTAAATTGTGTTATTGTTTGTGGTGTAAGGTTGTATTAGAAATGTTTAAAAATGTTCATTGATCTAGAATATAAAAAAGATCTGTGATAAAATACATTGATATTCAATTTTGTATTTGTATGTTATTTTCCCAATAACTAATAACTCTTGAACCCTTGCAACAAACCAATAACTTTTTTAAAACAAAACTTTTTCAGCTTTAATGGTAATTTCCTAGATGATGTATTAAGGCGGTTAGTCTGTAAGAAAAGATATTGTCAACTTGTGCTATTAGTTGACAGAAGTGATAATACTGATTGGTGAAGGTGATACTGATGTTGAATGAAGATAATTCTTTATTGTTTAGCCAAACTTTTTAGCCAAGCTTTAATAAATGATAAGCCTCATTTTGAACTGTTTTTCCAGAAATAGTAGACGTGCATTTAATTGTGGTTGCTGATCCTGTTATGTTATGATATATTTGCAAATAATGTTGCTTGTGATGTTGTTTATAGACTGGACCAAAAATGCCATACCCTAAATACTACCCTTGCAGTACTAAAGTATCATTTTCTTTTCATGTAGGTTAAAAAGCAAATTTTTTGAAAGACTGAAAAGTAACGGTGAGTTTATGCTTTGTATTTTATGTTGAAGTTTTTTTGCCATCATTCATTTTACTTTTTTGTTTGCTTGTTTTAAATTTTTTTAATTACAAGCCTGATTTCCAACTACTTCTAAGATGTCATTCTCATTCATTCATTCATTCATTCATTCATTCATTCATTCATTCATTCATTCATTCATTCATTCATTCATTCATTCATTCATTCATTCATTCATTCATTCATTCATTCATTCATTCGCTCATTCATTCATTCATTCACTGGTTCATGTGTTTATGCATTCATCATTTTACTTGTTATCTCGTCGCTATTGACAACAAACAAACAAACAAACATGGCGTCATATATTTCAATTTTGTATTCACTTGCGATGCTGTTGGTATAATAAACACTGCTCGATCATTTTCTGATGATGCTTGAAGATTTGATGATTCGCTCATATTATATTCGAGGAGTTGTTAAGTGTGTTGTTATGGCTTGTTGCTATGGAAACACTGAACAAAAACATGTTGTTTGGTCGCATCAAATCTGCAAATGTGCCTTATTGTTAAATGTGAAGTTTAATTTTTTTCCAAGTCTATAAAGATAATTTTTTGTAAAAATAAGAAATTTCTTTATACTATGATCGTAAACAACAAAATAATAAAACCACAGTTAAAATTAGGGAACGATGAAGGGAACGATATTTATCTTACTATTCAGGTCTTAAAATCAACTGAGATATATTGCGACTGTTTTTTTTTATTATTATTATTTAAACTAAAACAAGGTAGACATGTGTTTTCAATCCACGGTACTTCACCCATCGCTACTCGCAACTACCATCTTTGGCTTACATACAGAGAACAACACATTTATATTTAAAGGAATTTTACAAATTCTCCTTTTTATATCACAATTTTAACTAAAAAATATTAAACGTCTGTATCCTCTTATTTTTGAGGCATTGTGGGTGTAAATAGATGTGCAAAAACATGCCGAAAAAATGTAATTGGTCAAAAAATAATACCAGTAGAAAATTTAGTCACTGAGTCAAAATTTACCGCGAGTTTTTATTTCTTAATTCCAGAAGCCGCGGCACACTCAACGGGTTTAATGGTTCACTCGAATAATCTTTAATTTTGTCAATATATGGTTTTCTCTCTGCAAATACAACACCCCATGTTACCACACATTCATGTACTGACGTTAAAATTTCTTTATTGACCATATTTTCATCGTATTTCTTTAGCATCGAGACATTACAGCAAGCAAATAAAAATTTATGACACTGTAAGGTCTTCTTTTTGACGTAAACATCTTTATAAAGCTTGTCTGCGTTTCTGCCGTCATATTTGTTGATGTTTTTAAGTTGCGTTTGGCTTTTTTGAAACTGAGAAACACGTAATCGCGGGCTGCATTACCATGCTTACTGCGCCGTGTGGCAACTGGGCTGAAAATTATCGCTATTTTTTGCCAGGACGGTTTGTGCAATATCTGTAACGGTCTATGAAATAAAACGCTTCCCCTCAACTAACGAGAAAGAATATGTTTGTAGGTTGATGCCGTATTTCCTGTGATATAGCCCGGTAAATTTGTCAATTATATTTGTTTTTCCAGATTAACCATGTTTGGTCCACGTAAGAAATTTTTTAATAAGCTTAAGGGACTGTTCGGGTATTTGATTTTCTGACTGGTTCAGCTTAAAATCGGAGCTCTATGTGCCAACTTCTTTCCCACCTTTTAGAGACGATTTAAAAAATTTAAGTACTACGGTTGACTCCCTCTAATTCGAATCTCTATAATTCGAATATTTCTATAATTCGAACGAGTGCTCAGTCACCGTCAATTTTCCTTAAGAAACTCTTATAAAAAACTTTCTACAATTCGAATTTCTTTAATTCGAAACTTTCTCTAATTCGAACAGTTTTCAGTCCCTTCAGCACGATTCTCTCCCTAATTCGAGTTTTAGAGTGTAAACAGGGCTTTGACAAATTCAATTTGTCGACATGAGAAAAGCACTTGGTGAGGCAACTCGTATTGTCGAAAGAGATCGTCTCTCCAATGTAAACTATGAAAATAAAGATTGAATGAAACTTAAATTATATTTCTTGATTTTGAAATATCGTAATTTCTCTCTGTAATTCGAAATTTCACTCTCTGAAGCTGAAAGTTCGAATTACAGAGACTTTCTATAATTCGAATCTCTCTATAATTTGAACAAAATATTTTCCCCGTGGGAATTCGAATTAGGGAGAGTCAACTGTAATTTCTTTTATGCATGCATTCATTCATTCTTCATTTTTAATTGCCACCGAAAATAACTTTTTAAAGTATAACATGTAAAATTGATCCTGGTTTTCATTTGCACTTGATTTTCACTTACTTATATCTAAGTGTTTATTGGTCTGTCGTGACAACCACACCACGTGGCGATAGTACCGTTTGACTAATCAAGACACGTGGGAGGTCTTAATGGTTTCTGCTTAATCTTATTGAGTGCATTTTTACTTGGCTTTTATTAATACCCGAATATATGGGAATAATCCTTTGGCTACTTGTGATGTTGCAATGTAGTTTGTGATTTTTGTATAATCACTATGTAGACAGAGTTTATTATTGCGAAATTCTGAAATAGGCTGAGGAATGGACTATGACTTTCCCGTTTGGTCACTTAAAGGTAAGAGACTAAACGTTCAGGAATGGAGGTGCTGTAAAGGAATACTACCAAAACGATTTATATATCGTGCTAAAATCTGTTGTATTAGACTGCGTCCTTATAAGATTTTCACTATTTTTCACACGAAGAAAAACTCACTTCGGTCTTTTTATCAGAAGCCAAATTATGTGGGTTTAAACACATGTAAACAGACCGACGTAAAATTCATTCGGTGCCATTGCGCATGTGCAGTAACCATATGGTCGGCGAAAAATATGGCCGTAGTCTGAAGTTTTACTTCATTTCTGGTGAAAAACACGACAGCATTTCACTTCAGTTTAAAATTGCCACTTCACTTCTGGTGAACGCCGCCGTGGATGTCTGGGTTTATTCCGAACGTTTATATTTAACCCAATGAGTCATAATATAAAAATAACTGCGACTTGCATGCAGGTTTATTTTTGCACAAAACAAATACATTGTTGTCGTGTTTTTTATTGACGATGCATCTAACAAGACTTTCCTAAACGGTAAAGCTTTTGTAACTACAAAAAAATAATTTAAACAAAAAATGTTGCAGAAAAGAAAGAAAAATAATTATTAAATAAATAATATTTTGTCTTTATATTCTGTAAATGCTTGAATAAAGGCCCTGGAACTTTATTCAATTCACTATTCACTTCATGTTTGTTTATTAGAGGAAATGCTTACAAAACTCACTATGCCATAGGTGTAACAGTAAAGGTATTCAAGTATATTTAACCTAGGAAGATACAAATATTCTTCTAGATTTAACTGACATTAAAGCATTATGGCTTCCTATTTCTTGAAGTGAAAGATATTTTTATTTTTTCTTGGAGAGGGTGGAGGGGTGGTAGAAGGGTTTATTTAATGAAAGTTTAAAAGGCAACTATTATGTATTTCAGGTTTGTTATATAAATTTTAGACCAAGCAGGCGTTTTATTTTACCAGGCGAATATTGAATATGTTTACAATTATTCAGTATGCAACCGAAATTGCTGATTCAGCTTTAAAGAGGTCACCTAAAATCCTAAGAGTGGCGTTGACTTAAATACTGCGCCACTGCGAGTAATTTTGTTGTAAAATGTTTTTTAAAAAAATATGTAAACCATAAAAGTCAAAAAAGTTCTTTTTGTGTTTTTTCAGGAGGTAATTTTGCTTCTCCTTTTTTTCAAAAAAAATGAATAATTGCTTCGAAAAAAGCTAGTATTTATTGTAACAGACTCATGAATGTCCACTATGTTACAAATGAAACGTTTAGAATTGAATTTCGACAAATCAAACTTCTAAATTTCTTTTAACAAGCTCAAAATAGATAAGCAGGTATAAGCTTCATACTTTATGGATTTTCACCGTTAAAAGGATTCACTGGTGCCATATACACATGACACGAATTAAATTTTTATTTTTCCGTTATTTATAAAATTTATTGTTTTTGGTCACTGGGTAATTTTTTTCGGGTTGCGCATGCGTATTAGTAAAGTCCAGCTGAATAGTTTTAATTTTTTTATATTTTTTATTTTTTATTCTTTTAAGATTTATTTTGATGTAATGTAAACTTTCTGCATAACCAAGCCCGCCCTTTTTACGCCCGGCTCGAAACATCTAAAAATAGACTTTTTAACGCCCTAATGCTTTTTTACATATAAGAAACTAAATAACAAGAGACTCAGTTCTAGACTCAAAGTGTAAGAAACTTTTGGAAAAAGGTTTTTTTAATGACTGTTAATCGAACAAAATTAGTACAGTATTTATCCAGGACTTAAAATGCATGCTTGATTAGAAAACGTTCCCAATTCTTTTCCCAACCTGAATGTGGACAAGTAGCTTTTAAAACTATACCCCTCACTAAGTTATTTTTGTATAAAAAATGCATAAAATTTGGTGTAAAAGAGACCAGATGCTGTTCTTCCCCAAATCCTTGATTTTTACGATGTTGATTTTCTCAATGTAATACCACGCTAAAATTTGTATATCATTTTCTTTTGTTGACAATAAGAAGATACTAATGTTACATATTAAACAGAACGAAACGCACATTTGTGTTATAAATCTTTAAATATTCAGGTCGGCGTTAGCGTTTTTTCAAAAAATATGATTTTTATAGCCTGACAAGCGTAGATGTTGATCTGTTGCCTGGGAGCGAGAATAGAGACATGTGGACGAGGTTGGAAGGTACAAAAAGACGGTTTTTAAGCGGTGTTAGTTGGCCTTCATCCCCACTAGTTTTCGTCGCGTTAATTTTCATTAGATGGTAGAACGTCATTTGTCTGGTGAATTTTATGAAAAAAATTGAATTTCGTTGATTTGGTGTAGATTGTTAACATTTTTGCCCAGTCGATAATGTAGCAATTTTATAACCGTTCGCAAATATGGCTTAGCTCTTTCCTAATATGAAAACGTCATGGACATATTTGTCTGTGTAAAAGATTTGACCGTCTTTATTGTGACGTCATGAATCTTGTTTTCTTAAAAGGAGGAAATAATAACAAAAAATACAGAAATTGTCTTCCCGTGAAAATTGGGTCTCTCACCATAACTGTGGATTGGATATTTAAACAATGTTTGAATCTAAAGTTACTGGGCTTGTAAAGAACAAAAATTAAATGCTTTTTTTGCTGTGTTTTTTCTTTAGTCTAGAACATGTCTACCTTGGTCGAAACTCTACAATCAAAATATAACACTTGCCAAGAATTTCTTCGCCAAGTAAACATGTTTGTTTTTGTTTGCAACATTTTCTGCTGACGACTGCGTATTTTCTGAAATGTTTTCCAAACATAATTTGGCTGTTGGAATGAAGCCTTTGACGTCATCGGTGCATTAACTGTGTTTGGAGATTAAAAAAAAATCCACGAAATATTATTACGATATAAACAATTTTTTCCCCATGATGACAACATCAGATTTTATCCAAAAATGGAAAATCTTTCAACATAGGAGCTTTGCACAAACTTATATATGTGATGAAATGTTACCAGTAATGTTGTTTTATCCAATTTGCGTCATCTCGTATTCTGTTCTCATGAAACTATTCACCAGCTAGTCATACAGGAGGGATGGTTCTTTATCGTTGCTCTGTAAACACTTCATGTAGTGGAATTGTTGCAGTCATTTTTAACTCAGGATAATCACTTCCACCATATTACCTTCACATGCGACTGTGCTACAACCAACTACACTTTCAAATATTCAAATAGACTCCAAATATTTCTTGGCATAAACTTCATGTATGCATCCTAAACTCTTTATGTGTTTTTAAAGCCTTTCAATGCCTAACTTGGAGTTCGCCATACTTCCATTTGAAATTGTTTTATTTTTGCATGAGGGTTCCTTTTGCCTAGAGATTTGTGAGACATAATAATTTCAATGTTTCGTGAATAAATACGTAACGAGTTTAAACCGATCCTGAACCTTCAAAGCTCCTTGTCAAATATTTACGATTGAGGATAACCTAATATAATTTCATTCGCTTTGAACAATTTTAAATCGAATAAAAACGTAATTGTAATACACTAACACCCATTTCGACTTTTTTTGACACCTTCATGACGGATTACATAACTGAATATCATAATGTACAGTACACGGTTGCGACAAATTCACATGTGACACGTCAAATTCACATTTCTGACGCGTCACCAAAAATCCACACACCATTTTATAATCAAAATTTTTTACCCATATAAAATTTTTAACTTTTCATTTTTAATTCTTTGTTTATATATTTTATTTTATGCCCATTTTTTTTTCTTTACTTCGCGTCTAGCAGTGATTAGCTCCACGTCTGTATGACTCGTGCTGGATTAGTTTTCGCAACATTAAACTGTTTTTTATTATTGTTGTTGTAATTCTTGATATTAATCCCAGATTTGTCATCCTATATTGTTGTGTACAGATCATGAGAAAGTTGACTGGAAAAACAAACATGTTCAGTGATTCAATCCATGAAATACGGGGGTCATTTGTAACAAAATTTTAACGTACTTGTAACTGACCTACAGGGATAAGTTAATGTAAACCTTTCGGTGGTGCGAAGATATTTTCCAATATTTCTTCGTTCTTAAAAAGTGTAATTGCGAATGTGGTTTCTGCAGCATATTTTTACATATTACACTTTTTTAAAGCATATGAACTATCTGCAACGCACCCCCGTCTTTGAACTTGATTTTATGTTTACAAACTGGCTTCGCTCTGCAATGTGACTCGTGTCGACGTGATGGAAATAGCTTGTTTTCATTCTTCGACTTGTCACCACAAACTTTGTTATTTTCTCATGGATAAACAATGAATCGAGGATGTCAAGGTTTGTCAACAAATAAGCACTCTTGCGAGCTGCGGTGAGAAAATTCGCTCACGAGCTTTCTGATTGGTCGAAATCTTGAGAAAATGTACACAAAGATTACAGGAATAGATTTTGCAATCATCTCAAGGGAAAATGCTAAATCGTGAAATCTGATTGGCTGGTGAAAGGTTAAGTGGTTCAGACAAGATTCTGTATAAATTGAGGTTGTCGAAAATTAGAAGTCAGAATAAATTGTGAAGTTAATACGATAACAGTTGTTTTGAAGAATTACTTCCAGCTCATACTACTACTGCTTCAATTTTTTAGGTAAGCATTTATGTATTTATTAATTTGTTTAAAATTTACAAATATTTTTTTGTATTATCTGTACAAACTATTGTTGATATTTTTACTTATATTTTTATTTTTCTCTATTTTAGAAATCTACACAAACACTCATTTTGAAAATATGGTTAATAAATTACAAAAACGTCAAAGCTCAGATTTAATCGTTATGCCGACGACAAATGAAGAGAACACACGCGGCAAGTCGCCGTCACGTGTTCCAAACAAACCTCAAGCTATACGAAGTAACTCTTCGGAGCGTAAATTCAAGTTAATTCGTAAGAAGTCGAGTAAAGATAAAGAAAATTTGCTCAAAGGGAATACCTTGGAGGTTCTAACAGAAAACAAAAACATCAACAACAGCAACGAATATACTAAAATTACGACACCGAAACTAAAATCAAAAGCAAATAAAGTTTCCAAAAACTGTAAATTATTCGATGCGGTTTTAGACGATGACTTTATGTTAGCAAGAAAGTTGATTATTGTTGAGGAAGTGGACGTTAACGATCTCTGTCCAGAAGGAAATTCCGTTTTACATTTAGCTGCGGCTGCTGGTCATTTAGACTGTATGGAATTACTTATCGAATGTGGCGCCAAAGTCAATGCAAAAGACAATTTTTCTCGTACACCGTTGGAATATGCTGTTATGTACGGAAATTTTGATTGTGCTGAAATTCTTATAGACAATGGAGCCGACATTAATGTAATAAAAAATGGGCTCATGTAAATAAAGCACCAACATCTTCTAAAGATTCCTTGTGGAAATAAAAACGAAAAATTTTTTTGTAATTTTTTTTTTTCTTTATATATTTATTTACACGTGCACATTTTTTGTAAAAATATTTTTTTAAAGAAATTGTATATATTTGTAATGTATTGAAATTTTTAAGAAAATAATATTGAAAAATACAAATTTTCTTGTCAGTAGTGCTGTGTGTATTTTGCAGAATATTGTTACTTTAACAGTCCAATACACGCTATTTAGGTTAATAATGAGCAAGTAATAAGCAATTTAATTTTTTAGCAATTATAGTAGCAGGTTCAAAGTCGAGTTGCTTGTAAAAATGCGTGTAGTTCAACAATTAAAAGTAGAAAATAATTTTCAGGTTTTGTATGTACCTAAGAAAACGATGTTGAGATATTTGTTATACATGTATAAATTTAGTTCAAAGTTTATGTTATGCACATAGTTTGTTGTTTCTAAGAATGTCGCAACATTTTTTTTATTATGAAGTGAAAGAAATTAAGAACATACAAAAGAATACTTTCAGTCATAAAAGTATACCTGTACTGTTTCTAACTAATGAAATATTGGAACCAGCGTGTAATAAATATTCACAAAGTGCACATGTAAAATGAGGTTCCTAGGGTTGCTAGCAGTATTTATCAATTCATGTTTTCTTATTTTATAATTGCTAAAAAACATGGGTGTAAAAATACTGATTTTAAGTTTAAAGTACAAAAGGCCATTGTTTCATATGGATTTATTGTTTCTCTCAGAAAAAATAATACTAATTTTGAGGCGGGAAAATATACAGTTTTTTTTTTAATTGTGGGAATTATTTTGAAAAGCTTGCTATAAAATCGTATACAATGTTTTGTATTTAAGCACCCCTCTGACTTATGTCAGCCCCTCGAATGTGCATACAAAAACCTCAAAAGGCCGATTTATTTCATCATCCGTTCTTGTGTGGCGTACCAAATGTTTAAAAAACTGTTTTATTGTCGCTCTTTTTATCGGTGTCGAGTTTCGTACCCTCTTTATCATATCTACAAATTTCAAGATTATAATTGACAGTTATGACAGTTGGACGGAAGGAAGTGACGTTTTCATTAATCCTGTCAACACTTCCACTACAATTTCCACATCAAAGTTTTATTGTTTGCATAAAGTAATATTTCGACTTTGAGCAAACTGAATTAAAATATTCCCATGCTGGAACTAAACTCGGACGCTTTGATTCGGGAAATTAAAAATTAAACTGTTTATTCTTCTCAAAATCGTCAAAATTTGGGTAAAAACTTTTTGAAGGGAGACTACTTCTTTGAAGTTGTTGTTAAAACAGCGCGCCATTGTAACTGCTAATTAGCGGTCTGTTTTAACGGCTAAGGATTTGGTCTCGACGAATGTGTGGCCAGTCTACAAGAACAGCGTGAGAGATAGCTCGAGAGAGTTTTATCAAAATATTCCCTGATCCTCTATTAATAGATCTATCCTCAATCCTACATCAAACTGAAAAAATGTTGCAGATATAGTATAGTACGTTATGGAATAATGAACACAAAAGTTATTTTACGTACTATAGTTTGACTGAGAGAAAATTTATGGAAATTGTGACAAAGTCATCTCAGGATTGTCAGCTTGGATGTCATTTTCATTAACAAAGAACCCTAGACACAGAAGAATCACTAACCAGCTTTGTCCACAGACGCTTCTGTTTAGTGAGAACGGTATCATAAGAGAATTGTTTATTGAATATGAGCTCAAAAACATTTCATGCATCCGTAACATTAGTTAAGTTCATCCGATAGATTTAATTCTTCTTTTTAGGGTGAAAGGGAGAAAATTGCGAGGTATCACATCTGTGTCTGTCTAGAGTATGTGAGAGTCTACCCCGTGTAATTGTCGTACAATGGACAGTCCATTATTCGTTAGGCTTATAATATAAATTAGGATAATATAAATTAGGATAATATAAATTAGGATAATGTAAATACGTTATTACTTTCGAGAGAACTATATGGAAAAAAACTTGTCAGAAATTCATGTGAAGGCCAAGCTTTTTTTCTTGTCTGATTTGAAATATAAATACAGTGAATGACGTCATCTACTTTAAATACTTAGAACATGCGAACTCGTTGCATGTAGAGAGTCGAGTGTTTATTGGCATAAACAAGTAAAAATTGTATTTTTAGATGATTACAAATTTTCTTGATTTTTTTATTAAAAACATTTGGATATTATCTCCTGTTCTATCTTTCTCTCTTATTCAAAAGCTCTCGATTGTCCAACCCACTTTTCTTGAAAATATCAAAGTTATTTTTACACGTCATCCGTCTGAATAATTGACGTGTTGTAAGAGCTTGCTGTTTGCAAACAAATTGCAAAATACCGTCGATGTGATGAATTGTTAGTGAGAAATTTTTGTGTTCTTGATACATTGCTGACAAACTTTCCTGTCAAAATAATGAAGAAAAATAACGTCTTCTGCGAGAACAGACGCCTAAAGGTGTGTTTACACTTGACATTGATCGATGTAAAAGTGAGATTGCTTTCTGTTTTTTATCGACGTCGATCGATTTTATCGATACGACTATTTTTGTTTAAGGGAGACCCGACTTAAGTTACCGTTTCAATGAAAAAATCGGAATGTAGACGCAATAAATCATTTTTAAACAACATAATTATTACGTGAAGTGTGATACGAGTAAAGAAAAGCCACGGTGTGTATCATCTCTAAACAAAAATGTCGTGTAATATATGACGTATTATACCAGTAAACAAAATACTCACAAAAACACGACATGTTGAACAACAATATGTCGTTTAATTTTTTATAGGTGACGTGTATGTTTATACATTCGCCAGATGAAGAGTATCTTGGCTGGAAAACGAAAAATTTACTCTTCAATAGCGATTTCCAAAAACAAATTCTGTGATAATTTCATCCTAGCTACGTAGTGTGTCTGTTTGTGACAACTATTTTAGCCTCACTAAATTCGAGGG
The DNA here is from genome assembly GCA_030067915.1 of Hydractinia echinata. Taxonomy (NCBI): domain Eukaryota; kingdom Metazoa; phylum Cnidaria; class Hydrozoa; order Anthoathecata; family Hydractiniidae; genus Hydractinia; species Hydractinia echinata. Next base: position 1,787,995 of record JASGCC010000036.1, on the reverse strand, counting down.
ATATAACCTGTCTACTGTTTCCGGGACCACACTGGTGGTTCTGGAGGGTTTAAGGTTCTCATTAGAGCTACATAAATCTCAGAATGTTTTGCCCAACCAGACAATGGCTTTATGTAGGGATCGAACCCAAGACTTTGGACACGAGTCTAGCCCTCTGATGACGGGGAGCTACTACAACAAACAAACAATGATATAAAGTAACAGAAACTTTAAGCCTCTTGTACTCGTCATCTTATTTATCGATTATAGTTTCCTGTACTTCATCAACCGACAAACTGAACAACAACACGAAGAAAAAAACGTTGCAAATCTCTCCATGGATGATGACGAAAAAGATCAATTTTACGGATGTGGTTGTCAAAGATACTTAGCTGTCGGATTAATGATGCCTTTTCTATGCGCAGCAGCTCTTCTTGGTTTAATTCTGGTCCTGGTTTTATTGCCTGGTAAGTTTCTTTCTTTTATTGAAAATTCTAAAGACTAATTTCGACCCCGTTAGTGATACTAAACTCCAGCGTTTTTTATGTGAACCGTACTGTCTTACTCATCCCAAACTCATCTAACCGAAACGACAATTTAGAATAAGAAAAAGTTGATGTTCTTACTACTTAAGAGAATAATAGTCGTCGTCTGTCTGTTTGTCTGTCTGTTATGGAAACACGAAATTCGATACATAAAGGACGGGCGACTAGTACTTAAGAGAATGACGAATTGTAAATTTTTACCTTTTTTCAGTAAAATTCTGCTTCCCAAGATCGAAGTGTACATCGCAAACGATCAACTGGTTGTACGAGAAAGTGCTCAGATTGCCCATACGTGCTTTGGAGTGGGCTGTGTGATGGAGCGTGTTGGGAGTGAAGCGAACGCGGTTTGAACAATTGTTGTGAAAATACGCACGTAGACGTAGGTACTTGTGTAGAGGTAGTGATGGATGGTAGCTGGATGGAGGGGACATTTTCATGTTATGTTTAAGTTTAAAATGGTAGCAGGTGTAGTGGTACACAAATTTAAGTAAGTGTTAACAAAACACTGAATATAAAGTTTTTTAAATTAAAATTGTGTTCAAGTTAGTCTTTCACTTTCTTTATAATTTTTCTGATTTCATATTTATGTTAAAAAAAAGAAAGACAGACACACACACACACACACACACAAACACACACACGGAAGTAAATTCTCTCTGCCATTTTTATTATTTTTGTTTTTTGCTTTCTCGGGACGAATTTGTTCAACCTTGGTTGTAAAAGAATATTTAAAAAGACGGATTATACTGTGTATATTTTTTTGTTTAATTGTTGTACATAAATTTTAACAGAAAGGGTAATTTCTTGACTTTTATATTTTGTATCTGAAACATTAATAGGGTCAAACACTGTTTTATTTCGAGTGAAAAAATGTGTCTGTTAAAAATGGTTGCGCGCAGTTTTATTTCCGACTGTCAGCAGAGCGGATCAGTATTTTATGTTAAGGATGCACGAAAGATTTCCGCGGGTTTTCTTTCACGATCTTACGACTAGCTAGTTGTCAACATTTAGAAGTTTGAATTTTACTAAATTGTGAATTTAAGAGGCTTCGGTAACAAAAGGTATTCTGTTTTTGCCCAAAAGTTAAGAATATGTATGTTGAAACGAAAAAAACACTATTCTTATAAAAAAAACCTGTACTTGGGAAAAATTTTAGCCACTGATGCTTATAATTAGTCGTTTCCTCGACTAAAGGTGGGTCTCAGGAAAAAAAATATCCAGTTGTTTACAATCAAACTGTTGCTGTCCATTTTCTTTCTTGTAATCTTTCCCTCCTCTGTCATCATCAAAGTTGATTACCTTATCGGACAAAAAATGTCGGACTAAACTTTCGTCACCTAGAAAAAATTTCGTCACTTTTGTCACACGAAATATTTTGTCTGACGAAAAGTTTCGTCTATTTTTTAAATTTGAAATAGACGCAAAAAAGAAATAATTCATTTAATGTGTTTTCCATGTTCACTGTCGTTTTTTCGTCGTCGGATTTTTGAATTTGCAGTAGCTTCCTCTACCTCTTTTTTAATATTACCACCTCACTATCCTAGTTAGTTAATATGAAAACTAGTCGATTGACGTAGAAACAAAATTTGAACAGTTCTAAAAAAAATAAAGATTACAAAGTAGTGAAGTTCTAGAAAGATCATCCACAGTCAGTTTAAAATAAGTCGGAGAAAAACATTAGCCGTGGAAAACTTTTATCCAGGGAAAATCTCGGTCCTCGGCCCTCAAAGTTAGTCACTTTCCCCCATTTTCCCCCGATAAAGTATCGATTACTTGTCTATTAAAACATACCGAAATGCTGCCGTTAGTAATGGCTAAATAGTATGGAATGTTATAAATTTTCAAGTTATTTATACAAGTGGCTGAAAGTTTTTACAAAACTATTTTTTAATACCTTTCAAGACTGGACTCACACGTGATCGGAAGATGTTTCTTATTAAATTATTAAAAAAGAAGACAAAAGAAAAAGCTTTTGGTGAAACAGGAACGTAATTAAAAAACGTGACGAGATTAAAATTTCGAAAAGTAACAAATGAAAAAAAAATCACACAATTTTCTTGTTACAAAACAAATTCCAAATTTCAACAAACTTTGTGAAAAGCAAGTGTGAACCGACATTAAAAGATTATGTGTTTTTGAATATAGAATCAGGCAACCTGGAAGAATGTGAGGAAAAAAATATAATAAAATATTATCAATCAGGAAAAGCGAAATTTCAAATTTTTGATCAAACGTGCTTATGAAAGTTGTTTTGAACGAAATTTTTTTATTTGTGAGGTAAGCGAAATTAAAATATATTGTTTGAAACTTGTCTAATAATAGCCTCTTTTTACTATGACACTTAATACACGTGTAATTCGCCGACGGCTACTTGACCCGTGTGCGTGGAATTTGCTGGAAGGAATACATCAAAATAGTTTTGGTGCAAAAACCTTTAGCAAAATATTTTAGCAAAAAAAAGTTGGTTGGACAAGATTTAGACACTAAGTAAGTTTATTTTTTTAAACAAACTTATTGCATATGTATATAAGTTATAAAATATGCGCTTTCAACTGAAAAAGTGAAAATAACACCGACATTGTATCATGGTTGTTTAATTGCCCTCCCTTCCCCCATTTCTAAGGGTTGGATTGAATCTGCCAAAATCACTTGCGCTGGCTTGGTGATGACATCGTCAATTCAACCAACTTTGCTATATTAATTACACAAACCTATTTTTAACAACCAGTATCGTTGTATGCTCATCTATTCACGTATGGAATAAGCTTGCTCGACAACAGCTGTTTTTCAAGATAAATTTGTGAAGATTAATTACAAAAACTTGATCAACATATGTTCTTGACCTGTATTTCCTACACAGTGAGAGCTGCACTTTTCTGGGATCCCTGCGTTTTCAAGATGATTTCATAATCGTAACACTTCTCCTTCCTAGAGATAAGTAAAACTGCCACCAGCCCTAAAACTACCAACTGGTAACCTTATGGTAGAGCGTTCGCTTCCAGTGCAGGAGGTCTTGGTTTCAAATCCCGGCCGAGTCATGCCTTAGACTATAAAAATGTTAATCTATACTTTCTGCTTAGCGTTCAGCACGAGAATAGGATTGATATCTTAGGCGGTTGTCTAGTTAAGCGATTGCTAGTTTGCACGACTCTCGTAGTTCAAATGGGAGCTTTAATAGCACTAGGACCTCCTTCGCAGGACACTCGTTGATAGCGGTACCAATAGGATCTGAAGAGGCTATCCTGGGTAAACAAATTCAAATAAATAAATAAATAAATAAATACCCCTTAATAAAATAGCGTTAACATATTCAAAACGTCAAGTCAATTCACTTTTGTCTTTTATCAAACTGATGCAGTATATGAGAACGCAGGAAGTTTAAAAAACAGAAACAAGCACAATATTTCATTGCAGTGACATTTCATCTATCTGATTTTTTAAAAAAAAGCCATTCGTTCATTATTATACAATTTTGACTATACATTTATCTTTAAACTGTATATATAAATATTTGCTTATATATACAGCTGACTTTTGCTTATATATATAGCTGACTTTATGTAACAATTCTCACTTTATATACAGAAATTTAATCTTCTATATCAAAAATTTGAATTTTGTTCAGTTTGGCAGGGCATATAACTACATTAACCGTTTAGCTACCGTTAAAAAGTCATTATATCAATATACTGAATTTTTTATTTTCAAATTTTCTGCTCAACTCAAACATGAGTAAACGTTAGAGTTAAGCAGAAAATTTGATGATTACATCCAGTGGTTATCGATTCTGAAAAGGGTATTTTGATGCAACTGGTGGACACACATTAGTTGTGAATGTGTTCTGGTTTCCTTTCAAATAATGACGATCTAGTTGACAAAATCTTCTGCAAAAACTTAATTAAGTCAGCAGTCAGCTGAAGGTTCTTCCATCTCTTCTCCTCCTCCTCAAGTTTCAAAAGAAAACTTTGCATAATTCTCCTAGCAGTGGTTAAGCTCTTCTTACACAGTTTCTACCAATGTTTACAGTGAATAACCTTCGCTTCAACTACTTTATTATTTCCTAAGAATTCCATATGCATTGCTTATTGATGTTGGTGTTTTGTTGCGCATTCTATTTTTGGGTTTTACTCTAGACATAATGACATAATTTAGTGTATTGTTCTTAAAAAGACAAATGCTATGACTATGAAACGTTCCACAGTAACTAGCCAATGTCAAAAAAGGATTTGACATAAAAAAAACATTGTTTTCTGCTGACGTCATTATTTTGAACGAAATAGCATTTTTCAACAAAAGCTTTTAAAAAGAAGCTAGACGGCTATTTAAGTCAATCAGAGAAAGCTTTTTGCACTATAGAATTGAAAAATAAGTTTCACTCGTTTCTCGGTAAAAAATACAAACATAGCATAGCTATATTTCGTGTAGATTAGCCAATTACAGTGCGAGAAAAACTCAACCATAAGATAAGACGTGTTAATTTGGCTATTTCCTTCGCAAAAACAATACATCTACTTTGCCTGTCACAGACAGACACGGAATTAGCTTATTATTAGACTAGTTTTCTTACCCTTGGAGAAAAACATTCGTAGGGACTGAAGTATTAAAAATTAATTTGTAAATTTCCATAAAAGCGAGGAATATAAAACAGACAACAAACAAAGAAATCTACAAAATTGAAATTTCTCATCGTTAAATTGTTTTTATTAACTTCTTTAAAAAAGCGCGAATAATTAAAAAAAGGTGATAAACGATAACAGACAACGATAAAAATAAAAACGTTAATTGCAAGTAAATTTATTGATAACAAAGCAAATGCATCGAGGGAAATTTTTAAATTAAGCAAGGATTTTGCATGGAAAAAACATGGCAAATGTGAGACATTTTAAATGAAGTTATTTCTTAGACGTAAGTACAGTGTATAACACTAGATATTTAAATACGTACAAAAATCCATTTACAAAAATTTTTGCAATGTGTCATGATTCTTCCCATAAAACGGTTTATTGTCAATTTCATTAAAAAGACTCCAGCAATTAATTAAAACTTTTGAACGAAATAGGCAACAATAATGACGACGTTAATTGCCCGTGACTTCTCCCGCAAACTAATTTATAGCAAAGCATTTACATTATTGAGTAGATTCTTTTTCGCCATACTAAATATATATTAATATATATTTACATTAATATATAAGATTAGTTGTTGGTCCGTGTAAATAATATTTTCTATTTCATGCATAAATAATTCGCGCGTCGTTTAGCGACGTAAAGACAAGATACGGCTATTAATATATAGACCAGTCGTCATATCGTGAAAAAATCCATGAGAATTCGCTTGTCGTACATATTTCGGATATCCCTATTACGTGCATTCTTGGTCGCCTGTCGGCATAAAGTAATAAGGGGATCTTAATAAAACTACGGTGCAACCATATTGAACACACAGAATATTGGTTATTATTATAGCGATTAACTGTTAAGTCGTGAAAGTGTACGGGCTCGCCCGTCCTTTAAATTGCACAGGAAATTCCTGTGCAATTTAAAGGACGGGCGTTGCAATAAAGTGAGTAAAAATATACAGCATTTGTATACAGCACTTTCGTTGTGCGCACACACACGGACGGAAAATGGGTATTATTAACATAGAGTCAGTTTTCTAACTTTTTATCTAACTTGACAAAGAACCTTGCGGCACGTCAAAGAAAATAAGTTCTTATATAATATAAAGAGCAAGTGGCTTCTCACTAGATGTTAAATGTCGTGAAATATACACACTGCTGGATATCAAAAAACACCAATAAGGTTTTTCACTCAAACCAGAGAGAATATTTTGCGCAGATGTTACTTCTAAAATACGTACATGTTTTTAAAATACATTACATGCAAATACGGAAAAGACATATAAAAGGAACAATATAAAATGGAGAGAAATTTTAAATTCAAATGTTCAAAAATTGCGCGATATATTTAAGTTTTTCAATGTATTTTGAAATATTTTTTGTGTCAATCATTTTTTGATTCTATGTTTGTTACGCGCCGTTGAATTATTGGATGCACTCTTCTTCTTTATAAGCATCAAAGTGTATTTTATATGGTTTATGAAAACTTGTTTGGCAACTTTGAAAACACTAAGTAGTTCAACTCAATGATGAGGGTTTCTATCATATACATGTTTCGCGAATTACATGTTTTTAAAAAATTTTAGAACTTTGATGTTTCGACTTTTTAAGACCACATTCAACATCATTGAATAGGTGTGTGTATAATTTTTAACTCAATCCGACATGTGAAAATGTTGTTTTGGTGGTATTAAATTTTATGGTCAAAGTCTTCCTAATTTTGGACTTGCACTAATAAGCCTCGGTTTTAAGCAGAGGCCAATTATCACAAAATTAAAAAAAACTGTTTTAACAGGTTGTTTGTTTGCTGTATGAATCTAAAGATTACACATTTTATCAAGTCTTGGTAAGGATTTTAAAAATCACATTCATTTCGTTTGACAAAGTTGAGAAATAGCAGCGACACATCAAAGAAAACTAATTCGGGAAATGTGTATTACCATGCAAATGTATCAACAAATTGATATTTTTAATCCCGCGATATCATTCCTCTCTTTTATTTCAGGAGGTTTTTCTTTGGCACGTCAATTAAAATTATTAAACTCCTAAATTAATTTTTATGAACTTCCCACTTTGGTATGTATACACAAGATCTTTAATAATGAAAACAAAAATGAAAAGTAAGAATAAAAACAATAGGTGCATAGATGATGCAGATAAATAAAAAGATAAATAGTATTAAAAAGATAACTAAAAAAATGACTTAAAATAGGAAGGTCACACTCAACGTTTACATGTTTTTCAGACAACCCCTGTAAATGATGGTGACAGAGTAATTCTTTTCCAGGCTGGAGTTTTTTAGTTGTGCCTGGTTGGAGAAGTAAAAAATTCAAATTTCTATTTTATCCCCTCACCAGGGAAAATATGCGCTATGTAGAATAATAAAATTAAATTTTTTAAAAGAAGTTAACATAAATTTAATTAAATTTTAAAAGAAAGAACAAGAAAAAGAGAACATCGCACGACACTGAAAAAAAATATTTATATATATACTTTCATTGCGATATATTATGTTGGCTAATTAAATATGGTTCGAGATAACAGAGGAAGCTGGAGGAAATATGAAAAAGAAATAATATAAGAAACGAAAAAATAAAAGAGTTTATGTCAGGGTAAGGTTATATTTAAATTATATTTTACATAGAAAAACAAGCCAGTGTTTTACTTCTGATTGTCTGCAGTATTGCTGCGTCGAATAGTTTAAGAGGGTTTCTAAACTTGATTCTGAACTTCATTTATTTAGGATCGATGTGAGTGTTTTTTAACATGTTCTCACTTTTTAATAAAAGTTGTATGTATAAAGAATCATCAAAATGAAGTTTTCCAAATTTTTCCAAAAAATTAAGCCATCTATTTTTTGGCATTACAATCCGTCAAATCAGATAAACCGAATAGAAACCTCCAAATGTGACCAAAGTTTGTCCAAGTTTATTATCATCATCACTATAAAATATGATTTAGATGAGTTTTATACAAAGAAAATTTAATTTCAGGATTATTTTTATGATAAAAATGTTGAATCCTTAGAAGCTATTGGATAAAAAGGATGATTTTTGTGAAAAGAAAGGTAAATTTTAAGTCATGTACAACTTCACTTTAATAATAGCTACATCTGGCATGACATTGCGAAAACCTTTCTTTCTTTTTTTTGTAAAGTTTTTTAACAAAATGATCATTCTTCTGCTATTTAACTTCTAGGTGATCTGTTACAAAACATGTTTTAAACTAAATTTTTTTAAAAAAACATGTAGCTGGTTCATTTTACACAAAAATTATTTCAACGTACAATGAATCCTAAAAAATGGAAAAGAAAAATATGTACATTATAATATTTAATTTACTCTTTATTCTTTTTATATCTCATTTACAAAAAAAAGTTTTTGTTTTTTGATATTAAATTATTTATTACTATAAAATTTTTACAATATAGCAAGAGTTTGAAAGATAGTGTAGTAATATTATCGGCAATGTTGTTTTTGTAAGAAAACGTTTGAGTGAATACAAGAATGTGTTATCGTTTTTTAAAGAAAATAGATGTACAACAAGGGGTTGAGTGCCGCTAAAATTTGATGTTTTGTTGTCATGGAAACATACAAATGCTGGTATATTTATAGTAAGTACAACCTTAGAAATAGAAGATACGAAAAAAGGTTATATTTGAGAAAAATTGTATTTCGAGAATTCATTGTTTTCGATTTCATAGAACTATTTTTGGAGAATGACTCATTTCATTACAAGTTACACGATGCCTATACATCACTAGGTCAGGGTTTTATTGCGCATAATATTAATACAAAAAATGCAACCTCGATCCCAGGGCTCTTTTTTCTCTTTTTGATATAAGGACGGCGAGACAGTCCTTATATCAAAAAGAGAAAAAAGAGCCCTGGGATCGAGGTTGCCAAAAAATGGTAATTGCATGTCAAAAATAAGGAAGGTTGAAAAGAACGGAAAATCAGCCATTAGATAAACATAGCTACAATTTCTGCGGTTTTAATGCATTCTTGACCCCAGAGCTCTTTGAGATAAACTCTATCTCAAAGAGCTCTGGGGTCGAGAATGGTTTTGATGAGAATATCCAGCTGTGAGAAGGATTTTAAACGTTTCTATGTCCTTTACATTCAGGGCTAAACTTTTCTCCTTAATGCGTGAAACAACAAAAACCACTACTTTACTTCATATCTTTGTTAAATTCTGATCAGCTGTTTCCCTCCTTCACACTGTTCATCCTGTCGATATTTTTCTATACGAATGTGATATAATGTTTTGTTTCGACAAATTATTATGATGACAGTGGCAAATATTTCATTATTTGACATATTAAACACTAGTTTTGGCGAAAATTATTCCAAAAATACAAACTGATGTGTTTTATGACAAAAAGAATTGCCACAAAGAAATACTCGATATGCTAAATGTTTTGGTCAAATTTTTCGAAAAATTAAAAATGTCCGTTGCCTAATTGGACTGTTATAAAGGCATGCTGAAAGTGATAAGATTATTAATTTATTATATTTTTAACCTTTTTTTGCTCTAAAAATGAATCAGAAAATTAAAACTTGTTATTTTCGAATGTCATCTAAAACCCAAAATTCTTTACTATGCTTACCTTCACATGAATATGGAAATGTCAGTTTGAAAAAAGTTATCTAGAATGTAGCTAAAACTTACCTCGCACTTTGAAACAAGTTAATTTCATGAAGAAAAACTTAAAAAGTTGTCTATGAATTTTCATATCTTTTTTAAAGATCTTGATCGGTTCTTAAGATTTTGAAAAAGTCCCACTAATTATGCATGACATCATCAAGTAGCTTAAGTAAGGTTTTATATTTTACAGTTTCTGAGGCATATAAGATTATAAATGCTATCAGTCACTCAATTTGGCATTATTATTATAATTATGAATGATAAAAATAATTATTTACATTAGAGCTACTTAAATATGTCATATTTTCGCATAGTTAACGAGACCTTTAAGCCCTATATGTCGAAAAAGGATTTTTCAAAAAAAATTTAAAAGATTCATAGACAACTTTACAAGCTCTTTCCTGCTTATAAGTGGGTGGTAAGCTTTCAATTGTGTTTGGGTTTTCAAGTTTGACGCCTATACGTATCTTCTTACCACAAAGGAGCTACTTGTAAATGTCAATTATTCCCAAGACTCTCCACAGTTGCCACGCAGTACCTTATAAGCAAATATGTGTTTCGAGACTGCTGAAGTATCTCATTTAGCTGTGCTAAAAACAATATTTTTCGGGACTTTTTAAATTTAAAAAATTACTTAGGTTAAACACCCAGGATGTTACCAAAAATAGCAGCTTTTTTAGGAAGCTTTGAGCGAAGTTAGAAAAAAAACAGTTTTAGATGCGAGAATATATACATATATAAATAGTGTACAAGAAATAAAGTCCCGATATTACTTTGACTACAAATACAATATTTTTGGGAGAAAAAGCATATTTTAGAAGCACGAGCGTAAAAGTTGAAATTCTGATATCAATCAGGGGATCATTTTTTTTGAATGCATGCTTGGTTGATTTTTATGTTTGTTTTCTATCGTTTGGTTGGTTGATTAAAACAAGACATTATGTGATAACGAGCTACGAAACAAAAGTTATTACAGATTTTAGTGACTTGCAAATCTGCCGTATCAGCAACCTCGTTTCCAGAGCATTTTGCCTTGTTAATTAGGTTGATAGCGGCGCAAAGGATGTTGGCCAATCCGTAATAACGGTTCAGGGGTCTCACGACCCTGGGGACGAGGTTGCCGTACCAGTACTACGATAGAAAAACAACATCGACATTACCTTTTTTTTATTCCTTACAAGGGTAAAGCAAGTTAAAAAATATATATTTTTCATTCACTTTGAGGGACTTTTATTCGCTTTCATCTATCTTTTTACTGTAAATACATATTTAAAAAACTATATAGATGTGATATTACTCATCGTTATATGAAACAACACTAGATTCGACGACTGCAAAGGCAATTTTGGCGTACCTTACACAAAATATACACTGTGTTGTTATTTACGCGAATAATTCGAAGTCACGTTTAAAGCACCCTTTTAAATACATAGACAATGCACATTGTTTAAAAAGTATGTTACGAAAAAATGAACATTGAGTAAAATAGTTTCAAAATATTTATCATTTTGGTAAAGAGAAAAAAAATAAACAAAAATAAACGAAAATAAACGAAAATAAACGAAAATAAACAAAAATAAACAAAACTTAAAATACTTAAAAAACATTAAATAAAATAAACAAAAATAAACATAAAAATAAACAAAAATAAACAAAAATAAACAAAAATAAACAAAAATAAACAAAAAATAAACAATAAAAACAAAAATAAACAAAAAATAAACAATAAAAACAAAAATAAACAGAAATAAACTAAACAGAAATAAACAGAAATAAACGAAAATAAACGAAAATAAACAAAAATAAACAAAACTTAAAAAAACTTAAAAAACATTAAATAAAATAAACAAAAATAAACATAAAAATAAACAAAAATAAACAAAAATAAACATAAAAATAAACAAAAATAAACAAAAATAAACAAAAATAAACAAAAATAAACAAAAAATAAACAATAAAAACAAAAATAAACAAAAAATAAACAATAAAAACAAAAATAAACAGAAATAAACAAAAATAAACAAAAAAATAAACAAAAAAATAAACAAAAATAAACAAAAATATAAACAAAAATAAACAAAAAAATAAACAAAAATAAACAAAAAAATAAACAAAAATAACACGCTAAGGTTCAGCTGGTGCAATATGTGAGCTTTAAATTTCTCTCCATTTAATTATACGGATGAAGTAATTAAAAAAATAATTAATACATTTTTATAATAACTTTAAATAATCCAAATATATATATATTATTGTCTGCTTGCTTTTTACTCCTTAGGTGCGAAAATTAATAAATAAGAACCCGTTTTCTCCTCTATTTAAGTATCTTTAAAAGCGATCATAACAGTCGATAATAAGAATTGGAATTAGGCACTTCGAAATGATAAGAGTTCAGATTAAGAAAGAATATTGTTTTATTTTGTAATGATGAAGAAACTAGAACATCTGTCTCTTTCAACATGTTTGTTATTAGTAAAATTTTCTTTTTTCGAAGTGTTCTATTTTTCATTTCATTCCTATAACCACGACTATTACCTATTATTTTCTTAGGAGCGACGTTGCAGGGCGCTTGTGTGGGAGAGGGAGAGAAAGCAGTGTAGAAAGAGTTGAAGGGAGCAGGGTGGGTAAGACTGGCACTGACACAATGATAAGTGAAACATCCTTCGCAATATTACTCGTTTCACAAACGCTAAAACCTGTTAGATCATTTTTTCCAATATATGAACTACTTCCTGTATAGCTCGCTTCAAGCGTACGACAGCGCAATAAACACTTACCAATGTGAACACATTGTATTTTCTTGCTTGCTTTTTCGCGCCAGTCCGCTAATCCAACCGAAAGCTGGTTGTACGGAAAGTTTTTTACTGGCCTAAGTAAATAGACAAGACTGCAATAACAATGAAATTTGAATTTGTGGAGAGCCTGTAGGACGGATACGAAGATTTTATGGTTTCCTATTATAACCAGCTAGTTGGGCCTTTGAAATGGCTGTCTGAGTATGTGTCTCTTTTCTTGTTAGCTGTGTGTTATGTTTACCTAAAAATAATGAATGTTTCTTGTTTCAGCACAGTAAATATTTCTAAATCACCAATAAGAAGAGTAGGAAGGATGACATAAACTAGAAAAACGTACGGTAGCCGAGTTAGAGAAATAATTGACATATCTGATACATGGAAAATGTTAAGAAAATAACAATTAAAATGATGTAGATATAATTAAACTTATTCTGAAAAGTGATGAAATGAAGAGGAAAGGACCGCGGGTTCTTAAATTTGGTTTCACTTTTTTTGCATACATCATGCTTGCGTCAACAAAATGTTTATTTTATCTACCAACAGAAAGTTATAGGTCAATGAATCAGAACTGGATTATGGGAAATGCGACCACGTGTGATGTGATTTTTATTAATGATACAGATATATTTGCTTATAAATATTTTCATAATTCCATCCAAACGAATTTTGATCATCTTCAAGTTTCTTTTGTAAATCCGCTGTTATCAAAACGCATGGCAGATATTGTAAATGGGAAGAAAAGGAGGTTTTGGAGTATAGATAGTAGTCACTGCCAAGTGGTAAGTCGATTTAAATAAATAAGGTTGCTGAATGTCGAAGTGTTTTAGGCTCTTGTGTAATGCTCCTTCAAGTAAGAGAGGGAACCTAAGCTATACACATCCCATACTGTCGACGGTCCGGAAAAGGGAACTGTGTCTCGATAGTAATGTGAAATATTTTGAATAAATTAACATAATTATAATAAATTTGTTGTAACACTAGCTTCCTTTGTTTAGGATGATTTCGTATCAGATGACGTCATTGTTTGCAACCGTAATTACGCGAAAGCTATTATACAACTAACGAAGCTCTTTCATACGAAGCAAGCTGCTTTAATTTCATCCGCAAACATCTGCCAAAACATTACGGCAAACGAAATATTAAAGTCATTTAACAGTCAAAATGGTAGACATGGTATACAAAATATCACGCACTACGAAACACAGGAAATCCACAATCCTGTAAAGCTAAGGAGAATGTTTTATGATTTGAAATCTCGCGAAGTATCCGTTGTGATACTGCTAGTTAATAAAGTAGCCAGTGATTTGATATTCGAAATGGCTGAAAACTATGGAATGACAAGTTACGACACAGTTTGGTTAACGGTTGAATACAGCCATTACTTAAAATTGGGTAAAGATAATATACCTTGGCAAATAATTGATTTCCACCAATCAAAACACGCCTCGTGGCAGAGTGACATACTGGAGGAGACCATCAAAGCGATTGCGTCATTTATTAATGAGAACAATGTTACAAACACGATCAATAATAGGTAAGTTAGTTACATCCTAACCTCGTCAGAACTAGTTACATACTTAAAACTGAGTGAGTTAATCTTAAAAATATTACTCCTATTCTTATATAAAAAGTGCTTTAAAATGATAGATTTAAGCTTTGATAAGTCAAATTGGTCATTATTAACTCCGTCAATTGACTTTTCCAGCAGAATTAGGAGCAAAAGTCAACATTGTTTAAATAAGGAAGTGATTTAAAATTTGCCAAAAAAAACCAAAACAGTTCGCACTTATTTTGTTTTGTATATTTTGCGAGATCCAGATTTATTCTTTCCAGCTCGATAGAAACAGCGTTAACCAAGAAATTGAAGAGGAATCTATATCAAATCAATTGCATTAACGAGCAACACAAAATCGATATATTCGCGCGAAACATAACATTGATGCCTCTTCTTGCATGGACTAAAGTATTTTCGTGGTCAAACAACCACGAATTAAAAATGTATGCTGAAGCAAGTTTATTAGTTCGTATGATAAGAACTCCTTCTAAATCGATAAGGTTAAAAGTGGTTACTGTTATGGATTCGCCTTTTACAATACACGCCAATCATTTATTTAATGGTAAGACGTGTGACCACGGCGTGTTGTGTAAGAGATCTGTCTTGGGTTTATCGGAATCGGATCCAGAAAAATGGGAACCCACATGTTGTATCGGATTTCTTATGGACTTACTTACCTTAGTATCAAATGATTTACAATTTATACCTGATGTTTACATTGTTGAAGATGGTTACTATGGAGGCAAAGATAAATCCACTGGAATATGGAACGGTCTTGTGCAAGATGTACTTTTAGAAAAAGCCGACATAGCCGTGGCCGCACTTACTCCAACAGCTGATCGTTCTAAAGTTGTCGATTTTTGTGAGCCATACATGAGGGTGGATTTAGTCGTTATGATTTCAACTTTGAATAACAAGTTAAGTTTTATAAACTGGGAATTTTTGTCTCCATTGTCACACGATTTGCGGATCTGGATTTTATGTACTTTTATTATTGGCACTGTCTTAATTTACATCCTTGAAAATCAACATTTAGTACTAAAACGAATTACTGATAAAAGTGTACACGCAGATTATCCATGGAGAGAAGGATTTTCGTATTTTTCTGGACTAACATTCCAGAGAGACTTAGGTGGAAAAAACCCTCGTAGGCCTGGTGCACGTGTGACCGCTGTTGCGTTTGCTTTTGGTATGGTTATTATCATGACAACATATACAGCTGTATTGACTGCATCAAAAGTTTCGCAAGAAAGTAAAAATCCTTTCTTTGGATTCAAAGATGACAGGGTAAGTTACGACCCATTTAATACGTACGATAGAATTCCTTTCACCAATCTGACTTTTCGGCGATTTAGAACTGTTAATTTTTTTTAACTTAGCGTGGCTAATTCTATCAACGAATGCGTCACGAATGTTGGCAACATAAATGATTGCAAATAAGTCCAAAATGACAAAATTAAAAGTTTCAAAAGATTCGTATCTAAATCGCAAATATTTGTGTCGCATAATAATAAAAAAGTGCGGTAAACGCAAATACTTGTCGCAAAATACGAAAAAATATCAATGGGGTTTATTTCAGCAGACGCTGACTTTATTTATTTACTTTTATGACTTATTTCGAGTAATTATGTGTAACAATAATCGCTTCTCAAGTTTTACCTTATTTTAGGACTGAAGAGCAACGTTTGAAAGTTATGCACATATTTCAAGAAACGTTGTTTTTAAAATAAAGCAAAACTTTGTTCGCCACCATTCTCGTTCATTACAACTGGGTTTATTTTGATTCCATCTATAAAAGCCTCTCAAATTTTATGATTACTCTAGCATGTTTCTCGCTTCTATTAATGCTTCTTTTTAACATAGATAATAAATGCTTTGATATATTGATCCAGAGATTGTTTTCCATACAGATACGCCACCCTTCATCAGAATTCAAGTACGCCACAGTAGCCCACACTAGCATTGAATCATACTTCAAAAATTCAGATGATGAAGTTCATCAACGGATGTACCAATTCATGCTAAATTATAATGTCAACAAAACAACAGAGGGAATCGAGTTGGTTCAGCGTGGGTGAGTAATTCCCATTATTCTCATTATTCAAAATCAACTCAGTCATTTGACGAATATTTATGTGCAGGATAGACATTTCAGAAAATAAACAATTCTAAACCTCGTCCCCAGGGTCTTGTGGCCCCTGAGCCGTTATTACGGAGTAGCCAACAATTTCGCCGCTATCAACTTATCAACAAGGCAAAATTCCCTGGGAACGAGGTTGAACAATTCTGTTAGCATTATGTGTCCTGATCAACACACCTTCTAGAATAATGAATTTTGAGATATAATATGCTTTCCAGGACGCAGAACAATAAAATCCTTCGGCGGTTACAATGGTTACAATTGCTCGTTTTTGAGCAGAGCGACATTAAGAGTAGAAGCTACTTTAAGACTACTCTTAATAGTCTTAAAGTAGCTTTTACGTTGTCAATACGTTATAAATGTTGATTTATGAAAGGTTAAACACATCTAATTTCATCTAATGGCTAGCTGTTTTTTTTCTTTCTGACTGTGACATTAACTTGCGTTGCTGCAACAAAATTTATTTGGCGCCAATTGAGCTCACGACGTCACCTTTTAACTTCGATTGAAATTTCTAATCTTTACGTTAGTGCTAACACAACCTCGTCCCCAGGGTCTTGTGCCCCCTGAGCCGTTATTACAGAGCAACAAGGCAAAATGCCCTGGGAACGAGGTTGGTGCTAACACTCAGTTCTCACATTGCTTGTTTTTCTAAAACGCGTATGTAATTGCAATAATTTAGAAGAACACATAGCAGAAAAGTTTTTTGGTTGAATGTTTTATTATATCTGAAAATCCATTCCAATAATGCGTCTCTTTACATTCCATAGAAATCTTAAAGCCTTCATACATGAGTCTCCATTACTTGCTTACCACATGAGCAAACAAAGCGAATGCAATCTAAAAATCTATGGTGAACCAATTCCACAAGGTGGGTATGCATTCAGTGTTCCAAAGAATTCCCAATGGAAGCATTTAATTTCACAATCAGTGCTCAAATATAAAGAAAAAGAAACTGTTAACGAAATCTATAAAAAATGGTTTCCAACTTCGTGCAGCCAAAATGCTTCGGCTACTCTAACTTACTCCGAAGTAGAAATTAATTACTTTGGTGGGCTAATATTTTTACTTTGCGTTTGTTTACTTCTCACGGTTGCACTGTTGGGTGTAGAACATTTTTGTCATCGTCATCATCGGCGTGTTATTAACCCAATACAAGATAAAGTTCTTGTGTGGAGAGAGACCAAAGCAGCCGGTAGACGAAATGCGTTGATAGATCCCAACGATATAAGTAAATTGCAGAAATTGCAACAAAAGCAAGCTGAAGAAGGCGGTGACTCTGATTCGAGTAGTGATAGTGTTATAAGTGAAGGTGAAGAAGAACTAATACGCATGCGCATGGCGTCAATGCGTCGCGGATCAAGAAGTGTGAACATGTCAACAAATCATTCGGTTAAGTCGAGTGACGATAGTATGAATAGTGTGTCTTTGTTTCGAAGCAAGCAAAGTGGATCTGTTGGAAACTTTGCGTTAAGATCAAGAAGAGCTTTACATTCGACCGTAGAAGTGAGCGAAAACGAATCCAGTGAAAGCGAAGAAAGTCCATTTCGCGAGTTAGAAAGCGAACACAAACCAAAGGATTATATCATTCGAATCGACCATGGCCTCTCTTCAGATTGTGATTCTAACCTTGAAAGAAGCGTGACGGGAGAAAATATTTCGATGACATCGACGTTGTCGAAAGAAGATGAAAACGTTGATAAAGCGTACTTTGAGAACATTGATGATGACAACAGTAAAGTTGAAGCTATAGTTAATACAGACCCTTCTAGATGTCGTAACAACGACAACGAAATCAACAACGACAGAAATAGCAACAACGAAAATGAAAACGAAATCAACAACGACAGAAATAGCAACAACGACAAAGAAAACGAAATCAACAACGACAGAAATAGCAACAACCAAAACGAAAACGAAATCAACAACGACAGAAGTAGCAACGACGACAACGAAAACGAAATCAACAACGACAGAAATAGCAACAACGAAAACGAAAACGAAATCAACAACGACAGAAATAGCAACGACGACAACGAAAACGAAATCAACAACGAAATAGACAACGACAGAAATAACAACGACGACGACGACGACGACGAAAACAAAAACAACAACGACGGCAATAGGAACGAGGACAAGGTCAAAAACAACAGTAAGAACGACAATAAAAACGACGAAGACAAACAGGATAACAACAATAGCGACAGTAGCAGCGACAACGTCAAAAGCAATGACGATGGCAACAAAAAGAACAACGAAGACGTTAATAACAAATGCAACGACAGCAATGATGAAAACAAAATAAACGGCTGCACTCACCATAAGAGAAGTAACTGCAGTATTGATGGCGACGTTGGTAAAATAAACAGC
Source organism: Hydractinia echinata (assembly GCA_030067915.1). Classification (NCBI taxonomy): domain Eukaryota; kingdom Metazoa; phylum Cnidaria; class Hydrozoa; order Anthoathecata; family Hydractiniidae; genus Hydractinia; species Hydractinia echinata. The sequence continues at coordinate 1,769,343 of JASGCC010000036.1, read as the reverse complement.
TCTAGCAACGACGTTACGAACATCAACGGCGATGGCGGCGGCGTCGACGATGCTAACAGTGTTGATATAAAAGAAAAGAAAACAGTCCAAAACATGGAGTCAAAAGAAGATATAATACTTAACCCAGTGCAGATAACAACATCAGAAAATACTGGCAAGGTACTTAATAATAACAAAGCAACCTTGCCGAATGGAATACTGCACATAAATATGGATGTGGGAAGCGAAGAAATCTAATTCAATAATCAACGTAACAAGAATAGTGTAGAGAAGTGGTGGTTGACAGTAAACTGTTTTGTGATTAAAAAATCTTTTCAATCTATGTTTGTTTAATTCCTCATAAATGTTATATCGCTTAAAAGTTATGAGGATCAAAAAATTTTTTGACACTTTTGTCCAAAATAGTGTTTTTTATCTATTTCCAAGCTTGTATGCATTTCTTAAAACTGTAAGCATTGAAAAATAAAAAAAGAGTTTAGACATCATATTAGACACGAAGAAAAAATATGTTTTTCCAGCATAATTAGGCACATGAGCGTAGATGGTATTCCAAGCTCTGAGTTAAATAGCTTTTGAATAAAAAAAAATACTTTCGACAAAATTTGGCTGTTTTATAAAGTTTACGTAAATTTTTTGTCCCCCAAAGTTTTGCTTGAAAAGAAATACAACGAAAAAGATATTTCTCTTTTATATTTTGTAAATATTTAAGTGTGTTGTATATTTCACTTTAGCACAAAAACAATCTTGACACGTCCGCTATTTCTGCAAATAATTCATTTTATGTGGTCACGTTTTAATTCGCTTTTGTTGTCTTTTGTGTCACGTGATGATTTTTACACAAACAACGACGCGCGAAAATCGTGTCATCACAAGTCTCGCACATTTATTGCCAGCCCGTTTTCATCTTCTTAAACAGGACATAAAAAATCGGTTAAAAAGTCATTTTCACTTGCCAAAGTTGGAAGCCTGGTTGGAATTTTTAGAATCATTTCAACCACCCAATGGGGCCATTGGAAATAAATATGACGTCATTAAGAGAGACAGTATTAAGCAAATTTTCCCAAGTACTCTAAACCAATAAAATTACAAGTCCTGGAAAGATGATAACATGAATATGTAGAAATAAATATATGCTATTTTTTTCCTAACATTTTCATTTTAAAAAGTGACAAAGATCACTACTATAGCCATGCTACATCCTCGTCCCCAAGGTTCGTTGCCTATGTCAAAAAGGGGACGAGGTTGAGTTCGGCATTTTATAAAATGGCCATAATCACTTGACCACTATTCTGCAGCCAGTAGTATGCACAAGCTTCACTTAGGCAGGGTTGTAGGCCGAGGAAACAACATCGAAAACGCACTAGCTGCACTTTCCAAGTGTCAAGAACGACTTCTTTTCCGACCACCTGTTAATCGATGAGTCACCATGACAACAAACGTGACATCACATCATGACAAGTCACCACATTTTCACCCTTAACATCGTATGCTTCAGAAGTTACTACCAAAAAAATTGGGAGGGTGTGCTATACTGCTTCTCAGTTGAACGAATTTCTTGATGAAGCGGTTCTTATCAAGGAATTCCCAATTATCAAGAGATAATCAAGAGATTCGATTTGATTACAGAAAGGTGACTCAAACATACTTCAATTCAAACATCAAATTATAAAATAATAGAAGTTAGATGATGGTTTTATTGTACTGCTCCGGTTAACTCCATTTTAGCTGTGTTAGCTGTTCTACCGCAAGTTGCTGCACCTTTTTGTTTTTTGAATCGTTTGAAAAATTTTGCTCAGATATTTTGCTTCTAGAGATCTAGGAACCCCTTAGTTATAGGTTGTAGAGATGACGCATGACTTGTCAATGTTTACAAAAGTTGACGCGGAAGTTTGGAAATGTGTACACAATCTTGTAGGGAACTAAACATGACCATATGGTGTCCAATGGCTATTATTAAAATTCATGCAGATTGTTTGAAAGGACAAGATCCTAAACGCACTCAAACTAATATTTTCACTATATTACTATATTCTCTTTTTTTAAAAACAATTACACGGAATTTAAGTAAATAATTTGTTTCGTTTTTTAAATGAATTTATTTGACCTCCTCCGTGGTCTGTTGTTTACATTTTATAGCTACAGGAATGAGTGCGCATGTCCATTGTTTTCAACGCAAAATCAAAACATTACGTCACACTGAGCTCGTCTATTAGAAGGTAAACAAAAAAATTATTTTCCTCTTTGTCTCTTGGTAAACTGACAAGTTATTTACTGTGAATGCTACTTTGCACTGTCCTTTCTCAAATTTTCAATCCAATTCTCCATCCATTCCTCAAAAATTCCAGAGTTCATTAGTTGTATGAATCTTCTGTTGTTCTTTACGCAATGAAAAAGGTTTTAGGGAACCCTAACAATTGGAAAAGCAATATATCCAACTAATTTATGATTTCTAGCTCATTTAAATCAATCTACTTGTCCATGAATAAAATTTTTTTATTGATTTAGATTATTTGTTTTTTGTTGACATGTAACAGCAAACCACGTCAAACTAACTAACCTCTTCCCACGCAATCTCATAAATATTCCTTCACTGTTACGTAAAGATTACCTCCCGCAAAAAAACAAGTAGCTAGAGCTCCATATGAAATACCTTGGAAAATTGTTTATCTTTTTATTTTTTTAAAAATCTTTAATGACTCTCAAGATATATGTTTCGCTTATTATGCTAATTATGACGTCATGAACTAGCTTACAAGCAGGACTCAGACCGAAGTGTTGGTGGTTGGCGAAAATAAAATCACGCTGTTGTTAAAAACAACCTTCAAAGATACTAACTGTTATTGTTCATGTTCAACAATATTAATTTTGTAGTATTACACTGTATATTTTGTGTTATGCACACTTTTTTATAAGCAAAACAGCAGTTTGGCTTATAAGAAATGCAGCTTAAATTTTTCTGTTTTAAAGGCTCGATTGTTTCTTATCTGTTGCGCATTGATCATCCACTAAGGGAAGTCCATCTTTTAGAACAAGAAAAGTTTCCGAAACTAATGTTTTTGTTTTCGTTGTTGTTGCTTATAAAAAAGCTTGTATGTGATATTATTTTATTCTTTGAAACTGTTTATTCATATAAATGATAGAAATATAAATTTTCTATTAAATACTTCATCATCGTTTTCTTAACCCTTTTCTTCTTTTGGTTTGTCACACCTCCATCAGAATTAAAATTACTAAAATCCTAAAACGCATAGGCTAGAATTATGCCTTTGCAGTATAACGTTTAAAAGAGACTAGATAAAGACGTCTAAGACGTTTTGGTACCTACAGGAACGTCTCTAAAACGTCTTTAACACGTCACAAAAAGACGTCTTTTTTCCGTTTGTTAAAGACATCTTTAGGCGTTACGGTTTTAGACGAGTAAGAGACGTCTCAGAGACGTCTCATCTGGTCTTTAAAAGACGTTTTAAAGACGTGTTTACTGGGTATAAACCATGTAATTGCTGTAAAAATAACAAAATGCAGGGGCTGCATATACTATCTCGCATATCAATGTCAATTACACATCACTGCAACAATATACTTTTAATTTATTAACGGGGTCATTTCACAAAACCTCAAAATTGATTTACAGCTGTTCCTGACGTGAGGGATATGAGATGCATGGCTATGATACTGACTTTTTATATTTATCTATTAGACACCTGCATGTGAAATTTTTAGGTCCCATACCTCTGAGAGCCTTTAGCCATTTCTCGAAAATACCGCTTCAAAATTCTTATGAAATCCTTATAATAGGGAAATTCATTAGGATTATTCTTAGAACTTGAAAGTCACACAACACAACTTTATTTCGTTGAGAGGAATCATTTCGCAAAAAAAATTCTAAAAACATTTTGTATTTCGCATCAATAAATCATTTTGCGTTAATTCGCCAGCCGTCGAACCGGTTTCACAAATGATTAATATACAAGCAGTCAAATTAAATATTTTTACTCAAGACGTAATAGCTGAGTTGGCTAACGCGTCGTAACGTGAACCCAGAGGTCGTGTGTTCGAATCCACCCGAAAGCAGTTTTCCTAAAAAAAAAGATTTGCGTAAAAAAAGCTCATTGATGACGTTCAATTGACCATTTGGGACATAGTTAGTTAGCCAATTAGGAGTTGAAAACCAATACTATCCTAGCAGGCGAGATAGTTATTATGGTAACTATTAAGATTTGTGTAAATGGTGAGTTCGCCAAACTGAATGAATGGCCAAAATGGTCGCATAGGGACATTGTTAACCCTATATGACTTTGGATAAACTGTTAAATACTGCTTATCATCCTGAGCTAGTTCATGATGTCATGCATTTGTAATTAGTCGAAAATAGTCCAAAGTCATAAGAAAGATTTTTCAAGATTTTTCAAAAAATATGCAAACTCGTAGACAACTTTCTAAGCTCTCAGTCCTCGCATATCATGTGTATTTAATGTGTATTCGCCCTAACTATTCGCCTCCGCCTATTTTGATGTGATGTGGCACATGATGTGAAACAAAGAAATCTTGCAGCATCTATCGACTAACAGTTAAAACCTTTCTTATGGATTATTTTTATTGTGGTTAAATGTTTTAAACAGGTGATATCGTTCTTCACAACAACAAAAATATCATCACTAAGACCTGTTAAAATAAAAATAATAAAAAATATATAAAGCATAAAATTAGTAATATCACATTATGTACATCCTCATAAAATCAAAAATAGTTAGGTGGCAATTAAGTAAGAAAATCTTGAATGAATCTCTTGTATTAATACGGAAACTGCTGAGATTAAAAGGCGAACGCGTTTCATTCTTATATCCAAGGAGGTTCTCCTTGTTATATCATATCCCACGTGTTTAAATAACGAGTAATTAATAGAAGCGAGATATTATTTCTTGTGCAACAATCATATTCTTGTGGTAAAAAATATGGATTGTGAAGAGCATGAAAGTTTGCTTATAGATGAGGATAGCTTGGAAAATCATACAGAAGAACATAGTGATATCATCGATCAACGCATGATTCCATCCAAATTAGTTTATCTTCTTGTTTTCGCTTATTTTGGAAGTTATATGCCATACATAAACACATTTCTAATATCAGTTGGTCTCACTGCAAGTCAAGCTGGTTTTATATATGGAACACGTTTGCTTATAACAATGTTTGCTGGACCAATTTGGGGATTGTTAGCAGATTATACGGGCTACAGAAAAGTAATATTTGTGGTTCTATGTTTAGGTACTGCCATATTTATATTTCCTAGTCCATGGATTGCTAAATATTTTGTTTGCAACGGAAAAGAAGTTCAACCGAACGTTATCGATGACACAAATGCATCATCAACACACGTCTTCTACGCCATGTTGGTGATATGGTCAATTTCTGCACCATTTGATGATCCTTTAGTCGGTTATGTTGATTCTGTCGTCGTTAATGTCGTGAAAACAAGTCAAAATGACGCGACATATGGACGTCAACGAATGATGGGATCGATAGGCTTTGGTTTAGCGAACCTTTTAGCAGGATATGCTGCAGATAACTACACTCCTGAACACATGTCAAAATATACAGCCATATTTTTTGTATTTTTGCCTTCAATTCTCCTTTTAATTCCAGTTGGTTTGATTTTATTCAACCAAGGAGATTGGCAAACCAACCCAAACAAGTCTAATAATCAGGTATTTTCACAAGTGCTTTCAGTGCTGAAAAATAAAGAAAATTGGATGTTCTTTCTAACTGTTGTTGCCAACTCCATAGCAACTGGAATTAACTTTGGATTTGTTTATGTGCTCATGGAAGAATATATGAACTCAACGAAATTCATCATGGGATTGTCCATGACTGTAGCATGTGCGACTGAATTGGTATTTCTTGCATTCTCATCAAATATAATCAAGGCGCTCGGTGGCACTATGCCAGCCACAGTAATAGCTTCTCTTTCACATGCTATTAGATATATTTTGATCTCATACGTGGAAAATCCGTGGCTTGTTTTACCATTACAAGGCATGCAATGCTTAGGCGTTGCGTTGTTTTGGACATCAGCTATAGAAAAGGTGACCACGATAACTGAAAGGGAAGTAAGAAGTACTATGATTGGGTTACTCAATAGTATCCACTATGCATTGGGACCTGCCATAGCTAATTTTTTTGGTGGGCATTTGTATGAAATTTATGGTGGCCGATATTTCTTTAGAATAATAGGAGTGTTTTTTAGTGGATGGGCATTCGTGGTATTGGTGTATCATTTAGTGTCCGTTCGTCAAAGGAAATGAAAATATATAATAAACGAATTTCTGTTAAATTTTCAGTTGGGTTGAAATTTGATATTTCTGTTCGGATTTTTGCGAGTATTAATAATTAAAAAAAGGTGAAAAAAATTAAATGTACCTCCCTTTTTTTGTTATTATATAACTTGGATTATTTTTTTTGCAATTATTATCATTCTTTATCCAATATCTATATATTTATATTAATGAGATTCAGGTAATGGACCCGAAGTGAGGTTTCGAGCCGCAATAAAAATTCGTCGTAATTACATGGAGTTTTATATATCGGGGTTGCGCAGACTAAGATGCGCCATAACTAATTCCAAATAAACAAGCCTTCTCACTTTCGAATAACCTCCATGGGGCTAATCAGGAACAATGCAACCTCGTTCCCAGGGCATTTTGCCTTGTTGATGAAGTTGATAGCGGCGAAAAAAGCGGCCACTCCGAAATAACGGCTCAGGGGGGGCCACAAGACCCTGGGGACGAGGTTGGGAACAATGGACACGATAGTCCACGTTTTTTTTGTTCAGAAATTTGTTTAAGCAAAATGTACAATTTCCGATTTCCAACACTTAGATAGCCTTTATTTTCTTTGTAAGTAAAACCTGTCTGTCGCTTGGTAGAGCCCACTTGTGTCTCTTCATTTTGTTTTTTCGAGGGGGTAAATCCCATGAAATTCTATGCTGTTGTTGTTGTGGTGGCAACACGCATTGTAGTGAACATTCCCTGGAAGAAACAGCTGAGTCATTCTTTGCTAAGCACCTATATAATCGTACATTGCCTTCAAGTTCAAAAATCCGTATATAAAAAAATACTCTTTTTGACTACTGGAAGTTCAAAAACCCAAAACCTATTAATATCAATGTCATGTCACCAAAATTACTTTCTTACAGAAGACCTTTCCTATGGGATGCTTTTTTAATTGAAAAAACAAAAATCCCGTCCCAAGGGTCTTTTGCCTTTTTATAATCGAGGCCGGCGGCGAAAAAACTTGTTTAGCCGTCAAGAAGTAAGCGCTAGTGGCTTTGACATAGGCAACAAACCCTGGAGACGAGGATGGCTAAAAGCAAATTGGAATTTCTAAAAGTCACCATTGACAAAGTGAGATATTTTAAAGCAATAACGTTTATGGCTCTTCTTTTATTTAATTATATACTATCACTATTTTTTTTTATTTAAGAGTAGCGTTTGTAAAGTGTTTGTAAATATTGTTTAGCTTACTAGGAGCTTGGTGATAAGACATGATAATGTATTCTATTTGCTCTTTATATTAAAAACTAATGTATTCATGTTATTTAGGCGAAACATCTATCTAACTATCAATCAAGGCGTGACTCTTGCTGTGTATTGGGCCGTTCTCTGCCGCATTTATTCGCGTTCGAATCTCAACCTCGTTCCCAGGGTTTTTTGCCTTTTTGAACATGTCGGCACTAGTGGCTGTGGCATCAGGCAACAAACCCTGGGGACGAGGATATTCAAATCTAAGCAACGCTTGTTCTCTTGTTACTGCATAGTCATAAAAAAGATTTTGTCTTGACACGGTTGACGACGATTTCGTTACCGACTTCCGCAAATCCGACTTCCACGAAATCCGAACAGAAAATGCAATAAGAAAATCTCGTGATATAAAATTTAAAAATGGCTGCGTCAGTGCAGCGAAACAAACGTCTGCTCTGCTAGTTGTCTAGCTATGATTTTTAATATGGTAATTATGTAGCAAAAATTTGTTTCTTTATTTAACTGTGGCATCTAAGTGTATGAAACATCTGGCTCTGTGACATGTGAGTCAATGCTAGCTCTGCTAACTACCTGCAGATGCTTTGACTTTGTTGCTAGCGAACCAGGTGCTTGCTAGCTATAATAGAATAGATGGATTCCAGCGTGACGTTATTTGTTTACATTTCAGCGGTAAGCTCTTGGCTCTGGCATTTCCTGCCACGCAAATGCCAAAGCCGACAGGAGCTTACCACTGAAAATGTAAACAACAGAATTCATCTATAAAAAGCTAGGTATTGCTACTTTCTTAACGACCATGTTTATTTTTGATACAGATGCTTGTCTGCTCAACTTGCAAACACTTCAAATTTTTCCCAATTATCTAACAATTAATCTAGCTGCTAGCTAGGCTAAAACCAGCACCTACACAGATGTATTATTTCGTGATATTCTCCAGAGGTCTGAATGTCACGTGGTACAACTTTCGGTTGAGGAAAAACACGGACGTTTCACTGTCAAACTCTCACAGAATATATAAGCTTTTATTAAACAAGAACTACAAGTATCTAAATTAAAAAGAAGCTAAACTACCAAAAACTCTCCTAAAACTACACAATATAAAAAGTTTGAAATAAGAAAACAAACGGACCTGTAATTAATTTAAATGTATCGCATGACATTTGCTGACCGAGAGGTTAGGTACAATTTTGCCACGAGGAAATAAATTCTATCTCAACATCATCATAACTAATATGACGGCTGTTACCGTATAATTAGTCGTATAGCTTATAATTAGTCGATTTAATTGATGAATGCTCTTGAAACGACAACGCACGACCATGAGTTTATGGAAAAACATCAAAAAGACATATCAATCGATCAGTCGATATCAAAGAAAAGTATGAAAGTTTCAGCAAAAAAGATCTCTATCGTATAATTACGTGCCGTATAATTATCCTGCATCGGCTAACTATCTTGTTACAAGCTAATTATCAGTTCTCCCTGACTGTTAAATTTCGTCGCCTAAATAGCCTGTATTTTATCGCCTGTTGATTATCAGATTTTATACACAGGCGTGGGAATCCCGTCAAAACGTAAACATTAAAACTCGTTTATAACACTAGGATAAAATATTTTATTCTGTTGCTGTGTAGCTAACACAATAAATTATGATGTATGGACAGAAAATTTGTTAAGCGGAATATCGAAGCTAAACTTTGCAGGATTATCATTAATCTATGCCTCCTTACTACTTTCTTATTGTGGCTAGCTTCAGCACAAGAGGAAGTAATAACGATGGCTAGCATAAAATGCTCTTATACGAAACGAAATGGAAAACTTAGAAAAATAGCTACCTAGCTGTCTGTCTTTGGCATGACACTGACTACGTTAGCTGGCCTGCTATCCTCACGGACGCGTTGTAACGTGATATTGTTCCGTTCTTACATTCGGATGGGGTAAAACATGGACTTTTCACAGTCAAATCTTTACAGTGGAAACCTAATTAAAGAAACTTACAGACAAAACGTAGCTAATTGACAAAGATTTAACCAGTGTCTAAAACAAATTAAAGATTGGAAACCAGAAAAGAAAGAGATCCTTGAATGATCCAGTCTTAAATCTATGAAGGTTTTACTGTATAAACGACATGCTTACGGCATGCTTACCCAATGGCAGCTGTAATAACAAATACTCTGTATACCGGCCCGTGATTGGCCTAAACAGTATCAGGTGGAAACGCGTCCGTGAGAATGTACGTCAGATGTATTTCGCCAAAATAATTAAATTGATTTTTCTAAGATTTACATGGCAAAAAAATGTGATGGTATATAAAGCTATAAGTATAGAAAAATACAAAGTATTTACGAGACAAAAACATCAAAAAGAAATTTTTTCCAAACTTGAGCTTTGCAACTTCTAAAATGGCAGATTAACCGTCAATGTTACCGCGTCCGAGACACGCATATCTTCAGTTAAATCCCAGAAGATCAGGATTTTGTGTGAGCTTTCAGCCGAATCTAGAAGCTGTGTATTTCACAGCTAATAATAAGACGTTTCTACAAGGGTACGCTTTCTAAATAATCTTCACTTTCTAAACTTTTCATTGAGAAGAGCTTTAGCTCAAGTTGAGTTTTTCTTATGGAAAGATTTAGGATTTTTTCATTCATAATTTTTTTCTTGAATTTTAACTAACCAGTGTAGCAACAATAGATGTTAACGGTCTTGAAAAGCAGTGTCGCCAAATTTGCCCAGATTTAGGTAACAATATAGGTTCTCATGTCATGACACGAAAAAGGAAGACGCCTTGAAAGTTGATAGTAATGACTGAATATAGATATTTAATTATAAAAATAGCATAAAAAGATTAGATAATTAATACAGAGCAACAAATTTTTTTATTAGGTGCAAAAACCCGTTTGAATCAACTTGGTGCAATGTACCGTTACTGGTATTTATAATCTTTACTGTTGGACCGGCTGGTATGAATTTACATTATCAATACGAAAAGTTCAATCCAGAGTACGCTCCAGCAACAGTAACCAACAGCAACGCCACAGCAACCAATCACTGTCTGGTAAGTACTTTTAATTTTATGAGCGATAGGCATGTGACTCAAGTAAACGTTCAAACCGCATTGAAAATTGCGACTTTCTACACGATGTTTCACTTCTAGTTGAGTTCACCGTTGTCCAGAAAAGACTCACACCAGTTTAAGTTCGTTCGAGCCTCTTAGCAAATACATTTTTTTAGAAACGTTATTTGTAGCCTTTAATACTTCATTTTTTCATAATTTCCAGGAAATAAGAACTTGCACATTTGATTACATCCTGCTTCAGCTGTCAGTAGTTCTATTATCTATCAACTACTTTATCTTTCCTTATCCAAAACGAAGATTCAAAACAGGAGAGATATTTGCTGTGTCGTTGTAATCCTTGGATGCATTTGATATGCTCGATCTTATAACAGACACTGGTTGCGTTCAAACGTATGAAGAAGGATTTCAAGTAATCTACTACACGAGTCTAACAGTTACCGCACTGTTACTTGCATTCCCCATAAGCATGGAGGCAAAAGGAAAGAAGATACTTTGGATAAGAATTGTTATCTATTCTTTCACCCTTATATTTACAGACGTGTACTTTTCCATAATAAGAATAAAGGTCATGGCTAGTGAACAAGATGTATTTCATGGTTTTCACTTCCTGATGAAGAATATTTTAGCTGCAGTTTTCCGATTTTGGTTTATTGTGACGACTTGTCGACATTATAACGACTCAGATTCAGCTAATAAACAGGACAGGAAGAATAAAGAAAGCAAAGGAAAAGATCCTCAGTCTGAAACTATATGCCAAGAAATTTAAAGCAGTTTGCAATCCTCAAAGACTTTTTACAATCCCTTTATCGACAAAAAACACAACTAAATAAACATTACATTTTACGCACAAATCTTTAAAGGGAAAATAAATTATTTACCTCGCCATATTAATTAAGGCAGTGCGACGAAGGTATGGTATTTTATAGATTATTTGTGCCAATGCCCCAGTGTAATAGATGAATGATTTCTTATTACAGTCCACCTGCACTTAACAGTACTTATTTATCAACATACTTAAGCACATGACAAAACTACTTTAAGGTGGCAGTAACCCTTTTTTAGCTGTCCAAATAGCTGAATTATTTACTCAGTGTTTTATTTATACCATTTTTTTTTACTATTTCCTAAAAATATAGGCCTTAATAGCTACATAATAAAATGATTTTAACTTAACACCAAAATTGCTGAGTCAGCAGAAATTTCTATTTTAAAATGTATCATAAACTAGAAAAAAATCGGCTTCTACGAGCTCCAACTTTTTACGATCTCGTTATTTTTCATCAGCTTCTGTTTTTAAATGAACCTTGGGTTAACCCTGTTAAGACGGTGTGCGGAGTTTTTTTGTTCAATCATATTTTTTTAACAATAGCCTTTTGTTTTTTTCAAAAGATTCTTTGTTAGCATCCCCTGCTGTATCGAACGCTGTTAAAAGAAAAATATTCCGAATAAAAAGATTTCTGCACACCGTATTATGGCTGTATGGTTCACCAACCATGTCTGAAAATTTTAAAGTAAAACAAAAATGCTATCGAAAGTTAAAGCTCGTGTAGTGTAGCATAATGAAGATCGTCTTAAATTTCTACATAATGCGCCATCTTTGTTGTTATTAACGTTTCTCTTTTATAATTACGTCATTTCTTTCTGTACAATTTCGCAAGCGCGAGGCCGGTTTCCATACAGCTGCATTTTGCGCCCAGTCGTAAAATGCGCCGCGACTTTTATCACATATACCGAACCATTTCCATTTAGCGATTTTTGCTCACGTGTTTTTTGCAAAACATGGCTGATGTAAACAGACGATATTTGTTGCTGCAAAATTTGAGAGTAGTTCCTAGCAATATTTTTATGGCGTAGAAATAAACAACGTTGTAAAATACGTAAGAAAAACATGTGGATGAGACGACTTTCCATAGAAAGAAGAATCAAAGGACTGTACAACGTTTTGCTTAAGGATTTAATGTTGTCAGATCACGAGTAGTCTTTTTAAGTTTGTTTAAAACGTTGTTTCTTTGTGCCTCCACAGACTCATTAATGTTATTTTGTTTTTCATCTACTTCACTTGATTGATATATATTCTGATTCTCTACATTCATTTGGCTTTGACAAAAATTTAACACAGAAACGAGATGTTGCTAGCCATCTTAAAATGATCTAATTAAAAATTCTTTCCTAATTCATGTAGATTTCTACCTTTTGATTGGCTGTTAAGCTGAAGCGCAAAATGTAGCTCGCAAAAAGTAGAGCCTGTTCAACTTTTTTTAAATCTCCCCAGCGCATGCAAAAGCGCGAGGTCAGCGGCATTATTCTGATAATGCGCATGCGGAGATCAAAAGTCACGGCGCTTTTTACGACTGGGCGCAAAATGCAGTTGTATGGAAACCGGCCTTAACTATATTCGGCAGAACTAATTAATTATTCATGAATTATATTTTAAAGAGGAATTGTTGAGGCTGAATATTTTTGGTGAAAGATAATAGTATTTTAGCTATAAAATCGTGACAAGTGTGTTACAACAGAAAAAATATGGATATATAGTCTGAAAATAACCTTTCGTAACTAATTATATCAAAAAAAAATTCCGGTTTTTAAAAGGGTTACTGCCACCTAAAGCACATGAAACGATGCGCATATATGGAGCAGGCATGGGTTCCAGGACTTGTTTTTGACCTCAGTGCAACCTTTTGCCTTGATATGTTAGGTCTTTGGCAGAACCTGAGCGTGAGTTATTTCGTAATGCAGGCGTGTTTAAAAGCGCGGCTAATTGATTTTTTTTTTATTATAGCAACATAGATTTTATTATAAAGAAACATCTCGTCTGATCTAAATACATTTTGTCCTTGACACATCAAAGGCAAATTAGGCAATTATAGATTAAGGTGAAAAAATCAACAGAAAATTAAGACACGTAAGCTAAGAATAATGACGTCAGCATTAATTTTTTGGTGTCAAATCTTTTTTAGTTAGTTACTGCACGAACTTCATAGTCATGGCATTTGTCATTCCTTGTATGGTAAAATTAACACCTCCTTCTAACCCAGAAACCCAGAATACCCCCTCACTCCTCTCGAAGAGACATGGTGTCTACCTGAATTTTTTTAAGATTGTATTTCTTATTATATTACATGATTTAGGACAATGTAAATTATCTTTATAATTCCATGGCTTTGTGCTAATATATTTTGCATTTCGCTTTTCACTAGTTACATGCAGATAAACAATTAGCAATTCTTTCTGTGTAATAAACGAATACTAGCAGTGTATACCAAATAAAGCTTTTAATATGTTCATATATAATTTCTGTGCATATGACAAAGGATTTCTTTGCTGCTTCGGTCCCTCTCACATCGTGTTTCTCTGAATTTTTAAGTGTTTTAACGCGGTGGTTTTATATTAAGTTTTTTTTGTAGTTTTGCATGGTACCAGACAAAGCCAATATAGAACGTTGGAGAGCAAATGTGTCCACCTTTTTACAAAAAGTTTGATCAAGATTTTTCATATGAAAAAGAGAATTATCCACTGATGAGAAGTGTCCGTTCTTTGCAGTGTCTATTGGAAAGAAGACTGTATTTAGTTTGTCTTGTTTGATAGCTAACTCACTCCACAGTGCGTAAGTGTTTAAAACACAACTCAAAATGAGCGGCAACAACAAATGTAAGGCGCGCTTTATTCGCCAAAATTAGACTTGTGTAATCTGTTTCTTATAGCTCTTTTTTGCACAGCGCTCCACACTTTATTCTATTTTCCAATGTGCTTCTCACATCGCCATTTCTCGTTAAGTCTATTTTAACAACCAACTTTGGCCAAACCTTTATCAAAAGAAAAAAAGAGAATCAGAGAATGATGTTTACGTGAAAACTCATTTTCTTCTTTTATGGTAAATGTAAGACAGAAAGTGTACCATGAACATAACGTAAATTCCGGATTAAAACTGTACAAATTTCTTGCATCAAGTGCATACCTTTTAATGCACCAAAAAAGAACTAACTTCGGATGCATTCGTGTAAACAAACGGTCTGGTAATATAATATAAATTTTGATTTTCATTCATCACAAGCAAAATGCCAAATGTTACCTAGGCAGTTGCATTTAAACATTACACAATAGCGTTACTGAAATAAATGGCCCAATCGTAAATTGACATGATAGCAACCATATTGAATACATATACCTTGATCTCCTGATTTGGGAGTACCATTAACATTCCTAAAAGCGTTGCTTTATTTTTGCCAGATGCAACTTACATAGGAAAACTCACTTTAAGCAGAGAACATTTTGAAAAATATTTCATATAAATATTTTAATGAAATCAACCTGTCACATTTACATTTTTTTTTTAAACTTGCTTTAATTCTCGCCCTCCATTGTTGCCATTGTGCTTGAAACAGTAATCAACATATTGAAGCATCGTCTCTATGGCAACTAGCTCATACCTTCATAGCTAAATAATTTCTTTGTTTACCATTTGCACCCCTATTAAGTCGAATATCCGGCTACAAGATAAAAATACACACTGTGTTAAGTATAATTTTTTGATGACGTTAATGCAGATCACGTTTTTTGACATGGTGGTTGCTTTTAATTAAAAAAAAAATGGAGAAGTGTTGCACAGTGTCTTTCAGTTAACATTGTCCAATTATTGATATTCTTGCTTGATATTCAGGAATAGCCTTACCGCTTGGTTTTTGATGAATTTCAAAAAACATAATGTAATTCGGTAAACGTGTATTGAAGAATTCTTGAGGAATTGTGACTTTTACTTTGACTCAAGTGGCTGTCTTAAGCCTCAGTTAATTATTGATATTCTTGCTTCATATTCGGGAATAGCCTCATTGCCTGGTTTTTGATGAATTTCATTCAGATGAATAAACCTTGAAATCCAGGAGACTATTGGTAAATTTTACTTTTACTTTAAGATCAGCTGCATCGACATGTAATGGATCTAGTATTAAGACTAACTAATTTTTAATCAAATAGATTGTCTTAATTTTCATGGTCTTTTTAACCTAATTTTGCGTATACAGATGATTTTTATAAAAAAATGTTACTATCACTATCATAGACCATGCCATTTGAGGAAAGAAGATCAGCTTTAAATTTATTTTGACCAACTGTGAATGAAAAAAACCATTTCACCCATAATACCATCGGTCATAGGTTTAAACAATCGACTCGATCTTGTTTAAACCTATTTTTATCAGCACCGCGTTGGTGAACCGCGCGGAGAAATTAAATCACTACAGATCTTAAACAGTTTAATGCTGTGATATAACATCTTAGGACGCGTTTAAATATTATTACACGGCAGTGAAAATAGGTTCTAAATTAGCTACATGTGTGCTGGGTTTGACGCCAAATGCTTCGTCCGGTCTAGAGAAATTGGTAGTGCGTGGTGCGGAATGTCCCATCTATGATTATGCCAGTAAAAATAGGGTTAAACAAAGCAGCATTGTCAGATGTGATCAAAACAGCACGGAGTATCTATAATAAAAGCACACCACAAACTGGATTTACTGAGAGAAAATCAACTACTTTACCTCGTGTGAAAATTTGTTGGCACGGCGACTCTGGATTATTCATTCTTAAAATGTAAATTTGACACAACATTTTCTAATTTATTTTGAAGTATAAATGATTTTAATTAATTCCTTTCAATTTGAATGGGTACAATTTTTAGGGAATGGCACAATAACAAAGAAACAACACAAAAATTGCAAACTTTTGGGAATAAAAAATAAATCATCTCCATTATAAAAACAGATTTTTATTTTCCTTATCTCCCTTAATCAATAATTCTATAAGTATCTTTATAAGAGAAGGATACCTAAGGTCGAGTTCAGGATCAAATTTTATCACATTTAATTTCAAACAAAGACTCACTGTTGGTGTAAAGGGCTTTGCTAAATCTGCAATAAAAAGTGTGATTAGCAACTGGTAGGCCACAAAACTGGAAGTAATTAAAGAAAATAGACTTCCTGGTTATGGAGCTGTGAAGTTTTGTGTCTTGTGACGAAATATGGTACGACTTTTGTTATTAAAAAGTTTACGACAAATTTATCATGCTATTGAATGAATGGGTGAAGTAGCAAAACAAGTCATTATTTCGAAAATAACAACGTGGTGCTTATCTTCAACGAAGAAAAAATTAAAACCACCAAAATGTGATTATACGAGATCTGAGAAAGATAAGTTTTTCAAATGTTCTTATCTGCGTAAAAGAGTTGTTAATTCACGTAGCTATCTATATTAGCCGACTAAAGTAGAATATTTAACGACAGCTTATATATTAGGTAGTGTTACATAGAGAGAAGTTTTAATTTTAATTTACCATTTGTAGTAGTCGTATGTTAAATATATTCATTGGAACTAACTCTATTCGGTCGGGAAATTTCGAACTATTCTAACCGAGGCTTTCCAAAATGGGATCAAAATTGACACAGTTATAGTATGTCTTTAAATGAACAAAATGATAGCAATAAATTGTTGCTTATGTCTCAGTGCTTTGTATATGACGTCATCACAGACTTGAAATTTGTCCACAACACCACTGTTTGATTAAAGTCCAATTGCTTTAGTTCTGGAACGAATTTTAACATTCTGTTTAAAGTTTATAATATCCAAATAAAACTTATTTAACACATTTTTTTCTTTTTGTAAACTACCAAACTCGCCAGAAAATCCGATTTTTCCGATTTCCCGGTAAAATCTGTGAAATATCGGGAATCGGGTTAATCAAGTGTCAAAACATTTTAGAATGATTCCCCTTGATGAAATAAAGTTATGCTGCAAGTTTCAAGTTCAAACCGTAATCCTAACTAAAAGTTATAAGGATTTCATAGAAATTTAAGGGGGTAGCTTCGAGTAATAGCCAATATCTAAGGTTCTCGCAGGTGTGAGACCAAACCAAATTTAGCCGAATAGAATTAAATCTTAAATATGCTCATTTAATACAATAAACACATTGATATTAGCTAATGCAATTTGATTCGCTTCCCCAAGCGGAAACGAATCTTAAGTGTTTTTCCAATTAGCAAATAGATTGAACCAGATTTCGTTTTTGACTCATAACCTGCACAGCACGAAGAAATTAAAACTATGTATTAGCGTCTTCGTCATCGCATTTGGAATTTTAATTAAGAAAAAAGCTAACCGTAACAGTATTTGGAGATTAAATATAATCCACTTAAAGGATGACGAATCTAACTCACTCTTGAATTAAAAATCTTTTTTAGTTTTGCAGTTTTTTATCATTGCTTCTAACAAAATGTACTTGACCTTTAATAACTTTTAGATAAGACACGCACACATAAGAAAACGAGCTTAAAATTTATTTAAAACGTAGAGAGAGAAATATTTCAAAATCGCATGTAATGTCTCTTTTAAAACACGTAAAACAGCATATTTGAACAAAAAAATATGTGGAAAAAACACAAAGAAATGTTTCATTATGAATATCTAAGTTCGGTGTAATCTCTTCTTTTTTAAAAAAGGGTTCATAATGTAAAAGGCAGTTAAGATCAATGTTATTTTACGTACTTACATTAATATCTCTTTAATTTTTAAAAACCAGAACATGGCATGCTTATTATCTACACGCTTTTTCCTTTTATAAGAATTTGCCTTATAAGAATACCAGGCTAATGAGGAGTACGGCGTTGTTAGAATCAAATCAAACTCACAAACAAAGTGTGGGTTACGGTACACTTAGTAATGATGAGAACCACTTTAGTTTCTATTGGAAACACTATTAATGAGGGTCACACAAAGAGATTCAAATTCATCGAACGAAACCATTTGATACAAAGCCTACGGACACTGGCCTCACGATGAACTTTCACTCATTAGCACCTACAAAATATAAACGGTCGGTCGTATCCGGTATAATTCATAGAATTCATCGAGCTTGTAGCACATGGTTGAATTTTCATCAAAGTTTGGAAAAGGCTAAAATAATTCTTGAGAAGAATCAATACCCAAAGTCTTTCTACGATCCAATAATTGCAAAAACCGATGTCAAAAATTGTTGAAGATACTAACAACATGAATGCACCAGTAGAAACAGCTGTGAAAGAAGAACCCGAAAAGACGCTGATATGCATACAGTATCGCGGACGAGTCTCAGAGAAATTCGAACAGTTCTTGAGAAAACTAGATGTCCCGTGCAAAGTCATCTACACTTCGAGAAAGTTTTAAACGTGTTTGCCTTCGTTGAAGCCGCAAGTCGAAAAATGTTTCAAAAGTCGTGTGGTCTACAAAATAGAATGTCCACGATGTGAATCGTGCTATGTTGGACAAACGAGCCGACATTTGGCCACGCGACTAAAGGAACACAATCGAGTTGGTCCTGTGGGAAAACATTTTAAGAACGTAATTCTATGTTATCAATGGATCATATGTCGATCTTATGCTCCACAACACGCTCCGTATATCATTTAATGACTCTCCAGGCGTTAATGATCAATTACATGAAACCTATTTTGAATACAAAAGATGAGTATAGAAGCCGAGCGTTAGTAATAAAAATTTAATTTAGCTTTCATCATAACGTTGGATGTAGTTATGATATGTTGTATGATATATGTATAGAGGAATTGTGAATATTCTATACCGTTTTTTAACCGTTTTAATTTGCTTTTAGACCTGATGGATAAATTTATCCGAAATATATTGTTAATAAAGAAATAATAATCATTGTTGGTTTAATTCTTAAATAATAAATGTGACGCCACAATGTTCTTACCAGAAACCATTTGAAATTAGAAAATTTTGTGAACGTCTAATTTGTTAAGGAATAACACAAGCACTCATATTCTTGTGGTAAAAAATATGGATTGTGAAGAGCATGAAACTTTGCTTATAGATGAGGATAGCTTGGAAAATCATACAGAAGAACATAGCGATATCATCGATCAACGCATGATTCCATCTAAATTAGTTTATCTTCTTGTTTTCGCTTATTTTGGAAGTTATATGCCATACATAAACACATTTCTAATATCAGTTGGTCTCACTGCAAGTCAAGCTGGTTTTATATATGGAACACGTTTGCTTATAACAATGTTTGCTGGACCAATTTGGGGATTGTTAGCAGATTATACAGGCTACAGAAGAGTTATATTTGTGGTTCTATGTTTAGGTACTGCCATATTTATATTTCCTAGTCCATGGATTGCTAAATATTTTGGTTGCAACGGAAAAGAAGTTCAACCGAACGTTATCGCTGACACAAATGCATCATCAACACACGTCTTCTACGCCATGTTGGTGATATGGTCAATTTCTGCACCATTTGATGATCCTTTAGTCGGTTATGTTGATTCTGTCGTCGTTAATGTCGTGAAAACAAGTCAAAATGACGCGACATATGGACGTCAACGAATGATGGGATCGATAGGCTTTGGTTTAGCGAACCTTTTAGCAGGATATGCTGCAGATAACTACACTCCTGAACACATGTCAAAATATACAGCCATATTTTTTGTATTTTTGCCTTCAATTCTCCTATTAATTCCAATTGGTTTGATTTTATTCAACCAAGGAGATTGGCAAACCAACCCAAACAAGTCTAATAATCAGGTATTTTCACAAGTGCTTTCAGTGCTGAAAAATAAAGAAAATTGGATGTTCTTTCTAACTGTTGTTGCCAACTCCATAGCAACTGGAATTAACTTTGGATTTGTTTATGTGCTCATGGAAGAATATATGAACTCAACGAAATTCATCATGGGATTGTCCATGACTGTAGCATGTGCGACTGAATTGGTATTTCTTGCATTCTCATCAAATATAATCAAGGCGCTCGGTGGCACTATGCCAGCCACAGTAATAGCTTCTCTTTCACATGCTATTAGATATATTTTGATCTCATACGTGGAAAATCCGTGGCTTGTTTTACCATTACAAGGCATGCAATGCTTAGGCGTTGCGTTGTTTTGGACATCAGCTATAGAAAAGGTGACCACGATAACTGAAAGGGAAGTAAGAAGTACTATGATTGGGTTTCTCAATAGTATCCACTATGCATTGGGACCTGCCATAGCTAATTTCGTTGGTGGGTATTTGTATGAAATTTATGGTGGCCGATATTTCTTTAGAATAATAGGAGTGGTTTTTAGTGGATGGGCATTCGTGGTATTGGTGTATCATTTAGTGTCCGTTCGTCAAAGGAAATGAAAATATATAATAAACGAATTTCTGTTAAATTTTCAGTTCTGTTGAAATTTGATATTTCTGTTCGGATTTTTGCGAGTATTAATAATTAAAAAAAGGTGAAAAAAATTAAATGTACCTCCCTTTTTTTGTTATTATATTACTTGGATTAATTTTTTTGCAATTATTATCATTCTTTATCCAATATCTATATATTTATATTTATACTGAGATTCAGGTAATGGACCCGAAGTGAGGTTTCGAGCCGCAATAAAAATGCGTCGTAATTACATTGATTTTATATATGGGGGTTGCGCAAACTGAGATGCGCCATAACTAATTCCAAATAAACAAGCCTTCTCACTTTCGAATAACCTCCATGGGGCTAATCAGGAACAATGCAACCTCGTTCCCAGGGCATTTTGCCTTGTTGATGAAGTTGATAGTGGCGAAAAAAGCGGCCACTCCGAAATAACGGCTCAGGGGGGCCCACAAGACCCTGGGGACGAGGTTGGGAACAATGGACACGATAGTCCACGTATTTTTTGTTCAGAAATTGGTTTAAGTAAAATGTACAATTTCCGATTTCCAACACTTGGATAGCCTTTATTTTCTTTGTAAGTAAAACCTGTCTGTCGCTTGGTAGAGCCCACTTGTGTCTTTCAGTTTGTTTTTTCGAGGGGGTAATTCCCGGGAAATTATATGCTGTTGTTGTTGTTATGGTAACACGCATTGTAGTGAACATTCCCTGGAGGAAACAGCTGAGTCATTCTTTGCTAAGCACCTATATAATCGTATATTGCCTTCGAGTTCAAAAATCCGTATATCAAAAAATACTCTTTGACTACTAGAAATTCAAAACCCAAAACATATTAATATCAATGTCATGTCACCAAAACTACTTTCTTACAGAAGACCTTTCCTATGGGATGCTTTTTTAATTGAAAAAACAAAAATCCCGTCCCAAGTGTCTTTTGCCTTTTTGTAATCGAGGCCGGCGGCGAAAAAACTTGTTTAGCCGTCAAGTAAGCGCTAGTGGCTTTGACATAGGCAACAAACCCTGGAGACGAGGATGGCTAAAAGCAAATTGGAATTTCTAAAAGTCACCATTGACAAAGCGAGATAATTTTAAGCAATAACGTTTATGGCTCTTCTTTTATTTAATTATATACTATCACTATTTTTTTCAACCTCGTTCCCAGGGCATTTTGCCTTGTTGATAAAGTTGATATGGCCACTCCGTAATAACGGCTCAGGGGCCACAAGACCCTGGGACGAGGTTGTATTTTTTTATATTTAAGAGTAGCGTTTTTAAAGTGTTTGTAAAATATTGTTTAGCTTACTAGGAGCTTGGTGATAGACATGATAATGTATTCTATTTGCTCTTTATATTAAAAACTAATGTATTCATGTTATTTAGGCGAAACATCTATCTAACTATCAATCAAGGCGTGACTCTTGCTGTGCATTGGGCCGTTCTCTGCGTTCGCCTTCGAATCTCAACTTCGTTCCCAGGGGTTCTTGCCTTTTTGAACAAGTCGGCGCTAGCGGCTTTGGCATCAGGCAACAAACACTGGGGACGAGGATATTCAAATCTAATCAACGCTTGTTCTCTTGTTACTGCATTGTCATAAGAAAAGATTTTTTTCTTGACGTTGACGACGATTTTGTTGCCGACTTCCGCAAATCCGACTTCCACGAAATCCGAACAGGAAATCCGATAAGAAAATCTCGTGATATAAAATTTAAAAATGGCTGCGTCAGTGCAGCGAAACAAACGTCTGCTCTGCTAGTTGTCTAGCTATGATTTTCAATATGGTAATTATGTAGCAAAAATTTGTTTTTTTATTTAACTATGGCATCTTAGTGTATGAAACATCTGGCTCTGTGACATGTGAGTCAATGCTAGCTCTGCTAACTAACTACAGATGCTTTGACTTTGTTGCTAGCAAACCCACCCAGGTGCTTGCTAATATAGAATAGATGGATTCCAGCGTGACGCTATTTGATTACATTTCAGCTGTAAGCTCTTGGCTCTGGCATTTGCGTGGCAGGAAAAAAGATGCTAGAATTTGGGGAAGAGAGGTCTTTTACTGTGGATTTCCTCTCGTGGAAATGACCGTTGAGGTTTTAAACTATTATCGAGTGTAGATTGATGCCTTCTGATTTATTTGAATTCATTTAAAGTGCTTTGAATGCCTTCATGTGAAGAAATGGACTGATAATTACCCTTTTGCTTCACCCAGCGCCCCAATCTTTTTTCCTGCCACGCAAATGCTAAAGCCGACAGGTGAGCTTACCGCTGAAAATGTAAACAACAGAATTCATCTATAAAAAGCTAGGTATTGCTACTTTCTTAACGACCATCTTTATTTTTGATACAGATGCTTGTCTGCGCAACTTGCAAACACTTCAAATTTTTCCCAATTAGCTAGCAATTAATCTAAAGCTGCTATAGCTAGCTAGGCTAAAGCCAGCACCTGTCTGATCGATATCCGAAAATGAATATGTCAATTATATCCAAATGTGGTTATATGTCAAAATTTTGTGAAAAAGGCATAATTTACCTTTTTTTTCTGACAAATTCCTCTAATATATATAATATCTTAAAGCTAAATAAAAATTGTTACAAAATATATCACCAAAAAGGATATTTTCCAACGCTTCTTTTCCAGTTTTTCGTGTGTTCGTAGCTGGTTTCAATCAAACAAAATTAATTTTCAAGTTGTTAACAGCGAGCGTAATATTTTTTAAAAGTCGTCATTTTACTTGTATTCCATACAAGTTAGATTGGTTCCGTGGTTTTAAAGGTATACTATCTATACTTTTCTGAAAGCCCAGAGTTTCTTCTATAACATATGGCGTTGGACATTTATAGACGCCAAGGCAAATACCTTGAAGGGAATTTATTTTCGCGGTAAATTATTTTTCGTGAATTTCCCTGATAAAAAAGTATTTTATTTTCGCGGATTCGTTGCTGAAGGAAATTTCGCGGAAAATTTTTCCAATTTACAATGATTTGATAATAATCATTATGTAGTCTTTTGTAGTGAAAATTGCCCTTGTTTGGCGAAAATCTTTATTTGTTGATAAAAAATTTTATCGGGGACTTATTTTCGCAGATCAGGGGGATTTTGATTTTTCGCGAGAACTTATTTTCGAGGAAATGGCCAAAATCCGCGAAAACCGTGAAAATTAATTCCCTTAAAGTATTTATTTTTTTCCAACTTATGTTCTTCAATTAGGTTATCGTTTATAAATGTGGATCGTCATTGCATATTGTCACAACAAGAACGTAATGATTTTATTCAACAATATAACAACTTCAAACCGCAGGGTGGTCGATTGTGGAACTGGACTAACGTTGTTACTGTTTTCGACAAAATAACAGGATACCATTTTTTTCCCAACATACCTTTAATAGGCGCGTTAATGCCCCTGTATTTTGTCAGAGAACCAGACAACAGATTAAATGAAATCGATCGGGAATTATGGGATCTTGAGACTGGACGAAAAATAGTTCGAGAAGTAACTGGGAAATGTATTGGCAAAGTGCCTGCTTACTTAGCACAACTATTTTCACATGGAATTGAAACAGGCAACATACAAAATATCGACGCGTTTTATACAGGACATTTAATTCAAGATGGTCCGTTAGCTGGAGGTGGGCCAAAACTGTCCTGTGTATATTACCTTCGTGTATAGATAAACCAAAATCGGTATAGGGGAGATATGGAGTAATAACTCGGTATATGAACCACACTCCATACGTCACACACGAATCTGAAAATTTCATAATTTATCAACGTTTTAAAACAAAAACAAAAAAAAACATATTAATTAAAGTTTCGTCGTCTCGAGAAGTACACTATTATATTTTTTCCCCGATTATGTTTTATCCTGTTTCGTCCGGGGTTTTTCCGATCGATGGATGGCGGGTTAGCTGCTTGCGTTGCTGCGCCCATTGCGAGGGAGGCTGGGTCGAACATCAAAATTATATCCGAAAGTGGATATATTCAAAACATATCCAGTTTTGGATATCGATTAGACTGACAGAGGTACTATATTTCGTGATATTCTCCAGCAGGTCGGAATGTCACGTGGTACAACTTTCGGTTGAGGAAAAACACGAACGTTTCACTATCAAACTCTCACAGAATATATATAAACTTTTATTAAACAAGAACTACAAGTATCTAAATTAAAAAGAAGCTAAACTACCAAAAACTCTCCTACACAATATAAAAAGTTTGAAATAAGAAAACAAACGGACCTTAATTAATTTAAAAGTATCGCATGACATTTGCCGACCGAGAGGATAGGTACAATTTTGCCACGAAGAAATAAATTCTATTCATGCCACCGTAAGGCGGTTAAACTCACTTTTATTGATGTACGAATGCTTGGATAAGCGAAGAAATCTTCCTTGAATGGCTATGCTAAATTGAAGTTCCGTTACTCACACTTTGCAAATAATATTTTAATATTTAGTAATATTGAAAACATATGCATGTAGTCGTGATCTTTTGAAAAAAAATAAAAGACTTTTTTACAGTGTTGTTTTTTTGTGTACATTTTGGATCTTATTACAAAACTATAAAAGCTCTGTTTGTGAAATAACTTTCATCTGCAAAGCTGCATAACAACGGATATTTTATGTTCCTATTGATATCACTAACCATGATTTCTCTTTACAATAAGAAATGCCCCTTCTAAGTTTTTATTGTTCCAAAAGCTAAAATTGATTGCATAGGAAGCCATTCTTGTTAAATAATCTTTGTGTTTTCCTTACATTTTCATTTTGTTAAAAAAATGCCCTAGATGCTTTATTTCACTGTTGTCTACCGTTGTACTAAATCTTTCTTTTTTTTTTAAAATATATGTAATAATTAAATTTATGCCAATATGTTCATTATTTCCACCACTAATTTATAAATGTAGTAAGACTGTGGCAATTTCATTGACGTTTGTGTTTTCATGTCTGTGTTGACAATTAACATCATCCTTCATGCCCCGAAAGAAATTTTTTTCGAACAAAGTTTAATGAAATCCAAAATAGCCTATATATATATATACCTAGAAGTATTGCAAAAAATGCAGCAGACATATATTTTTTAAACTGTTTTGCCATAAAAAAAGATTTCTCATTTCAAAGATATTTTTGCTTGCAGGTTTATTCTAAAACCATCTACAGATCATTAGTCCAGGCAAATACTCACTTAGGCTGATTTTCACTTCAAGAAAATTTTCCATGAAACCGAATGGACGAAAAAAGTTGGCATGCTCAGAAGCTTTTCTTTTCCGTTTTGTTCCGCAGAAAATTTTCCTGGAATGGAAAATTAGGTACCATCCTCTGGAAGATATTGTATTAAAACTTTTAAGTCCCAGCTTAAATACAGTATAATAAATTTATGTGGTTTGTATGATATCATCTACCTTGTATTGTATCTCCGAAACATTTATGTATACTGTAGTTGTTAGCCTGTTTTTAATGGGCTATACATTATGCTTGCTCATATATTTTTAGCTTTTAAAGTATATAAATATGAATGTGAATGCTGATGTCCAAGAAATCATCGAATACCTTGAATCTAATGACCTAGAAATTGTGAATCATTTTAAAAATACAGTTCAAGAAAAACTATATGCTTCCCGTGATCATAATCTCTTGGGTGCATTAACTGACCGATACATCCAAACAAAATCTGATAGACTGTTAGAGTTACTTATCAGCATTAATGACACTCATGCTATGGTATAAAGATTTCATAGTTATATTCAGTATTCAATGAATTTTGTCTCTGATGTATACACAAAATAGATACATATATTATTGCATATAATAGCATCAATCATTAGTTAGTAGAATAGAACCAGTACATATCAAAGGAAATTAAACGTAATATCTCATTAACTATACACTTTAATAAAGATTTTCTTGTCCTTTATTTATTTTTCACAACCACAACAAACGTTTTCTCAAACCCTTTTTCAAAAGTTGGTCACGTGAATGCTTTAGTATACAGTTTTCTCCACTTCAAGGCCAGCTAAGACAATAATGACTTCTGTATGTAAAGGTGACAGTAACTAAAATAATATCTTGTTATGTTTTTAGTATTTATTTGATAAGCTAAACGACCACCTAAAGCATGGACAACTGACCGAAGTTTGTACGCTTCTTTTGCAAGAGTTGTAAGAAAGCAGGTAACCAATAATTCTGTGTATTTGGCTGGCAATGCCCTGCTTGTAGTGGCTGGCATATTTGGTGCACTAACGTTGAAAATTTTTATCCATTTTTATTATTAATTTGAGCTGATGAAGAATTCTTGTCCTTTGTGTATTGACAGCAGTTATTTTATTTTAGCCTTCATAGTTGCACAAAATTGTCAATACCTCCCTGTTCGCAACTTCTCTCAAATTCCTAAAAGTAAGTAAGTTTATAAAGGAACATCATTTTATACAAATTGTTTAAATGTTATGTGGAAAATATTTTCTCTTTTTTTTTTTTAATTTTCATTTATTTTTATGTACATTGATCCCGTGTATTCCAGCAATCATCAGATTATACCAAGGAGACATCTTGGAAGTATTTGTAAGGACTGCTGGCTTTATACTAAACAAATAAGGTTTGATTTGTTGCAAGTGATGTTGTATACTTTCAGGATTTTTCAAAAAGCTATGGGAGAATAAAATTATTTAGGCGTGCTATCAATAGCATATGCAAAATACTCTTGTTGAGCAATACAACGTATATAATTTTGTTTTAGGATAAGATATTTCGATGTCAGCCTGGTACCTATGATGAATATTCTTCTGGCAACAAAAATCACCATGAAGTAAAGAACACAGGAGATTTGTTATGATTGCTTAAATATTGAAAAACTGTAAACAATGGATATATATATGGTATAATCCACAAAGTTGTGTTTCATAAGAGGAACTAAGAAGGTAAAAAAAATCAATCAAAATAACTTTTATTGATAAAAAGGATTTTTACATAAAACAAACCAGATCGAAACAGGAATTGCATGTTAAAGAACGTTCTGTTACAGACTGCAAACTAATGAAAATGTCATGTTAACTTATGGATATGAATAGGATTTGTATATATGTCGCTTTTTATATGAGAATCTTCAGAATTGGCCTATAGTTACTAAAACTTTCTTAAAGATTTTACAGTATTAAAATATTTTTCAAGCATAGTTGACAGGGACATGTGAGGGTAAATAATATATAGACATGTTAAATGTTTTGATTTTATTTTTCTAATTTCTAACTCTTTTCTGGCTTAATAAACCGCTTTACTATTGTTGGAATTTTATAACATTAAAATTAATGCTTAATAGATATTGGTGCAAAACTACACCGGTAACCTTAATATTAAACTGTATTAACTTCATAAAGGATTGATTACTATATACTTGTAAACGTTTATTATGTGTTGCTATCTTTATACTGTAAGTCTACTGAAAAGCTTTCATACTTTTATATGTTGCTTCTTTTTACATTTACAGGTAACACAGGCTATAATTTTCCAAACAAAATTTCTACGTTGCACTACTGTTGACTATCTATTCCTAAAATTGTCTTGTAATGTAATGTTTTGTTGTATTGATAGTTATTAGACTTATTGCATATTTTGAAATAAAGCAACTCCCCAATTTACTGAATTTGTAACTTGGCGATTACTTTTACCCGTATTAAATGCGTAAAACGTAAAAAAGATGCTTAGATGATGATACTTAATACCAGTGCTGTATGTCATTCAAAGGAACTATGGCAACGCTAACCCTGTTTGGAATCTAATTTACTAAACGGACGCATTTTCCATCCGCATGTTTTAAGGATACAAGTGTTAAAACTACGGAGGTTACTGTTACTTATTGGGCTAAACAGAAACTTTCGTTTCTAATCTAGGAAGGAGTGTTATTAACTAAAAACCTTACTTTTGGGAAGATTTTAGCTTATTTTACAGCAAAAACACACAACGGCCGCTTTACCTCGTACAACACCACAACCCTTGATATTACATTGCCAAAAAATCTGTCAAATTTTGCCTAACCGGAAAAAAACCCTAGATCCGCCCCTTGAAGGAGGTTCTCCTTGTGATATCATATCGCACGTGTTTAAATAACGAGTAATTAATAGAAGCGAGATATTATTTCTTGTGCAACAATCATATTCTTGTGGTAAAAAATATGGATTGTGAAGAACATGAAAGTTTGCTTATAGATGAGGATAGCTTGGAAAATCATACAGAAGAACATAGTGATATCATCGATCAACGCATGATTCCATCCAAATTAGTTTATCTTCTTGTTTTCGCTTATTTTGGAAGTTATATGCCATACATAAACACATTTCTGATATCAGTTGGTCTCACTGCAAGTCAAGCTGGCTTTATATATGGAACACGTTTGCTTATAACAATGTTTGTTGGACCAATTTGGGGATTGTTAGCAGATTATACAGGCTACAGAAAAGTAATATTTGTGGTTCTATGTTTAGGTACTGCCATATTTATATTTCCTAGTCCATGGATTGCTGAATATTTTGTTTGCAACGAAAAAGAAGTTCAACCGAACGCTATTGATGTCACAAATGCATCATCAACACACGTCTTCTACGCCATGTTGGTGATATGGTCAATTTCTGCACCATTTGATGATCCTTTAGTCGGGTATCTTGATTCTGCCGTCGTTAATATCGTGAAAACAAGTCAAAATGACGCGACATATGGACGTCAACGAATGATGGGATCGATAGGCTTTGGTTTAGCGAACCTTTTAGCAGGATATGCTGCAGATAACTACACTCCTGAACACATGTCAAAATATACAGCCATATTTTTTGTATTTTTGCCTTCAATTCTCCTTTTAATTCCAGTTGGTTTGATTTTATTCAACCAAGGAGATTGGCAAACCAACCCAAACAAGTCTAATAATCAGGTATTTTCACAAGTGCTTTCAGTGCTGAAAAATAAAGAAAATTGGATGTTCTTTCTAACTGTTGTTGCCAACTCCATAGCAACTGGAATTAACTTTGGATTTGTTTATGTGCTCATGGAAGAATATATGAACTCAACGAAATTCATCATGGGATTGTCCATGACTGTAGCATGTGCGACTGAATTGGTATTTCTTGCATTCTCATCAAATATAATCAAGGCGCTCGGTGGCACTATGCCAACCACAGTAATAGCTTCTCTTTCACATGCTATTAGATATATTTTGATCTCATACGTGGAAAATCCGTGGCTTGTTTTACCATTACAAGGCATAAATGCTTAGGCGTTGCGTTGTTTTGGACATCAGCTATAGAAAAGGTGACCACGATAACTGAAAGGGAAGTAAGAAGTACTATGATTGGGTTTCTCAATAGTATCCACTATGCATTGGGACCTGCCATAGCTAATTTTTTTGGTGGGTATTTGTATGAAATTTATGGTGGCCGAAATTTCTTTAGAATAGTAGGAGTGGTTTTTAGTGGATGGACATTCGTGGTATTGATGTATCATTTAGTGTCCGTTCGTCAAAGAAAATAACAATATATAATAAAAGAATTTTTGGTAAATTTTCAGTTGGGTTGAAATGTGATATTTCTGTTCGGATTTTTGCGAGTATTAATAATTAAAACATGGTGAGAAAAATTGATGGTACCTCCCTTTTTTTTATTAAATTTACTTTGATTAACTTTTCTGCAACGATTTAACTTCTTTATCCAATATCTCTATATTTTAATTTATACTGAGATTCGGGAAACGTCGCAACTGTAACAAATTACTTTGCATATTTCTTTGTTATCAGTTTGTGTTGAAATGACTAACGAAAATTAGAGTGTGGTGCATTTATTCAAAAAAAGAGTTGGAGAATACCTACCCTCTTTTAAAATTTGCAGAAATTGAATTATGTCTATAGTCCACGTTTCTTTTGTTCAGAAATTGGTTTGGCCATAATGTACAATTTTCGATTTCCACCATTTAGATAGCTTTTATTCTCCTTGTAAAAAAAACCTGCCTGTCGCGTGGTAGAGCCCACATTTTGTTTTTTTCGAGTGCGGGAGGAGGGTGGGGGGGGGGGGGGGATTTCTTTGCCGTTGTTGTTGTTGTGGTAATATGCAAGCAATGTTTTGTAAAGAATTCTAGTGAACATTCCACGGAAGAAACGGCTGAGTCATTTTTTGCTTAGAATCTATATAATCGCATCATTATTACCTCAAATTTTAAAAACTCGTATATCAAAAAATACTTTTTGACTACTAGATGTTCAAAACCCAACCATATTAATATCAATTTCATGTCACCAAAATTACTTTCTTACAGAAGACCTTTCCTATGGAATCCTTTTTTAAATTAAAGAACAAAAATCCCGTCCCAAGGGGCTTTTGCCTTTTTATAATCAAGGCCGGCGAAAAAACTTGTTTAGCCGTCAAGAAGTAAGCGCTAGTGGCTTTGACATAGGCAACAAACCCTGGAGACGAGGATGGCTAAAAGCAAATTGGAATTTCTAAAAGTCACCATTTACAAAGCGAGATATTTTTAAGCAATAACGTTTATGGCTCTTCCTTTATTTTAATTATATACTATCACTATTTTTTTTTACTTAAGAGTAGCGTTTGTAAAGTGTTTGTAAATATTGTTTAGCTTACTAGGAGCTTGGTGATAGACATGATAATGTATTCTATTTGCTATTTATATTATATTTGTATTAAAAACTAATGTATTCATGTTACTTAGGCGAAACATTATTTATCAATCAGGGCGTGACTCTTGCTGTGTATTGGGCCGTTCTTTGCCCCATATATTCGCCATTTAAATCTCAACCTCGTCGTTCCCAGGGTTTTTTGCCTTTTAGAACAAGTCGGCGCTAGCGGCTTTGCCATCAGGCAACAAACCCTGGGGACGAGGATATTCAAATCTAATGCTGGTTCTCTTGTTACTGCATTGTCATAAGAAAATATTTTTTTCTTGACGTTGACGACGATTTTGTTGCCGACTTCCGCAAATCCGACTTCCACGAAATCCGAACAGGAAATCCGATAAGAAAATCTCGTGATATAAAATTTAAAAATGGCTGCGTCGTGCAGCGAAACAAGCGTATGCTCTGCTAGTTGTCTAGCTATGATTTTCAATTCAATATATATATGGTATTTATGTAGCAAAAATTTGCTTTTTTTATTTAACTATGGCATCTAAGTGTATAAAACATCTGGCTCTGTGTTATATGAGTCAAAGCTAGCGAAAAGTGCTAGCAGCTATAGCTAGACCTTTTGGAATGTTTACATTTTCCGCAGTAAGCCCTTCTGGCTCTAACAACAGCATGGCAGGCAGAAAGATGCGAAAGCTTGCTGAATAAAGGTCTTCTGAGTCTTTAAACTATCGAGAGTGTGGATGGATACCTTTTGATTGACATATATTCATATAAAGTCGTAATGATACCTTTGTGCGAAGAAACATACTAAAAAGGACCTCACTTCCACCTAGCACTTGCAAGTTTTTGCCTGCCACGCAATTGTTAAAACCAAAAGGGCTCATCGCAAAAAATGTAAACATTCCAAAAGGTCTATAGAATAGATGGATTACACAGCGTGACGTTATTTGTTTACATTTCAGCGGTAAGCTCTTAGCTCTGGCATTTGTCTGGCAGGAAAAAAGATGCTAGAATTTGGGGAAGAGAGGTCTTTTATTGTGGATTTCTTCTCATGGAAATGACCATTGAGGTTATAAACTGATGCCTTCTGATTTATTTGAATTCATTTAAAGTCCTTTTAATGCCTTCGTGTGAAGAAATGGACTAATAATTACTTTGCTTCACCTAGAAAGCGCCCCCATCTTTTTTCCTGCAACGCAAATGCCAAAGCCAACAGGAGTTTACCACTGAAAATGTAAACAATGGAATTCATCTATAAAAAGCTAGGTTTGCTAGTTTCTTAAAGACCTTCTTTATTTTTTTAATACAGATGCTTGTCTGCCAAACTTGCAAACACTTCAAATTTTTCTCAATTAGCTAGCAATTAATCTAGCTGCGCTATCTAGGCTAAAGCCAGCATCTTTAAAGGTACTATTTCACCATATTCTCCACGTTGGAATGTCACGTAGTACAACTTTTAATTGAGGGAAAACACGGCCCTTTCACTGTCAAACTCTCACAGAATAAGCTTTTATTAAACAAGAACTACAAGTATCTAAATTAAACTAAAGCTAAACTAGACAATATAAAACGTTTAAAGTAACAAAACTATCAACTATATGGGTATCCCTTTGAAGAGGAGGGAAAAGGTTAAATATCTTGGGGTAACATTTGACCAAAAAATGCAATGGGGAGAGCACATTAATGACATATATAAATAGAAAAATACTAATTATCTAAAATTAGAACCATTGCATCCGATTAACACCTCACACAAAAAACCTTTTAATTAATGCACTTGTCATGCCATATTTCAACTACTGCTTCTCGGCATGGGCTTGTGCCACCCAAGGTAGATTGGGAAAACTAGAAAAAGATTAAAATGTGTCCGTACCTTTCTTGGGAAAGAGAGGGAATATTCAATGAATAATTTACTCATCAAAAACGATGCCATATTAGTTTTCAAAGCCATGAATCACATTGCTCCTGATTACATGCGCTCAAAATTCCTATTGACAAAAAACTGTCATAATCATCAAACAAGAGGAGCTTCAAAAAACAGGTTCACACTTCCCTTGGTCAACACGGAATTTGGCAAAAAAGCCTTTTCCATTTAGAGCTGCAAAAGTGTGGAATAATCTTCCAGACCAAGTGACCTGTGATGGAAGTCTGCTTTCGTTTAACCCTATTCGGTCCGGGATTGTTCGAACATACTATGACCGGGGGGGGGGGGATTCCGCCCCCCCCTCAATAACTTTTCATAGGATTGTTCAAATTTTTATTATATATTTTGGTGTATAATTTTCATTTTCATATGTTCTGGTCTTAATTCTCCGTCAGAATCTATTATATCGATGTCTTTCAATCCTTCGTCACTTTGAACTCTGCTAATCTTGTCTACAGTTTACAGTGTCTTTTTTTATAGAATAACTTATTTCTTTATTTAAATATTATTATTATTTTAATAGGACGAATAGCCATTGTAAAATATGGAAGTGCCTGAAAGACAGTTAATAAAAAAACAACAACATTAAATCGATGTAAGGGATACCAAACAAAAACATACAACACAGTAATTTTAATTTAAAAAAATTTAAATTTCAACCTCGACTCCGGCCTCTTGTCTCCTTTATAGCAGGATGGCAAAAAGAGAAAAAAGCCCTAGGATCTAGGTTGCTCACAATTTGCATTATTTTAAAAGCAGATTGTTTATAACCGCTGAAACAAAACGTCAAAAAAAATTATGAAATAAAAATGGAAAATGTCCAAAAAAATCAAAGGCGTCTAACAACCGTTACGTAAAAAGCGAAATACGCTAAAACTATATACTTGCTTTGCCATTCCAGAAGTACACCAGGGAAAAAAAGGATACCAAACATTAAAAAAAATCCAACATTTTTCGTTAAGTCATGCAAAATCAGCTATTTGGTCTATATTGCATACGGCAACCCTTCCAAAGTTATACTCAAAATATAAGAAATTAATAGTTGAAAACACATAAAAGAGAAATATAATAAACTTGAATCATTTGATATATTATATATCTACTGAAATATTTCAATCCAAAATATTAAAAGAACAGTTTGCCTTACAGACCTAAACTTATAATCAAGAAAATCACGCATAAAATCAAAGAAGATAACAATGCAGCGTTTTCGAATTTAAGAATCGAATATATTTCAAACTATCGTAACGTAACAGATGTAAACATTGATTTAAATTTAGGTTTTAGGTTTAGGTTTATTATAACGACATCAGCACCGGGTCACACAGTCTGTAGTGTTAAAAACAGTAACAACGGAAAAAATTACTTTTTACAGTTTATATAAACTCTTCTCTATGATACACACGCCGTGTGTTTTCGTTTCTGCGTTGATGTTCTTAACCTTTTTGACAAATGCTATTCTTATTATTCTCAATATGTTCTTAGCATGACTATGGCCTGGAAATATGCAATGCCTTAATAAAATAAATCCTGCTATAAGTTACTATAGCTAGTTAATGGCGATTTCTACATGTAACGGCCCATTGCTTGGACAGAAAAAAATTCAGTTTGTTCGATATACAATAAAAAAAAGTAAACTTCTAATCAATTTTGTGCGTCATACAAATGTTCATATTTAAAACAAACTATCAAGCTTAGACGTATTTTTAGGATATTCTAAACTTCTGACCTATTTTTCAGAGTATATTCTTTACAAAATAAGTGCTTCAAGAAAATATTTTCCGGCTTAAGACACAACAACAAACTTAATATTTAAGGAAAAATTTAGCTCTGAAAGAAACGGTTAAAATATCGTTATACACCAAAATTCATTTCTCTATCAAATAATTTAAACAACACACCTGCTTTTCGTTCGCTTTCTCAGTTAGGTCGCTAGCTAGGGTTCATTGAATAAAGGTCCAATCAGTTTTTTACTTCGATTACTAAATTTCGCTTCATCTCAAAGAGAACGAATTGAAAATGTATAGCTACAATTGCCTGATGCATTTCCAATCAATCCTTTTTGTGATGTTATATCATAGTACGTCTTTCTTCGTTTTAAAAAATATTTCCACAACAACAGTTTGTTTTTTACATTTTAGATTCGAATTACATTCATATTCGAATGCGATACAACCTCGGTCCCAGAACACAAAAATGGAAAATATAGAAAAACATATAAGCTTTAATCTAACCTCATGATGAGTAAACTTTGTTTGAAATAACTTTTTTCAGGATTAATTTGAAAAACAGACAACCATCTTCACTTCGGTTTTCTTTTGTCAGTTGATAAACAACTTGTTTCCATGAGATACTGCGCGCACATGGTAAACCGGGGGTAAAATTAAATTTTTTTAACCGTAACGGCCGTAAACGGCGCTGTAGCATAAATGACAAATGGACCCCCTGTTTTCTCATTTGGCGGCTTACTTATTTTTTTAGTAAATTTTAGCGTACGGCCACGTCATAAGAAAGTGACCCGTGATTTCCGTGTCGTGGACTCACAGTTTTACTCACGCACGTCTTCATTAAAAGAAGCAATAAATTTTAACGTCATCAAATTTGAAATTTGTTAAAAATGCCACTATCTGCTTAAAATTTAATTACTTTTGTTCTAGAGCGAATTTTTACATTCTGTTTGAAGTTTCTGAAAGCTAAATAAAAGTTACTTCCGGTTTTTACATGGATCGCATAAAAAATTGCCAAAAATTGCCCGAAAATCCGGTTTTTCCCGATTTTCGGGTAAAACCAGACAAAATCGGGAAATCGGATTAGTCACGTGTCTAAATTATGCAAAATGATTCTTCTTAAGATGAAACAAAGTTGTGTTGAAAGTTTCAAGTTCTAAGGATAATCCTAACAGGAGTTATTATATTTTCCCCATTATAAGGATTTCATAGAGATTTTTAGGGGTAGTTTCGAGTAATGGCCAATATCAAAGCCTCTGAAAGGTATGGGACCTAAAAATTTCGCATGCAGGTGTCTAATAGATAAATAATAAAACTCAGTAAGTATCATAGCCATATAACAAAGCAATAAGGAGTTATTAAAAAAAAACCGTCAGGGGGGGCAGAATCCGCCCCCCCCCCCAACCCACCGAATAGGGTTAAGACTTCCATCTCTAATGTATTTGGCAAATTCTAATGGAGATCACTTTTTAACTTTTTAATTTTTGTTTTTTATTCTTTTTCTTTTCAATTTTCACAGATTATATATAAATGTTACTATGTTTGATTGAGCTGAGGCAGTCTAAGGTTTATCATTTTTTGTTTCTTTTTTGTTCTAGTGGCCCCCAGTGGAAACAATCCACTAACTATAGGTTTTTGTGATTTTCTGGGCTAGCCACTTTAAATATTTATTATTATTATTATTATTATTACAAACGGACCTATAATTGGTTTAAATGTATCACGTGACATTTGCCGACTGAGAATAGGTATATACAAATTTTGCAATTAAGAAATAAATTCTATTCATGCCACCGTAAGGCGTTTAAACTCACTTTTATTGATGTACGATTCTTTTATGGATTTATCTTTAATAAAATACAAGGCTTGGATAAGTGAAAAAAACTTCTTGGATGGCTACATGCCATATCTTTTTCATACTCGTGATTCACTGATCCTTTCCTTGATTATTTTTTCGTGGTGGTTATTTTTTGTATAATTAACCTGACAAGAGTGAAAACCTCAACATCCCTAGGTTCATGGGATCTGATATGCCTTGATCAGGGAATCCCTGCTTTGTAGGTTGAGGCTTACTGATTTTACCACTGGAATCAATCAATCAATGATCAATCAATAAACGTGCAGTAGCTCTTTGTAACTCTGGAAACTTGCCTGTAACTCTGGACAACCTAAGAATTTGGTTAAGGCTACCATAACAGTGTGTTAGCTAGAAATTCTCACTTGAGAATTTCCTGAGGATCTTCTGGAGGATGCCCCATGTTGGCGTCTGTAGGGAAAATT
Organism: Hydractinia echinata; assembly: GCA_030067915.1. Classification (NCBI taxonomy): domain Eukaryota; kingdom Metazoa; phylum Cnidaria; class Hydrozoa; order Anthoathecata; family Hydractiniidae; genus Hydractinia; species Hydractinia echinata. Next base: position 1,732,009 of record JASGCC010000036.1, on the reverse strand, counting down.
TTGAAATTTTGAATTTCCATGTTCTCAGATGGCTGGAAACAGCCTTTCCCACTGCATTTTCTTCTAAAACATTGGTCAAAGACTTTGCATTTTTTACTTGCATCTACCATTTTTAACTTTATGTGAAATGCTAATCTAACGTTAACAACGAAAGAATAAATAAATAAAAATGTGCCTATAGTTTGTTCATTTTGAATAGCGTAAATCTGAGTGGAACTTTTTCGGTTACCAGCAAAGTGGTAAGGATCGCTAAAACGTTTTGGATAATCAAGACACATAAGGCAGACAGCAACAAGCCTAAAAAGCTCGCAAGCTTCGTGAAACTAAAAATTTGAAAATTATTGATAGAAATCTTGTAAAGTATCTAGCCCAAAAGAGTGAATAGTGTAGTTCTGGTGTTTCCTTGTATTTATCAACGTAAGAATTTTCAAATTATACATGCTCTTCAAGAACATTGTAGCTTTTTCAAAATCTTTCATTGGGAAAAAGTAAGCTACTTTCGATTGGGAAGAGGCCGTTTACGCTAGCTAACACCCTGTGTAAACGAAATGAATTAACAAAATTTCTTCTAAATTTTGCCACAAAAAGCTGATCTTTTTTATGGTAAAACTATATTTTTCATTTTTCTAGCTGTAAATGATTTTTAAAGGATATAGAATGATTATAAATCGCTAATCAAAATTAAAAAAAATGAAGTTTTGTTCTGCTATTCATGTTTTGCCAATAATATTTTAATATTTAATAATATTGAAAACATATGCATCTAGTAGTCGTATATACTCTTTAATTTAAAATACTTTTTTACAGTGTTGTTTTTTTGTGCACTGTCCTGTACATTTTGGATCTTATTTACAAAACTTTAAAAGCTTTGTGGGTGAAATAACTTTCATCTGAAAAGCTGCATAACAACAGATATATTTTATGTTCCTATTGATAATCATAATTTCTCTTCACAATAAGAAGTGCCCCTTCTAATTTTTTATTGTTCCAAAAGACAAAATTGATTGCATAGGAAACCATTGTACTTAATCTATTTTTTTTTAAATATAATAATTACATTTATGCCAATATGTTCATTATTTCCACCACTAATTTATAAAAGTTGTAAGACTGCAGCAGTTTTATTGTGTGGGTGTTTTCATGTCTGTGTTGACAACTATCCTTCATGCCAGAGAGAAATTTTTATCGAACAAACTTTAATGAAATCCTAAATATAGCCTAATATACCTAGAAGTATTGCAAAAAACACAGCAGACATATTTTTAAACTATTTTGCCATAAAAAGGATTTTTCATTTCAAAGATATTTTTGCTTGTGTTTATTAGGTTTATTATTAGATCAATAATCCAGGCAAATACTCACTGATTTCCACTTCAGGAAGATTTTCCATTAAACAAAATGAACAAAAAAAATTTCCATTTATGTGATGTAAACATTTTAATTTGGCATGCTCAGAAGCTTTTACTTTCTGGTCCGTTCTGCAGAAAATTTTTCCTGGAGTGGAAAAAACCACCTTCTGGAAAATATTGTATTGACACTTTTAGGTCCCAGCTTAAATACAGTATATATGAATTTATGTGGTTTTCATGATATCATCTATACCATGTATTGTATGTATTGCTGAAAATTTTTGTATATAGTTAGCCTGTTTTTAATGGGCTATACATTATGCTTGCTCATATATTTTTAGCTTTAAAGTAAATATGAATGTGAATGCTGATGTCCAAGAAATCATTGATTACCTTGAATCTAATGACCTGGAAATTGTAAATCATTTTAAAAATACAGTTCAAGAAAAACTATATGCTTCCCGTGATCATAATCTTTTGGGTGCATTAACTGACCGATACATCCAAACAAAATCTGATAGACTGCTAGAGTTACTAATCAGCATTAATGACACTCATGCCATGGTATAAAGATTTCATATTTATATTCAGTATTCAATGAACTTTGTCTTTGATGTACACACAAAATAAAAAACCGTATTTTCCGGTATATGTACATCGTATAACCCGCAGCTCGGCTTTTTTTTAGGAGTTATAAACCAGATGCTATCAGATAGCCCGCACCCTCGTATAACCTTCATAAAATTTCAATCAGTGTATTTTACTTTACCCGCACCTTTGTATAACATGCATTGTGTTAAGAAAAAAATTCAGCGTATTTTTACTTACCCTGTGCGTGTGGTTGCTTTTTTGTTTGTTTTTTAGTTATGTGTCATTATTTTTTTTTTCATGCTGGAGACAAGTGGGGGAAGTTTAAACACGTGAACCCCAAACATGAGAACTCAGTATAAAATAATAATTGATATTAATTTGAACAAGACGATCTTCTGCTGATGCCGACAGTACTAAATCAGACGATGCTGTTTTCTTTTTATTTGTAGCTATTTTGAAAAAAAATATTTTAAGTTGTGAAAAAGGGTTCATGTTATCAGTGAAGAGTACAAAATCATTTAAAAGATTTTATTTTATATCTTTGTTTCCTGACTACCTGAAACAGGTTTTTTAATTTATTTTTCATATTTTTAATGGTCACCTGTTGCTTAAAGGTAGCGAAGATAAAAAAAGAAAATTATTATATAATACATTTAATTTTAACATTTTTCAATATTTTCAACAGGAATTAATAATGAAGTCCTGGGTACTAGGTTGTGAAATACATGTCAATAACACCTAAAAATGATACCTGCTATATACTGCTCTATTACTAAAAGCAAATCATTTCAATATGCTTAATATGATTGCAAGATATAAATAGATTAGAATTGCATTCAACACAAAAGAAAAAATGATCTCCAGAATTGTGTTTTAGAGAGAGCTCGTAATAGGAGCACTGGGAAGCAATAGAAATATAAAGCAATTTTGTGTGAAAAAAATTAAATCGCGTAGGTTACGTAGGTATAGAATCGAGCATGCAGTTATATTAATGTACACGTTTTATCCTGATGGTACTATTTTCTCCATTGAGAGGCTTGGCCATCTATTGTGTATCCTACTTTCTTCCTAGAACACCACATAACAGTCCGAATTGTGCAATGTCTGCTTTGTTTCATTCTGCGCAAGTGTGTAAGGTTGTTAGTACTACAAATAAACGAAAACAACGCACAAAGGTTTCTGTTTAAAAAAAAGGAAGCCTCGACTTGCTTGCACTAGGAAATGTATAAACTTTAAATGTCACAATAAATGACAGAAAATATAAAACTTATCATATAACCCGCACCACAATATAACCCACACCAACAGTGAAAGTCGTAAAAATCAACATAAACCCGTAGGTTATATACCGGAAAATACGGTACATGCCTATGCGTTCATCATTATAGTTAGTAGAATGGAACCTTCTTATTAACTACACTTTAATAAAGATTTTCTTTCCCCCTTTTTTTTTACAACCACAAAAGAATGCAACTTTTTCTTAAACTGTTTTTCAAAATTAGTCACATGAATGCTTTAGTATACAGTTTCCTCCACTTCAAGGCCAGCTAAGACTTTAACGACTTCCAGATGTGAAGGTTGCAGTAACTGAGATGATACTTTGTTATGTTTTTAGTACTTATTTGATAAGCTAAACGACCACCTAAAGCATGGACAACTGACTGAAGTTTGTACACTTCTTTTCTCAATTGTAAGAAAGCAGGTAACCGATAATTCTTTGTATTTGGCTGGCAATGCCCTGCTAGTAGTGGCTGGAATATTTCAGGCACTTACGTTGAAGATGTTTATCCATTTTTATTGTTCATTTGAGCTGATGAAGAATTCTTATCCTTTGTGTATTGACACAGTTATTTTGTTTTAGCCTTCATGGTTGCACAAAATTGTCAATACCTCCCTGTTCGCAACTTTTCTCAAATTCCTAAAAGTAAGTCAGTTTATAAAAGAACATCATTTTTCACAAATCGTTTAAATGTTGCACAATGTTTTCTCTTTGTTTTTTTTTTAATTTTCAGAATGAATCTGATATTGTCTTTATCATGAGTGGGATTATTATATTATGTACATTGATCCCGTGTATTCCAGCAATCATCAGATCATACCATGGAGACATCTTGGAAGTATTCGTAAGGACTGCTGGCTTTATACTAAACAAATCAGGTATATGGTTTGTTGCAAGTAAATGTTGTACTTTCAGGCTTTTTCGTGAAAGATATGGTAGAACAAAATTAATTCTGGGTGCTGTCAATAGCACATGCAAAATACAAAAAGCTATTGTTAAAGAACACATCTGGGCTTCTTGTACTTTTTGCGAAGAAGTCTGTTGTTTATACACAACTCCACTAAATTTCAAACTTAAACTATGCTATATGTATACCGTATACTCTATGCTATGTATATACTCTATGCTATGTATACCGTATACTCTAAGTAAGTAAACATCATTTCATGTGTAAACAGTTCACTTTTACTGAGAATACTACATCGTTAAACATGTTCACAGTTTTATAACAAAATTGGTGATGTTTTAAATTCATTTAAAAGCATTTTCAGAAGTTTTGTAATGAAAAATAAAAGCAAAGTTTGGATATAGTGTGAAATTGTTTTATTTTTTTCTCTGGAAATCAACAATGCAGGAGTTATTTTATAATTATTGAGATGTACACAGAATGGCAATGACAGAGCTATATGAGGTGTTCTAATTTTAGGACATTTGCATCTCAAGATATATGCTTTACTCAATTTGCCTAAGATTGTTAGCAAATCCTGTATGTTGGTTCCATTTGCACAGCATAGCAACATGTTTTACCAACATTTAATTGTCAAACACTTTCAATAGTTTTACAGGCATAATACATGTTTTTTGGATGCTTATTTATAGCAGTGCTTCATTGTGTTATAGTTAAAGATTGTATACTTGATAGTTACTGTTATTCTGTCAGGTCAAATTCCAGAAGTTTGTATTCTTCATCTTCACATCGGTGTTTACATTCTCTTCCATCGACTTTATGCCATGTACCCAAACAACTTTTTATCATACATGAAATCTTGTTTTGCTGGCTCACAGAAAAAAGATCCTGTATTTCAACTTGTTATCAAGGTATTTTTTTTTTCTCAACAATGCTACACTTTGTTATGTTTTGCTGTTGTTTAAAATTCTTTCCTGAGTCTAGTGGCAATTTAAACCTATATTATCATACGTGTACGTCTGTCAAACAAAATGGTAACTGCGATAGCGAGACACACGAGATGCGGTAAATAAAGGACGGGCAAACCTATATGGATTTATCCACAGGCCACCAACTATTTTAATAATATTCTATAAAACTGAGAGTGCTAACAAGCTGAAACATTACCAATGTTTTGATATGTTTTTTAAACATATATTATTACATTGAATTTTACTGTGTTTTTAGCCAATGTTTGAATTCGTAAAGTTTCATCCGGATTTGATCACAGAAACACCAAAATCTGAAACAGGTTTGGAGAAGTAAGTAAGATTCTCATCCGCATATTTAAATGACAACGTGCTCTTTATGATTTATTAGTCAGGTCTGCTTTCTCCTGAAAGGCATGTCCTGTCATTTTCACCTTTACACTATGTCTTGATTTTAGATGGAAAGTTTTTCAACCACATGACGTTTTGGCCGATTGTCAAAAGTTATCACTGGATCCCGTAGACTCTGTTAAAGAAGCTAATTATGCAGTGTATTCTCATCAGGTGGCGGAAGAGACATCATATCGACCCTTAAAAGATTCAGGCCTATATCTTGGTTTAAGTTCTATTTTTACTCAGCCAGACACTGATCTATATATAACACCTATAAAAAGGAACATTGCAGACAATACAGTAGATCGTAAACCACTAATTAGTGACAATGCCGCCCTGTGCAACCCCTCCGACGTCTGCGGACTAACCACCCCACCATGTTCCAGACAGTTATCACCTAGTAATAGCACCCAAGACGTATCTTCACTTTACAAGCAAAACCAAGCTGATGTGCATTTGCGTGACAGTATTTCAAATTTAAATGAGCTCCCTAGTAACCGTAAGTCATCGAGTGATACTGCATCAGTTCACAGTAACACCTCACCAGGCCTAAAAAGAACAGACATTAAAAAGACTCAAAGTTTTGGATCATCCGATAATGTTAATCATAAAAACTTATTAAAAAGTTGGCTTCCTAACAGTGCAAGCCATTCCACTCCTGTTGAAAAGGAATTATTAAGAGCTCGACAATCAGCACCCGCCTCGCCAAAAAGAGGAAGCGTTAACAAAGGACAACAAAATCGACCCAAGTCTACAGAATTTTTTAAGCATAAAATTGTAAAACAATTAAACCTGGGCGGTTCTGGCCAATTTCACTCTGCACCCACAAGTCCAATGGTTTACACGACTCCTGCTAACGATACGAATCAATTTTCCTTTAATTTAACACCAGAATCAGAAGTAAACACTAAATTGTCTGACGAAATCACGGATAGCAAAGTTGGTGTGAGTACGAATACAAATAATGCTCAAGTGAAAGACAAGCCTTCGACGAACTCGAGCAATTTAGCTCAAACTGATCCTAACAAAATATCAGTAAGCATAGAGCTACTGCAATCTATTAGGAACATGTTTTCTGAGCTTTGCCCTAAACCAGTGAATGTTAATGAATCCCATGAGATGACAGAATCAAAGTTGGCATCCACCAGTCCGGCCTACAAATTGAAAAGCCCTTTAACGCTGCTTGATGATTTTATTCAATATGGATCAGATATTCACTCCTTTCAGATGAGCAGGCAAGCATTTTTTCCGTTATGTCTTCATGTTTGTGACTAATCTTCATGACAATGAGTGCTTCCGGTTATGTATTTTTTCAGAGCGTAAATACAATTGGATTTTGTTCTATTTTAGAATTCCTCTAACCAGTCAATTGGAAACAGACTGGACTTATTTTGGTGGTAAGGATTTAAATAGTGTGTCAGTTGGGTAGTTCATTATCCGACATCTTGCTCCATTAAAGAGTTTAAATAATGTTACACACCTTAATGGAGCCTTTTTTTTTCGGTATTGATTTTTACGCTTTTCGCGAAATTAAGTATACCTGTGAATTATTCTCTAAATTCGCAAAGAATTACTATCTGCGATAATAAACCACATGAAGTCTGCGATTCGTGAAAGTTTTACTTCAGGAAAATAAGAGGTCAGTTGCATTTGCACCTGGAAAAATTATCGGGTTATCAAAATCATAAAGCATCATTAAAAGTCTACTTATGTTAATGTTTCATTGGGAAAAGCCTGTTATATTAAAAATATTTGATAACATTTTTACCTCAATCCAGTTTGGCCAAATTCGCGAAATTAAGTATACCCGTGAAGTATTCTTTAAGATCACATTCGCAAAGAATTTATATCCGCGATAATAAACCACTTGAAGTCTGCGATTCGTGAAAGCTGTTACTTTCAGGACTTTTGGGTCAGTTTCATTCACACGTAGAAAAATTATTATCGAGTTATCAAAGCCATAAAGCATTAGTAAAGAGTGTTCTTATGTTTCATTGGGAAAAGCCTGTTATATTAAAAATTCCAGTTTATACCGATAATATTTTTGGCAAATGGTGAAAAATTAATACTCGCAAAATGTAATATTTTTCGCGCCGCAAAAATTTCACTAAACTGTTTTTATTTAGGTGCAACTCCTGTGGACGAACTGAAGATTCTCCAAACGCAAGTGCATATGCTGCATATTCAACTCTTATACGAACGACATAAGTGTGAACTGCACTGTCTAAGAAACAGAAGGTTATTTGGAAGTCTTCAAAAATCACAAGCCCTACAACATGAAGTTAAAGCTTTGGTATGTTTCATCCGTTTTAACGATTTTCGGTTGTTGTGGATTATTTACTTTCTTGGCAATTTTTTTTGTTGTTTGTGCATTTTTAATGGCATCCAACTTGTAGACAAACCGTCCATTGGAGTATGGTCCTGAAAATTGATCCATGCAAGTTTAAAAGTTTATGCTAGCGATTTGATATTTTATTCGTTATGATTGGTTATTTTTTTGTAGAAAGATCACTGCACTCTTACCGCGAATACATTGGCTGATCTCCGAAATAACATCAGACTAAAATATGATGAAAATAGGTAAGTTTGTTTTTTGTTTTTGATTTTTCACGTAGATTTTTTTTTAAAAAATCTAACGTTATCTTTGTTTCTTCTTGCAGACTAATTCGCCAACAGGCTGTGTTTAGGGAGCAGGAATGTTTAAAGAAAATCAAGTAAGTATAACATTAAAATTTCTATTCTTCTCACTGCAAAAAGATGTGTACGCAACAAGTTATAAAAGTATATAAATATGTAATTGAAATAACTATGAGCGAGTATTTAGATTATGTATTAATTTTTGAAGGTCATTTTAAGATGTATGGCGGAGTTAATTTTATGTTTAATAACACGGTAATGTAGACATACATCTTAAATTGTAATTGCAAGGAGTTTGATCGGACACTTCTCTGTCGGGCAGGTGAAACATGTATCACAGAAACAGGGAAGAAGCGGTACCCGCTCCTGATGACGGCCGTTTTGGCAAACCGATCATTCTCGTTGTTTTGACAGTTTACACATATCGTTTTTCTTTCGTTCTTTTTCATTTCATTTTGAGTTAAAATACTTTTTCCTTAATTGCGTAACATTAAGGCGCGCTAACTTTTACTAATTTTTGAGCGTTTATAATTTGCTTTTTTTAAACAGGCACTATTTCCGCAACTTTATACTATAAATATAATTTCTGTTGCAGGTAGACGAGTTATTGCGTTTCTTTTCGTCCGTTTGTTTAAAAAAAGCTTCTTCCCTGTTTCTGATACATGTTTCACCTGCCCGACAGGGAAGTGTCCGATCAAACTCCTTGCAATTACAATTTAAGATGTATGTCTACATTACCTTGTAATTAAACATAAAATTAACTCCGCCATACATCTTAAAATGACCTTCAAAATTAATACATAATATAAACACTACCTTTTTGCAGCGTTTTTGTTTAGATTTCCAAGGAAGCTGCACAAAGCTTCCCAAAATAAGTGTAAAACGGTGACTTTTTTTTTACTTAGACAGCTAGAGCAGCTGAATACAGAGCTGGAATTTAAACTGAAAACTAAGAACGACAAGAAAAAAGAGCTGAAGAAAAGAAACGAAAAATACCAGAAAGTAACTACTTATTTGTTTGTTAAATATCTGATATTGTCATTTGATATTGTCATCGATATTGTCATTTTAGGCCAAAAAAAGTTATGTCATGCGAGAAGAAAGTTTATTATAGGCTAATTCGCATTGCTATTATCATAAGATAAACAACAGCTTTTTGTTTTGTTTTTTCTGGCTTAAAATTAATTAATCTAGCTGCATACAAGATTTGTATTGATGTAATCGGTTGGCCCCTTTGCTTTATTCGTATTGACTTTGACGTGTTTTAAAAGTAAATACACTGCCAATAGTATACGATAAAGCGAGCTCTTTTGTTAAACATTTCCACTAGTGATTTTTTTTTTTACTGTGGAAAGTTTATCATTTATTGAACATGATAGTTTAGTAGATCACGTTTCGGGAGATCCTTCTCCCATCATCGGGTCAGATCACTCGATGATGGGGGAAGGATCTCCCGAAACGTCGCCTACTAAACTATTATGTTCAAGAAATGATAAACTTTCCACAATAATATGAATACTGAGCAGACAAACCGAAATAATATCTTCAATGATTTTTTATTTTTTTTGCACAGGAAGTGAATAAATTAAAATATCAGCTCTTCGAAGCAACACAAGAGATTTTGACAAGTCAGCCGAAACTTTCAGAGATGGATGAACTACAAGCGGTGGTATGTTTTGACATTTTTATTGGTTTGTATGTTCAGATGTTAGCAGTGTGGCGTTGGACTTGTCTTGCTTTCGTTTGAACATCTCTGAAGTTTACCTTTCAGTTTGAAACTTGTAAAGAAAGATGATATTCACTGATTGATATTCACTACTAAGACTACTCGTCAACCCGTAGAAAAATCCAAGGGGTCGCCTGTCCTTTATATATCTCATTTGGTGTTTCCGTAACAGGACGCGGCTTTCGTGGACAGACATACAGACGGAATACGGCTATTATTAAAGAGAAGTTCACTTCACTTCACTTTAGGTCGAAACTCTACAAAAGGAGCTGCTTACACAGGGTGAAAAACAAGAACATGTTCAAGCAAGAGTTGATGATTTTGAAATGAAAAATTACCAACATCTTGAATTGGAAAGTAAACTCACAGCTCACAGATACGAATTGAAAGGTAAAAACTTTTACTGATGGTGAGGTAAAGAATTGTGGGTAATATCCGTCGTAAGCTCTACCGCCAGACTTTCAAATTGTGAAGCATGAAATGAAATTTTAAATTTCTAATCCTCAGTATATTTTTATACTTTATGTGATTATGACTGCAATTTCGAGGAATTTTGAATCTATTTTTTATGCCAGCCACCGATGTTACAATGTGAACCTCTTTAGCCTGATACAAGAATTTTCAATTTTCTTCCATAGCCCTTCACGAGGAGAGGGATGTAACGAACACGCAAATGGAACTTTTAAAAGTTAAGATTAACGAACTTGAAGGTACCAGCGTGAAAAAGGTACGCGTTTTGGGGGATTCGCGAATGTAAACTTTCTAATTTTCATCACCTTTCAACGATAATGTTTGTTTTTATGTTAGGACAAGTTAATCCGCGAACATAAAATAGATATGAAAAATATTCGAGCCAAACACAAGGATGAGATGAAGGTGAGCGTGTTGGTTGTCGTTGGTAATATCGTTTATTATTGCCATCTCGTGATATAGTGGTTTTTAAGAGCAGAATTTGCAGTGGCTAATAAATAGGTTCAAGCTCTGCATCTATAGAGTTGTGAGTTTTGTTTTTTGTTTTTTCCACTCTCTTCTTTTTATATATAGGCTCTTGAAGAAAGATTTAAAAGTTGCCAAAAGACGTGTCAAGGTTTACAATCTTACATTACGTCATTGTATGCAAAGCTTGAAGATTCTAGCTCATCGAGACAATCATCGAGTCAAAACCAGCATTCCACTCATATTCCATGGAATTCACACAATTGCGGAGACAAATGTCACAAGTCGGTGTCATATGTGGATTTTCATCACATTGGGAGTTCTTCATCGCATCACGATCAGTCGCATAGACACGCGTTACGACCTATCCATGCTTACGAGTCAACACCGAAGGACATCCATTCGAAGCACGACTCGGCGTTAAATCCGTTTACGCGAAGTCGCAGTCAAGCGAGCAGTGTTTCGAGTGTAAGCGATTCTTTAAAATTGTCTCACAGTGCTACTGCCGTCACCCAAGATAGTGGAATCGAACGCAGCAACGATGTCATTGCTCGAAAGAACGGCGCCCTATCAAGAGAAAATAATATATGATATTTTTTATGTATTTATAAATGAATGAATTTCTTTGAATTAAATATATTGCTGCTGTCAGCATTTTTTATAATATGTTTTTGGTCAGTTCCCAAACTCTCAAATATTTTTTACTTTTTTGAAGACTAACAAATTAGGGTTAGAATTTACGTGTTTGCGCATAATAAGTTTTAAAGAAATTCTGAATCAAGAGAGTTGTAACAGGCTTTCATTTTGTTTCTGACGTGATTTATTTATAATAGTGCAGTGGACTCTATATATCTCGAACCCCTATAACTTGAATCTCTCCTTAACTCGAACGATTTCGCTGGTACGGTGGGAATTTCCTAATAAACTCTTATAAAAAACTCTATTACTCGAACCCCTATAACTCGAATCTCTCCTTAACTCGAACGTTTTTTTGGTCTCTTCGGGTATTTCCTCTCTATAACTCGAGCGTCGCAACATTGATCTAGAACTTTATATGACACAAGCTGTTTTTTTGCATTGTTTTGGCTCTGTAAACGTAAATAGAGTCTTAACTGATTCGAATGTTTCATATCTACATGTGTGAGGGTCTTAATTGATTTGAATGTCATTCGAACAAAACGTAAACACGATTCTTTGGTATTGAAGTTTTACAATCATGGCTGTCTGTTGCTGGGACAAAACGTAAAGCAGAAAAATCACGCTTAATTGGCCATTTCTACAAAATTTCTACAAAAACTTGGACAAACTCCCAACTCTCTATTACCCGAACCTCTCTATAACTCGAACGGTTTCCGATTCCCCGTGACTGTTTGAGTTATAGAGAGTCCCATGTATTAGGAAGTCATGCGCCATATAAGCAGATTCTTAATTTTTCGTTTAATGTTCTGAGAAATTGAACCATATAAAACCTACCATGTTTTTAAGTATAAACCTTGTATGTTCTATGGTTTATGGATAAAAATAAACGTCACGTCGTCGTCATGACGACGCACATGACGTCAACATTAATCTCATCATGACAACCAAATATGTCGCCAATGATATGAATGTTGTTAAAGGTTATAAAATTTTAACGAAGAACGTTTTGAAAATATCATCTTGTTTTATTCAAACACCTGTTTTGTTATGATTTTAACAACGGCGTCAATTCGAGAATAATTTTTAATAATTTATTTTTTCACTACCTATGTTGAAAATTATGATGAAAAAGAAAGACGTGTAATTATAAAGATGAAACTGGGTAAGCTTTTTCCTTTTCTTTTAGTTATGATCAACTTTTTAGGTATAATTTTAAGGGTTTTGTATGAATAACCGGTGCAAATATTATACACACTTCTCGATAAGATTAAGAACCCATACTCGCAAGTCTATTGTGTTATTTCCTAACTGGCTTGGCTCAACCGGAAATTATCTTATTTTCTAAACTCCATGCGGGACAATAATAACGCGGTATTTAGTAGTGTAGTCGTCTTAGTTATCGGAGTTGTACAAGTTCGTAAATAAATAAATGTAAAAATAAAAATATTAAGCATATCTGACCTAATTCTCCTTAGCGATATGCCCAGTGGCTTTTCTACTAAGATAAGTGTTCACAATATCGAATTTTAACCTATCCTCCTGCTTAGCAGTATGCCTCCCTGGCTTCTCTACTAAGCTACAACTTTGACTCAGCTAATAGTCAGCATTAGTTTGACCGTAATATCACATCTTTATTACACTCTTTCAGAATCGTTATAGTTTTTTACGTCATCAAAACATATATTTATATAATATAAAAGAAACAACAAGCAATCAGAAGGTATTCGCCTTTTTCTACTGATTTAAGTACAAGTTTTACTTAGAGATTTTCGGTACACCTCGTAGCCAAATAAGGTTGGTTTTATTTACCTATTTTTCAAAAAGAAACCATATAGAAACGGCATATTTCTAAGCTCATCTTATTTTTTGGAAACTTTTTAAGGGATGAGTGGATGGACTTTCTCTTTAACTTGTTGCAGCTCTGATGGCTAATCGACTTGTGAGAAGGGCGGGAGTTGTTGGAAGTTTTACGAACATTAAGACTGGATAGTGTGTCGTGTAACGGAGCACGAATATTACGTAACGAAAATAAAGGCTATTTTTGTGGGGTTTTTTCAATTTTGTAAATGTCTACAATATCCTAGTGAACATTGGAAGAAAACAATACACTCAGGATGTCTAATGAATTTAAAAAGCTTCCCCTGAAAACCTCAAATCTCAACCTCGTCCCCAGGGTCTTGTGGCCCCTGAGCCGTTATAACGGAGTGCAAAATGCCCTGGGAACGAGGTTGCTCAAATCTCTATCATTTTCTAGAACCTAAATTGTAGTAGAGTGTTTTGTAATGGTCTAATTTGGGGCCTTTTTCATATCTCTTGGTTTCACCTAGATTATTCTCTTGTTAATTCCGCACTAGATTATCATTATATATTATTTCTTTTATTTTGTGCCCTTTCCAGGTAATTTATACGCTCGAATACACAATCCCATACAGTTGCCTTTTCTTTACGTACCAACCTTGTTCCCAGGAAATCTCACCTTTTTGATTAATTTTGCCGTAATAACGGCTTAGGGGTCAAAAGATGACGTGGGTGTAGGTATACATAGTTGGGAAAGATTGTTATATGAATATTTGATCATTCTGGCGTCCTATTATAGCTACAACAATTCCGGACATAATATATTTCACGAAATAGCCAAACGACATCACTTGGCCAGTACTATGCAGTCAGGCCGGTTGACCGACGTTAAAAATGCTCTAAATCCACTCTCTACAAAGTCCGCATTATGGAATAATTTGCTCCACCACCCGGAAAGGTCAGAAAAATTGTGAAATCTAGGTTTGGATGTAAGCAAAAATTAGTACCCTGTAATATTTTGAATCTAACAAAATAACCTAAGATCCAAAGTCATAAGTCCTAAGTCCGCTGTGAATAATGACAAGTTCGGAGTGCGTGTTTCTCACATAGAAACGGCTTTCTCAATTACCTGTGGCCACGAGCTTTAAAATTTTGCTTAACCTCGTCCCCAGGGTCTCGTGGCCCGTGAGCCGTTATTACGGAGTGGCCAACAATTCGCCGCTATCAACTTCATCAACAAGACAAAAAGCCCTGGGAATGAGGTTGAATTTTGCCCTCCTTTCGCAATAATTCATGTCCGGGATTGAAGTAGCTTGGAAACAAGTGAAACGTCTTAAAATCTAATTATTCATTATCTATAAATAGCAGTAATTTAACACAAATTGAGCATTTAAAGCCTTTCTAGAAAGTAAGCACTGGAATAATCAATATATTGCTATTTTTGTACTGTTGATGACGTCAGCAATTATTTACGTGACCAAACATAAAAACGAGGCTGCTATCTTCGTTAATTTGTGATAGATGTTAAATAGTTTAAGATGGCCCGTAAAGTTCATCCCAATTTTGTTGTTCAATATGAACAGTATTTTTTTAACAAAAATTTAATAGGACAATAGAAAATAAAAAGGATGGAAAAATGAATTTGAAGGGCTTGTTTTCAGATTGTCTTTTCGTTTTTTTAACACTTTTGTTGCTCAAAAAATGCCTGGCATTGGATATAATAAAGGGATGGTGTATAATATCAAAAAAGTGTTAAAAGAGCCCTGGGGACGAGGTTGGCTGCTGTAAGTTTTGGTTTCAAACGTAACCTAACGGAAGTTTTAAATTTTACCGATTATAAAGCATTTCATAGAAATTTAAGGTGGTTGTTTCGAAAAATATCCAATATCCGTGGGAGGTACGAGACCTAAAGATTTGGCAGGCATGTGTCTTAAAGATAATACGTAGAGCTTTCGCAACGAGTAGGATAGCTCTACAACGTTGCAAGTTATTACAGAAAAACGGGTAGCGGGGGGATTAGGCGTAACAAAAAAACATTGTGCGCCAGTTAACTATATTATCAACTTTAAAAATTGCCTCAAGTTTCTAAAAGCATCCAATAATGATAACTTCCACTAGCCTCCATCACTACTTCGTGAAATGAGTTTTCTTTCCTTCTGAAAAAATATTTAAAAAGTAAAAATATGTCATTTAAAAGTAAATAGAAGAAGAATATATAATTTCTACGAAGCAAGAAAATCACTTTCTAATGCCCCCCCCCCCTCCCATGCATATTGAAGTTGTCATAGTAACGCTCTGTTTACTTTCTCCATTCTTCATCCGCGTCACAACTAGACTAAAACAAGATCCAGGCGCTGCATAAACTATCTCGCTATTAAAAACTATGAAACATCGACAATGCGACCCAATTCTACAATTTCTGCTAACAAAAAATACAGCCTATCATTCATGGTTAAAGTCGCGCGATTGAAACGTTTATGGTCTTAAACGGCATTTAGGTGACAAAAAATTAACACTTTGATGTTACCATCATGTTCAGCATACTTTTCTTGTTCACTGAGCCAAATTTTGTCGAAAATAAAGTAGTTTTAATTTTTGGGCAAATTTTGGCCTAAAATGACATTTAGGTGTCAAAAAATCCAAATTTTGATGTCACCATCATGTTCACCATACTTTTCTTGTTAACTGAGACAAATTTTGTCTAAAGTAAAGTAGTATTTATTTTCGGACCAATTTTGGCCTAAAATGACATTTAGGTGACAAAAAATCAAAATTTTGATGTCACCATTATGTTCAGCATACTTTTTTTGTTAACTGTGCCAAATTTTGTCGAAAACAAATACCAATTTTGGTCTGAAACGTCATTTAGATGACTTCTAAGTACTTAGAGAGTTTAGGCACGAAGTTTAAATCTGTGACGTTGCAATTGACCATTTGGGACATAGTTAGCCAGTTACGAGTTGGAAACCAAAACTATCCTCAGGCGAGATAGTAATTACGGATTTGCTAAGAAAATACTCAAGTACTGAGGTTATTGCAAAGAAAGACGATATTAGGTCCTGGAACATCAAGTTATCCTACATAGCTCTTTATACATATTTGTTTAAAGGGAATTCGAGGTGATAAATGATGTTGAATTGTGTTCTAGAGACTTTTGGCATGTATCGTTCTGCATAAATTATGACGTCATTTTGACGGTCAAGAAAAAAATAAGGGGTTCTGTCACAAGTAAATTAGCTGTACTTTAAAAAAAATTTAGTTTTTTTATTTTGTTAAGGCGGGGGCAAACCAGTCCAACATTTCATCCAACATTTTTTTCCCATGTTGGATGAAATGTTGGAAGAAAAAATGCATGTTGGATGAAGCAAAATTTTAAAAACATTCGAACGATAAAGAGTTCATTCATTCCTGAGAAACAAAATGGCGGACGGAAGGAATTCTGCAGTGCTGCTGATGTTGCTGAACAAACTCGTCGATTCAGACGATGAAAAACCAACCCGCGGAAAAACAAGAGAGTGGATAAAGAGGAGGGAACAAAATGGATATTTTAGTAATATCATTAAAGAATTGAAGATCGAAGACAGATTCGGATTTAGGGAAATGTTTCGAATGGATGTGGGGGATTTCGATTTCCTCCTTAATGAAATATCCCATCTGATATCACCGGGCCAGATGAGCAACTGTGGTGGCCACAGACCAATCATGGCAGAAGTAAGACTCGCCCTTACACTTCGTTTTCTTGCGACAGGAGAATCGTTTCAATCACTTCACTTTCAGTTCAGAATTTCTTTGAATGCAGTATCCTATATAATAAAAGGGTGTTGCAAGGCTTTGGTGGATAAATTGGTCCCAAAATTTCTTCAACTACCATCATCCGAGAAAGAGTGGCTTGAAATTTCCGAGAAGTTTGAGACTAGGTGGAACTATCCTCATGCTTTAGGTGCAATAGATTATATGTTGTTACCACCAAACCAATCCAACATGAACATTAATGCAACTCAGATAGAGAATTCCTTTGATCTTGCCGAAAATGTTGGATGAAATGTTTGACGGCGATCAATCTTCATCCAACACCGTCCAACACGATTTTTTTTCTTCTTTTTTGAAAATTTCAACTTTTTTCAAAATTTTGAAATGACTCAAACCAGTCCAACATTTCATCCAACATCACAAAAATTGCATGTTGGATGAAATGTTGGACTGGTTTGTCCCCGCCTTAAGGCTTGAACCCATATCCGTTTTCAAGGTCAAAAATTATGACAATAGAAAATATCAATAATTTCTGCGGGGCCAAATTAACAGCATATTTTATGCAGAATAATTAAATTTCAGATTTTTTAAACGTGAATATCTAAGCTTTTTTAAAAAATTAAAAAAAATACTTTTTGAACGACTTTTTAAGCTCTGCAACAACATCAATTCAACACCATTTATCGCCTCGAATTCGCTTTGATATTTTTAATTGTAAAATAATAAATTTCTAATTCTTTAGATCGCTTGAAAAATGCATGATGAGAACAACTGCTTGAATTGGAAACATGTGTTTAAAAAGTTTATACCGCTAGAATTTCATATCGGTATACAAGCGGGAAGTTACGCTGCTTTGTCGTTCGTTCGAAGTTTGATCTGTTGCATGAGAAAATTTGAAGATCAAGAAAGTGTGGTCGTGTTTAGACCAACTGATGAAAAACCGCCTTGTGAAATTGCTAATTCCACGGTAACCGACAACAGTTGCAACAACAATAATTACGATGAAAACAATAATGTTTCTGTTTCAATGACGGTACAATCTTACGCGCATGACTGAAAATGGCTGCTCTTCTTCGCAGTGGATAACATAGTGAGATATTTAGTGAAAAAGGAGAGCGAGAAATGAATCAAGTTTACAAAGAATGCCAGTACAGCCGAAGTTATCAAGTGGAAGAATGTAAAACAAAAAAAAACATGACGAAAAGAAAAAATAAGAAACTTGATAATCAATTCTACATATGCAATTTATGTTAATCTCTAAAAATAAATATTATTTTCAAATATATTCTGTGTGATATATTCCATTATTTGCGGTGCGTTTCTTTCATCATATGCGTTGTGTTTTTTCTGGCATATGCGGTGCGTTTCTTCGATCATATGCGGTGCGTTTCTTCGATCAAATGCGGTGCGTTTCTTCCATTATATGCGAAATCAAGGGATGATACCTGAGGATGGACCTTGCGTGAAAACGAAGGTATGGTGTACATTGTCTGCAATTGAAAATTAAATATGTGCTTCGCTCCACGACGAAAATTTCCATTCATAACCCAGTATACAATCGGGCTTATTCCTGCATTAGACAGTGACATTAATACAATTGCAATAAACGTAGTATACGTGGAGTCGTTATGGAGCATACGGAATAAATAAGTAAAGTACGGTAACCATGACAACGCAAAATAAATATTCAAAACCAGCAGCATTTTGGCTGATTTTTGTTTGGTGGCTGGGACAGGTCCTCGGCCGAGTTTTTGAAGCCGCTCCTTCGCAGGTGCTATTTTATTTAGTGGTAGTATTTCGTTATCTCGGCGTTGATAGATCGTCCAAAATATCTTTATATTCAGTACCGAAATAAACAACAATGGCGAGACGATAAAAACTAAAAAATAAATACATAAATACGTTCTCCATGCTAAACAGGTTTTATTCTTAGAGCAAAATAATCCAAAAAAATTTTCCCTATCCTTCACGAAGTGAAACAAAGGGCAACTGAAAGCCAGTGTTAGAAGCCACGCTATTGTTAAAATCTTGATCGTATATTCTCGTGTCATATGAACAGCCAATGGATAAACTATAACATAATAACGATCTAATGCCATGTAAGCCAATAGGATAACGGATATCCCGGAATTCGAAAAGTTTGAAAAATAGTACAGTTTGTTCGAAATGATTAAATGACGTCTGCTGACTTTCCAATAAATGTAAACAGAGCTGGATACTCCAGTTAGAACCAAATGCGCCATAGCTAGATGTGCAACTAATATATTGGTGGACCACAAAAGGCGTCGGCTTTTGTGCACCACAAGTAGTGTTAATATGTTACCAAACACTGCAAAGCAGATCAAAATCGAAAAAATGGACAGCTCCAAAGTTTGATTACCGTACGTCGTTTTTAACCATTCTTTTTCATAACTGAAATTATTCATATCCATACATGATCGAATTTAATTTGTAGAGTAACCTATTAAAAAATTCGCATTTTTATAAATTAAGCTTACAATTAATTAATTATTATATATTAATTAAGCTTTACAAAGGTGAAAATACACACACAAAAAAAATTCAACAAAAAGCTAGTCGCGAAATTTTTAATAAATAAAATCAACACTTATCAACACGTATCAAATTTAAGTTGTTCAGTCAGAGTCTGTGACACAGTTTTTATGGTTTGGGTGCCACGAAATGGCGGCCACCATCGTTGGGCGCGGTTCTTGATTCCAGACCTTCTACAAGGTGTTTTCCAATTTTAAATTACAGAAGTAATCGAAAAACTACAGACTATAAACATTTTTACTTTTCAAATGTTTGCAAAAAATGCCGTGTCTTGTCTGTGTAAAGAAAATAAAGTTCATTGTTCTCTACAAAGGAAAGGCATACTAACTAATACTACATAAAAAACTGGTAAAAATTGTATTTTTTTTAAATTAAATTTTATGGCAGCTCAACCCCCTATCCCGTCGTAAGACGTGGAAAGCCTTCAGACGAGGCTGTCATGCAAGTTAGAAGTAAAAAAGTGACTTCAAGGAAGATTAGAAAAAAACAAGAAGTAACTGCTGCTCTCATGGTATCTCTTGGACGCTCTTCATCTAACTATTTCTATGTTTTAACTGTGCATTACACACAAAGACACTTGTTCTAATTTGCTTGTATGCCACAAAACCTTGTTAGCAGTCAGTAGGTGACTGCATATGCGCTGGAAATACAACATTCAACGTTCGTCAAAGTAGGGGTATCGATCATCCGAAGTCATGAAGTTAAGTCGATTTCACTATCACGACCCTGCAGTAATCAGAATTAAGAATGAGAAGAAAAAGCTGTATATGGATCGGTTTGCATTAACATAGAAAGTGTTAAGCAACAGTTGTACAACAGTCGCCGTTAAAATTTTATTGGAAACACTTGTAAGTAAGTAAGTAACGAGAAGTTTTAATGTCCTTGGGGATTCCATACTAATGGATGGCTCTTTCCTCCCCTCCGACTTTAACTATGTTACATTACAGCCAGAGATACGTATAGCATTGCTCTAACTTGCTTGCCTGCCACACAAGCTGATTAGCAGTCAGAAGATATGGCACCAAATGGGCTGACAACATTGCATTTAAAGTGCGCCGGAGTGGGGATTTGAACCTGAAACCTTATGATTACAAGTCATATGCGCTATAACTACACCATCTCTCGCCACTTGTTGTACAACAAAGTAACGCAAGAGATGTTGCAGAACAAATTTTATAGAGATTTTTTCTACAACAGCTGAACAACAACTGATGCACGACAGTTACTGACTTTCATGGAAACCGACTTTAACAGAATCAGTGTCGCCTCAACAACTAAATTAGCTAGTAATATTTTCCAGAAACATATTCAACTAATAATTTTACAACAAACAATTTTCACTGTCATGCTCCTTGTATCTTTCACGAATACAGTATCCAGTTATCGCATTTTTTAATTTAACGTTTTTCTTTCTTCGTAAAAAAATAACATTTTGAAAAGTATATAAACTTTATAATCTCAGAATCTTTCATTCTTTTTTTTCTTTTCATTTTCTATGTTTTACTTCAATATTTATACGCAGTTGTTTTCACTCTAAATTATGCAATTATTCTAAATTATTCTTTGTTTTTGTTTTGTTTGATTTTTTTTCAATTTAGCCGCAAATAAAATATTCGTTAATAAAACTATAGTTTTCATAAATATTTTTTCACACTTTAAACATAAAAAATGTAAATATTTTAAACAATCAAATTAAAGTGAATCTCAATATGTACATATCCAATCCTTAGATGATTTCCAGATCCAGATTTTCCACATGTCAGAACCACTCAAACAAAGTTATGAAACCACATCTTTTTAGCTATTATAATTACCGCCATTGCTCCTAGCTACGCGTTTTTGTTCTCTTTATTAGAAACATACTTCTTTAGACGGCAATCTTTACTTTTGCAACCTGTATCTTTCAAGCAATATTTTTCTTTAATCAAAAACTTTATTACAGAAATACTCGAAAACATACTATAATCATTAAATTATCGCATTTTCTATTTTGGTCAAAATATTTCGTGCATTCGTAACACGAAATCAGTTAGTGTGAAAGACAAAGTATATAAAATAATACGTAATTATTGTATGGTACTAAAGCTTTGTGTCGGCGACCTACGTTAAGAATGGTCATCGCGATAAATTTCGCGATACACCAAGTGGACACATTTCGCGAAATTGTCAATCTGTCGCGTTATTTTTTTCGCGATCGAGAATGTAAACTTTTTCTTTTTCAATCGCAAAAAATCTATTTTATTTTTATAATGAATCTAAACTCGCTTAAAAAACGTGTGATAGGCTTCTAAATCGTAATTAAAGTTTTGCGCAAATTGTTCGTTTTTTTTCTTTCTTTTTACTCCTGTTAATTTGACAGCCTTAGTTACAGGATCGTACAAACAGGTGCGTTTCAAATGGATGAAAAATTTGTCGGTTTATATATACTGTTTAAACTGATCGTGTCTTTCCGCCTGAACAAAAACTAAATAGCACGTGTGTCAAAATAAAAGCATGGGACGAAGTATGAACAATCTTGCTGAAAATAGAAGTTTATCAGAAGAAGTAAAAACATAACCTTGTTTATATGACAAGGCGAGCAGTGTTTGTAAAAGTAAAACGAAGAAGGAGAAATCTTTCAATGCTGTTGAAAATTTTTGACCAAGAGAGAGAGAGTGTGCTAGTAAAATTAAAATCAATGCTGAGTACATCAACTCTTCCATGATCAACCTCGTCCGAGGGGCTTTTTTAACATCGAGACATCGAGCCGTCAAGTCAGCGCTAGCGGCTTTGACATAGGCAACAAACCCTGGGGACGAGGATGCGTCCATGATAAGAAACGTGAAGGTAATACTTTTGACGACGAACGTTTTTATTTAAATGTAGAGAAAACGAGATGAAAATATCACCTTGTTTGGCGCATGCTATATTACCTCTATACCTCCCGTAAAAATGTTCTTGATATATATTTAGATGTTCTAAGAGTGTTCTTAAATTTTGCCTATATCTGAACCGATAATGTCCTAAAAATTGGGTTCCATATTTTTGTTGAAATGGCGCACAAATGCATATATTAAAAGACAACGGATGGTTCTTAATTTCGACTAATTTTGGTATATGGCTTCGTTAAATTATTATTAACTTCACTGTATCGTATAATTATACCCGACCGCATAAAAAATCAAGTATATTTAGAGGGGTTTCCAACCGTTCCCAGAGCATTTCCGTAATAACGGCCCAGGGGCCACAAGACCCTGGGGACGAGGTTGAGGCTTATTTTTAACCCTTTTTTAACATTTTTGAATTTTTGTTTCCGTAAACCCAGCGATTAGTGGTTCTAACACTTGTTTCATTCTGTAAGATTTTTCTATAAGAAAATATGGCTGATGAAAATGTTATTGACTGATATCTGAAAGTTCAAAACTTGTTTTGTTTTTGTTCTACTGTATGTTCTACTACTAATGTTTCTATGATTCGAACTGTTCGAATTGGATGACATTGCACTGGTTTGTTTGTGAAACAAAATACTAATACCAATGATGCACAAAACTTTGAAAATACATTGTATTGCGGAGTTTCTGTTACATTAAGTGCCTTTTGAGTTCGTTATATCGAGGTTTTTGAAGTTTGGGGAACGAAAAATTTGGATCGTTAAATCAAGAGTTCACTATATCGGGGGTTCGCTATATAGAAAGGATCTATAAGAGTTTCTTAAGGCCAAATCTAAGGGGAATGAACTTTAGTTCGTTATATCGAGATGTTCACGATATCAGGGGTTCACTGTAATTATTTCTGTATCGTTATAGTTGTTATTTTAATAGATTTTGGGATTTAGAGTTTTATTAATTTCTTTCCCCCGCTTAAATTTATTTATATTACATTTATTTATATTTATATTATCACGGATCCTTTCCATTATTTTTCTTGTGGGTTTTTCACAGGTCCTTTGAACTAGTCTATTACAATAATACACTACTTCTCTTTGTGACTAAAAAAGTCCTAATCGGTTTGATTGACGTCAATAGCATTATTAACTTTTAGGTTTGAGGTGAAATAACTTGAAAACGGATCAAAATAACACTGACGTTGTGCCTGCACGAGTAACTAGGCATCACCTGGGACCAAAGTAAAATCTCTACTGTTTAAGAGATCAATAATCTTGCAACACGTTTCATTCACAAAGTTAAAATCTTAGTTTTCCGTCTAATTCATCAACAGGACGACGTGCAAGATGGGTTTTCCTTGTAATACCTTTGTTTTGTAAGTAAAACACTGCTGTATTCTATCGCTCCGTCTTCTTTGCGTAAGATTCGACAATATGCTACGTGTAAGAAATTTTTTACGCGGGAAAGTTTGTGATTTTTCACCTTTCTGGCGTGACAGATTTAACATAAAATGTTTATCAACACCGAAAATTAACAGTTGAATTTTGTCCTTAAACTTTGGCTAGCCACCGTCCTTCACTTAAAGGTTATTACTAAAGTAAAGGAAAAAACCTTACCTTGGTACATCTATGAAGGATTCATATTCCGTTCAGTATTTCTTGAAAAAAAAACACGTTTGTTTTTGATATACATACGACAACAAAAAATATGCCTGCTTGACCTTCGAGCTTCTTTTCCAACTGATTCTCTTGAAAATTATGCATGTAAATTATTTCGAAGGCGAGGGTAAACTCCTGAGAGCTTTTTAACCAATAAAATTTGACGGAATTCAGTGAAAAACCTAATAATTTTCTTAATCTTTTACAAGTAAAATTGTCGGAATTCTATACTGAAAGAATCGGTCATTAGTCGTTTTGCGAGAAACGCGCAAAAAGAGCTGGAATCCAGTGGCCCGCCTTCTCCGCATTGTTCGCTCGAACAATAGGGTTTTGAATAGAAAATTATCGCGTTGTGTCTCTTTCTCTTTTATTATATCTCTATGGTTCAAACTTTAGTTACTTTAGGAGGTTAACTTGTTACATTATTTTGATGTTAGAGTTTTGGTATCTTTTTTTTTCAATTTATGAAACGTCATTCCTTAAGCACAATTTATATTTGAAAATTGGAAGTAATTTATTTGTGATAATGATATTATATGGTGATCTTATGTGATAATTTGATAATGTATACAGACTTGTGGCTTTTTATACATGAAAACAAGTGTTGGATAACACATAAAAAATGTTATAAGTAAAAAAAACTATTCTATTCCAATAATAACAGAAGTTAAATAATTATTCACAGTTTGTACATATACTTGAAAGAATCACCTTCAATGAGAAGTGGCGTGTATTATACATGTAAAACACCATCACTTCTTTGCTAAGTGCAAAGTCAACAACCTAGAGTTAGAACCTTTTACATTTAAGTTCTGGATTTAACAGCTAATTAAAGACCATCAGAACCGTTACTCTGTTCGTACCTCGCTGGAATCTCTTTGATCTGCTGTCATTAAATTATATTTAAACATCAAATTTGTTTCGTATGGAGTTGATTCAATAATAACATCATCTAAAGCGTTAATTGCCACAGAACGCAAAGAGGACCAATGAGAAGATTGGACAGTTGTTGGCCATACTGATGAAAGGTTTTCTATACTGCCATAGTTCGTACCCTGCAGAAATAAAGTATATTTAGTACAATTTGCTAGATATGCAACAATCAACATGAGTCAGATGCAAAGTTTAAGTAAATAAAATATATTTGGTATCAGAGTGAAAAACGATAGTCACAAGAAAATTTTTTTCATAGTGCATACGTTTTGCTGTTTGCACTATAGATAGCTTTGCACTATAGATAGCTTTGCACTATAGATAGCTTTGCACTATAGATAGCTTTGTTTTTCTCAATGGGTAAACACAGAAATAGGAGTGTCCTATTTAACACTAACAATTGTTATTAAGTAAACACGGATAAAATAAGATCTCAGTCAGTTCTTTTTTTTTCAATTTTCACTTTTTTGTACCATTTGCACCCTCTAAGATGTTTATAATTTAAATACACTTTTGTAGACGAGTATCTCATTTTGACATTTTCGCGACTCCTGGAAGCGGAAGTAAAATGATTTTAACACAAAGGATCATACCTTTGTGCAGTATTCTTTAATGCAATGCGGATGCTCCTTTGCTGTTATTTTTTTGCTATGTTCATTCATTTTATTAATAAAAAACTCATCTTTCACCATTCTTTCACTGGTTGCTTGTAACTTCTCTTCAGAAGTAATTCTCAAAAGTAACTTTTTGGTATCTTGTGGCAACTGATATCCAAATGATGTTGATGCATTTAAAAATGATGGTATGATTTTGACTGATTCTTTATACGATGATAAATACATTGGAATGTAACGAGAAGAGTCGTTTTGATGAAATGCCAATCCTCCAATAATTTTCAATGCAAATTCGTAAGGTCTGTGTTTCATAATCCCACAGTGTTCTAAAAGACAAAATATCAACATTATTTAAATCTATCAAATTTATACTTTGCTTACTGTGTTTTCTGTAACTCTTGTATAAAAAATATTTCAGCGTTATTATAATTCTCAATAAACATACGACCAGATTTCAATTATTTTAATAAATTGCAGTACCATGTTGGGATAGAAGATTTCTGTATAACGACACATACTAAGCACTAATTTCTTCTCAGTATATGTTCACATATGTTTTGATTGGATTTCTAAGTTCGGAGAAAGATTTAGTTACTCACCGTTTGTGTTTTCCGTGCACATAATAAGAATGTAGTCGCATTTATTAATATGTTTCTGCATATACGAGGCTATTCCTCCGTCCGCATCAATCTCATTTTGCTCAAGTAATGCCATTTTCACGTTAATTCCATAAGAACTGAGAACAAACGCAAAATCACGAAGAAATACTTCAAGCAATTCGCATCCAGGGCGGTTTAAGATCATAACAGACGTATTAACACTATCTAAAAAATAGAAGTCACTACCTTTAATGATTTCTGGTTAGAACGTTAGTACAGCTATCCTTACAATAACACTATTTGCAGAGGATTTTGTTGAAATGCTATACCTGATTTGATTGGTTGAATAATCCTCTGTGTTTCAACATAATCCTGCGTGTTTGCATGCGACTTTCTTCTCAACCGAACAACGAAACATGTTACGCTTACAAGTAAAATGAGGGATATTGATACACTGACAAGGACAATGAACAATAAGGACACGTTTTGAACTTCCTTATTATTTGATTCACTTTGGTTTGATTCACTTTGATTTGATTCACTTCGATTTGATTTACCTTCTAGAATTAACTCGCATTTATTCGTTACTTTCAATTTCTTTAACATGTTTATAACTGTAGATGCTTTGAAGTTATGTTTTTCACATTGCTTTTTTGAAAGTTCCATTATTGATAGAGCTAAAGAACAAAATCATGAAACATACATAGATACTTAAGATGCTGCATATTTATCTAAAAAAAAAAAACTGTGGGTTAAATTCTTACGTCGCTCTTTGTCAAAACAATGGTTCTGTGACACGAATTTCTTGGCAATGACTAAATAAAAGGTCAACTTTAAATATACTGTCACAGTATTTCAGAAATAGAATTTAAAACTACAAATATAAAAAACTAGTCGTTAGCCCGTGGAAAAATCCACGGGTTCGCCCGTCGCAGCTAAGCTACCATTTTGCGTGACAGACGGACAGACAGACAGACGTTTACGGGCATTATAATATAGATACACATATATCTGGACATTAGGTTAAAAATCAGGAATGGAATTGAAAATTATAGGAATTCAAAATTACATGGTGAACAGTTTCAAAAAAAAACTATAAAAAACTATAAATTAGTGACACTCTTATAGATTTATATTGGTAAGCTGTAACCTTACCGTCCTTTTGAATATACTTTGAAACAGTTAGCTGACAAATACCTGAAAGAAAAATATTATTTGCATTGAATATTCTCTGAAAGAACCACATCTTTTCATTTCACCATTTTTAAATCAGTCAAAAGTAACAAGACTTTTACTGTTTCAAATAAAGTCTGGTGCTAAAAATTTGATTCGTACAATGAAAAAAAATATATTTACTTGGTGATGTCATATATCTTGATATGGTGTATCCGGTTGGTAGCAATGTGACATGAAATACGTAGTCTTCAGTTGGGTAGAATGGAAATACAAATTCCACATAATTCTGTATTAAATAAGAACAAAAACAGTTTTAAAACTACAATCTTTATTGCAATTCAGATAAGTTTCTCATTCCTCCGCTAACTATTGCTTCAAACATATCCTTCACAGTAAGGTTTAGCAGTTAAACGCTTTTGCATATGTATATCCTTTCAACATTTGCACTTTATCAAATATTTTTGGAATCAAACTGTCTCTTTTTGTTTTTGAAGAGTAATTGTTTTTTTGGTAACTTTGTGACCAGGAGCTTGCCAGAATTCCTCGATAAATGCTAATAGGTAAAACAAAACCATATGGTCCCTGAAGACGTCATTAAGACGTCAATATATACGATTTTGGTTCACGATGGGAAACAGGATTTATATTAGGTGCTGGTGGAAATGCTCGTGGAAATACTGGTGGAAATGCTCGTGGAAATGCCGGTGGGAACGCTGGTGGAAATGCTGGTGGAATTGCTGGTGGAAATGCTGGTGGAAATGCTGGTGGAAACGCTGGTGGAATTGCTGGTGGAAACGCTGGTGGAATTGCTGGTGGAAATGCTGGTGGAAACGCTGTTGGAATTGCTGGTGGAATTGCTGGTGGAAATGCTGGTGGAATTGCTGGTGGAAATGCTGGTGGAATTGCTGGTGGAAATGCTGGTGGGAATGCTTGTGGAAATGCTGGTGGAAACGCTTGTGGAAATACTGGTGGAAATGCTGGTGGAAACGCTGGTGGAATTGCTGGTGGAAACTCTGGTGGAATTGCTGGTGGAAAGGCAGGTGAAAACGCTGGTGGAAATACTGGTGGAAACGCTGTTGGAATTGCTGGTGGAATTGCTGGTGGAAATGCTGGTGGAAATGCTGCTGGAAATGCTGGTGAAAATGCTGGTGGAAACGCTGGTGGAATTGCTGGTGGAAACGCTGGTGGAAATGCTGGTGGAAACGCTGGTGGAAACGCTGGTGGAAATGCTGGTGGAATTGCTGGTGGAAATGCTGGTGGGAATGCTTGTGGAAATGCTGGTGGAAACGCTTGTGGAAATACTGGTGGAAATGCTGGTGGAAACGCTGGTGGAATTGCTGGTGGAAACGCTGGTGGAATTGCTGGTGGAAAGGCAGGTGAAAACGCTGGTGGAAATGCTGGTGGAAACGCCGGTGGAATTGCTGGTGGAAATTCTGGTGGAAGTAATATATATACGTGTATATTATTCCTTAATTCTTAACTGAGGCTTTCAAAATCACTGAGCATTAGGGCATTAAATCAAGTAAATTTAAGTACCTGTTTAATATTCTGATATTCGCATTTGTCAACATAACCATCGGTTGTTCTGTAATATAAAATAACTCCCCAACAGGCTGAAAAAACTGTTCATAAAATTGTTGCTTAAAATATTGTTAAAATTTTTAAGTTACTATAACGAATATAAATTACATACTTTCTCTTTCCTGTAAGTTGGATGTTAAATCTACATGTATGACGTAATGATAACTGTCGTTTTTTTTAAATCCATTGATGGTAAATATTTTTACCGTTGGAGAGCCTGTGCATGTCGTATTATAATATTCATGGCATGCTTGTTTAATTTTAGAGACATCTGATGCTGATGGTAAACATTCTTCTAAACGAAAAAAAAAGTAGTGTTGGGTGATAAACCTAAAGGTGGATTCTACTTTTTCACCGATAATTTTCAAATGTCGTTCTGGTTAAAATCAGCTACGTCGTTATTCGCTAGATATAGATACAAACATCAACATAGTCACTAAATGACAGTCCATCTCTTTCACGATAGCCCATCAAGTTAGTGCTTCAAATAATTTGGTCAAAATGTCTGAGAAACATACATCCCGCATTCGGCACCCACCTTTGGCAAGGCGTTCTGTTATTTTATGACTGCTATTCTCAACTGATAGAACAGAACCATCAATGTAGAGGAAGACGTAGTTTTGCCCTTTTCGAGATACTAATTGTCAAAGCAAAATGACTGTTGAGAGATCTACCTATTTAAGAATTGGTTTATTCGAAATGAATATCAGACTTCTTGTGTCTCATTGCCTCTGCAGCGCTACATGTAGACTATCACAACTTGTCATTGAAAGCAATTAATATTCATATTTAAGCGGTCATTGGCTACTTTCATAAAGAAAAGAGGACACAATCCTGGCTACTGTGGTCATGCAGCTTCTCTTGTTTGTTTTTTAGAACTTTTATGCTACTCGTATTAATGTTGCACTAATTTTTGGCTCAAAGTAATATGTTATTTATCTTAATTTTCCGTTAATTACAAAGTATAAATATTTTTTTCCAGCTGTGCAATGAGATACGTGGTGACCCGAAATCCGCTTAAACAAGGAAATTGCGATATTGCCCTTGTTGATGAAGTTTTGCGGTAAATAGATTGTTGTCATAAACATTTTTTGGGCAAAACCCTCTCTTCGCGACGAAAGTTATTTGTCGACGGTTCTTCAGCCTGTTAAGACTCCGGGTACGTACAGCAAACATTGATGTATAAAATAAAAATATTTCGGTTCTGATTACTTCCCCCAAATCCGAAATTGTCGAGCTAAAAGATTTAAATACTTACTTGTACCAGACGCTTCTTGTAATTGAGAATGGTATTGTGAACAGTTCGTTCCTAGAAACAAATCGTCATTATCAACAACAACAACAAAAACAACAACAACAACAACAACAACAACTGCAAATGCCTTACCTCTTTTATTTGCATCCTTCATTCCCTGTAATAGATAAAATAAATTTAAAGTGTTTAAACATGTTTAGTGTAAACAAGATGGCGGGAGCTGCATAAACTATCTGGCTATTAAAAAGGTGCAATTACACAATCAATTCTGTTGTTAACAGAAAATACCTCATTTACAGTGGAGAGTCCACGCTATTGTTTATGGTGTTTGGTTTTTTTGTCATCTGCTTTTGTTGGAGATATATGTAAGGGAATTTAGTATCAATAAAAGGCTTCATTATTGTTTTGGCTATACCATGGAAAAAGAGCTTGAGAAGGTCTTTATCACTCAAGTTCAAATTGGATATATTAACATATCCAGTCGTGCCATAGTTTGATATTTGCACAAGGTTTTTGGAGTTGGCGCATGTTGTGGCTTACTTCTTGATTGTTCAAAGAAGTGCAATAAAAAAGATCAAAGACTTTTTGCTATTGACTGTCCAACTGCAATAAAATATTACTTTTTGAACTTTTTTTGTCATTTTTTCTTTGACGCGATCTTCTCGTTTAGTGTCTTTTCCTTCTGAAATAAATTTGTTGTTTTTTTCATTTTGATTTTCGCAGTCGTCCACCCTTTTGAATTTGACCACGTGCATTATAGTTCTGTAACACAATCCTATCATACGGATCTTTCTCTACAAAATCGGCATGGGACTTGGATTTACCATCACCAATAAAATAAAATAACGATAAATGCATTTGGTGGTTGCAATAAAATATTGTACTAGATCAACTGATTCCAAGCTGGACGAGTGTTAAGGATTGCTAACCGCAAAGGAAAGCAAAATGAGGAGCACGGAGCTCGTGTGTAGCATGGAGCACGTGTGTAGCACGGAGCGCGTGTGTAGCACGGTGCGCGCGCGTACGTCTTCTTAAAACGTGATCAATGTCTTGAATTAAATCTGGACAGATGAAACAAATTGTTACCATTCTTTGTAATAAAAAGTATTCTTATAGCCTATAAATTAACAAGTAATTAGCTCTATCGAGCAATATTTTATCTTTAACCATTAGTATTTTGCAATTCGTTTGGGCTGGGTATTTCGGATTAACGCACCGGCTTTGTCTGGAAACTTTTATTGTTAACCTTCACTTTAAATATTGCACTGAAACACTTAAAGAAGAAACTTATTCCGGGTAAATAGAAGAAGTTTTTACTAACTTTTGTTATCCAAACGTAAATAATAATTATAAGTATTCACACATCGGTTTTGTCACAATAGCCTCAGTCATAGAGATATAATATTATTATATTTTTATATTATTATAATATTGTTATATCTCTCAGTGCTGGTTTGAATCACCGAAAAGCCGTTTTTTAAAAATAAAACGTTGCGTATAAAAAGCACGTCGATGACGTAGAAATATACCATTTCGGATGTAATTAGTTAGGAGTTGGATATTAATACTATCCTCGCTAGATATAGTATTAATACTATCCTGGCTAGAGACGTTTTAATACCTATCTTCCTCGAAATGAAGTATTTAGGCATGATTTTTATGTGTCTAGGGACAATTTTGCGATCATAGTCCAAATTCCTTCAAGTGCCCAAATAACGCGTGGTTGGGAACACTATTCTGTCAAGGTACAAAATGTAGCTAAGCACCAAAATAATTCCTGCATTAGATTCTAGTTCTTGATTCTTGATCCTAGTTCTAGTTCTTGATTTACTGACTGGTATCCTAATGGTAGAGCGTTCGCTTTCATTGCGGGAGGTCTTGGGTTCGAAGCCCAGCCAAGTTATGCCAGATACTATAAAAGTGTGAATCTATCCTTTCTACTTAGCGCTCAACATGGGAATAAGATAGATATCCTCGGCTGTTGTCTAGTTGAGCGATTGTTGTGTTCGCATGACTCTCGTAGCTCAAATGGGAGTTTTAAATGCACTAGGACCTCCTTCGCAGGACCCCCGTTGATGGCAGTACCAATAGTAACTGAAAAGGATATCCTGGGTAAAAAATTTCAATAATGCCTGTTAAATGTCATCCGTATTTTTCGTCAACTTTTCATCTAGGTTTCTCTTCAACTTATGGTGTGATTTGTTTTGCTTTTTGCACAAATCTTACTTTGACTTAAAAACCGAAGCGCTAATTTCCTTTTTAGCCCTATCTGTGTCGTTGTTTATCTTTACTTTGCTTTTCACACACTCTACGCGAGCAAGGACATATTATGTTATCTGTTTCTTAGCAACTGAAATTATACGTCGGCATGCTGAGCTATTTTAAGCCTTGTATCGCATTAATAGCTGGCACGTTTGATTTTAATACAATCAGATTTCTATTGCCCGCCCACAAAAGAATTCATTGTGATTATTTTTTAGTTAAGTTTATCTACTCAGTAGGGGAGAAGTAGCCTTTTTAACCTTTCTTTGTTCATCAGCAAAAATTAATCAATCAAAAGGGTGAATTAACATGCTCAACAAGCGTCCGCACAACTAATTTTATAGAAATTTGATTGATGTCTGTTGGACACTAAATTTGATTGCAAAATACAGTCGACTATGTTTTAATAATTCCACATGCTTTTTATTTATTCTTTGTATATAAATATTATTTACCCACAATAGTCTTTTCAATTCCTATTGGAACTGTTATCGACGCTTCTGCGAAGACGTAGAAACGCTCAACTAGACGCCTACATTATCAATTCTATTTTCATATTTGTTTGAACTATGAAGAAAAGTGAGTTAAGATACGGTGAAACTTATCTGATGCAAACTACTCTATCAGAGAGACCGTTTCTTTCACAGCACAACAGTTTACACATTTTTTGCATGTTTCATAGCTCATTAAAATATAAGTCTTATTCAATCAAAAGCCTTTTCTCGACCCTTAATGCAATAATTTATAGTATAGGGCTCCTACTATTTATTTAAATTTTCTTTATCCCCAATAATTTAAACAAAAAAATTTTGGGAAACAAAATTGTTGGAGAATTGAGGAATGCATAAAAATTCGTGTTAGTATGAAGTATTTCCAGATCAAGAGGAAAACACTGCACTTATTTTGTAAGATCAACGTGATGAATACAGATTGCGAATAGCTAAAAAATATGAAAAAGAATAAGTCTTGAATTCTCTTTTCACAGCAGAAATGCAGTAAATTTTTAAGAATCAGTTGCTGCGGTTTTGCGAAACTTATACTTGGTCAAAAAATTTACCGTAAAATAAATAAAGGATAAACCGTAAATGATTAAATAAGCGCCCTGGGCGCTTATTTAAAATTTTTGTTTTTAAGGGGGGCGCTTATTTAAAGTAGAGACGTTTATTTAAAAAATAATGGTTGGTACATTGCAAGGATAGTTAACTAAATTAGTTATAATAGGGAGCACATAAAGAATTACACTCATTATTTTTTATAAGCATACGGGTAAATTGGGCTTAAGCTCAATATGCTTAAGATTTTCCCAATTTGAGCCTGAAATTATGCTTAACGTATGCTTAATTTCAAAACTCATTTCATGGTCTGATACATATTGCGTTTGATATGAACACTAGCTCCTGGACTGAGTTAAACATTTTGTTCCATTTATTTGTACATAGTTTAGTTCAAAAGATTATTTCATGCAAAAATGCTGTTTCCTATCACTTAACCTCGTCCTTTGTGTGATACTATTTTTTACACTTGATTTGGGAAGAAATGGAAGTGAGGGAAAAAAATTCCGAGGCTGGGAAATATGCTTAGTATATGCTTATTTTTTTAAGCATGTGAGCTTAAGTATACTTATAAGCTTTATGCTTATAAAAAATAATGAGTGTATAAGAATTACAAATCCAACCTTTTTTTTATCGATTTGGGGTTGTACTTAGGCTTGCAATTTGGGTTTACACTTTGGGTTTACTTACACTCTGGGTTTACAATTTGGGCTTGTAATTTGGGTTGCTATTATGAAATTAGTATTCCTTTAATGCAATCAACCTGATAGTTTTAAACGCCGACTATTTTTAATTTGATTGTTTGATTGAACAATTAAATTATCGTCCTGAAATAGTAATTTAAATGTTTGACTCGATGAATTTGTCCGCTATCTTGCTTCTTAGTATAACGCATCTATGTTTGTTGACATTCTCGTTGATTGTTTCGTCTTTTTTTTCACTTGTTTTGACGAGTTTTTTTTCTTTTATTTACATAAAAGTAACAGGAATCTTAATAATTTAGAAGTGGACACTTAGGTTCGCTTAAAGTTACATTAAAGTTATTTTTTTGCCATTTTAGTAGGTAACATTTTGAATATTTAATCTGGCACGTCGGATCCAACAGTGGTGTGTCATCCGTCCTCAATTTTAATTGACCATAACTCCCGCACCTTTTAAAATCTTATTGACAATCCTTCGAAGAAGCTTTCAAATACAATTATCTTTGTTTCAAAGTCATACTGAAAAAAACTTTGTCTCGTCCCGGCTTCTGTAGATGTGGTTATTCTATAATGGCGAAATGACGACAGCATATTATAACAAAAAGATAATGCGATTTAATATGGTAATGAAATGTGAATATGTGAAGATTATATGTAATTGTTTTTCCTTATATTTCACAATATTCGTTCAATCTGACGTGGAAATTGCAGTCTTTACGTCCAATTCGTAAACAAAATAAGCTTCAAATCTTTATAGTAATTTATAAGAGAATCCAACACTGCAAATCGAGAACTGTCATGGAAAAAATATCTTACAAATTCGCAGTACAAAAGTTGGTTGCGACCACACAAGGGAAGTGGAATTTGAAATATGCAGTTGTTATTGAAACCCTTGATTAGGTTTGGTCTTATCTCCAAAGTTGATCAACTAAGAAGTCAAGGGTTGCAATTTATTTTAATCTTTGACAATGAATAGATATAAAACATGAAAGTTGAACTCGCCAATTAGTGAAACACATCTAACAATATGAGTTTCTTGTAGATGGGAGACATCGATTGCAAATGTATAAGGCTACTACGTGATTTGTTGTGGACTAGATCTTGATCAAACTTTGAAAAATGGCGAAATCAGAAAACTTGGAAAACCCTAAATTGCTATCTAAAAGACTTTTTTCATGTCTCAATACGAGAGAAATAAGCCGAACAGCTAACATTGTGTAATTGCCCCTTTTCCCTATACCTATAAAAATATTATATAGCATAGTAAACTGGGAGAAATAACAAATGTTGTTAAGGCTCCATCAATGTAATCACAGAGCTGTTAACCTACGTTAAGTTTTAACCAATCAGAAACTATTACAGAAAAGATGGTAGCGCAGTACACTGCGCGGGATTTTGTAAACAAACGATGCTTATTCAAACAAAATAAAGGTTTGGAAAAAAGATAGCTATAACCCAACAAATTATTAAACTTTAAAAAATATTTGTTACAACTTCTTGTAACAAAGTTATTGTACAAATTATAATACGCCTTTTCGGAGTTAGCGCAGCCATATTTAATTTTCCCGTAAGTTGGACTTAAATATGGCTGCGCTAATTCCTAAATGGCGTATTGTCAACGGCAGCTATATACACTTTTTTTATCTAAAGTTAAGAAACTGAAAAAAGATGCCTATGCATTCAGTACATAAAAGTCAAACAAAATCAAAATCAAAAACATAAACAACTCATTTTTCGCATGTGCACATCATAAGCCGGGTTGAAATTTTCTTCATGTAACCACAGTTCTTAATGGAGTAAATTTCCAGTTAAAGGCAGGGTGAGATTTTTGCCACTTGTACCGACTTGAAATTTCAGCCCGGACTGAAATTCTCTATGTTATTACCGCCTAAATCAGAGTCAATTAATATGCCAAGATATTCATCTATGACGACATATGATATATTCAGTTATAGCTCTGTTTAAAGATATATTTTCCTGATTAAAACGATTGGATATGCAGTTTGTCTCATATTTACATTTTATTACTAGACTCAAAAAATGGCCGAACAGAAATATTGATTAGTAACTCTGTCACACTTAAGAAGCGTTATCTTGCGGTTTAGGTAACACCACCAAGCAATGTTCGTGTTGTTTTTATAATCAACAACAAAAATTAAACCGATGACGCACATGAATCATAATGGAGGCGGTAATAAAAGGATTAATAATGAGAGCTCCTGATATCGTTATACATTCTGGATTAACCCATCCAAACGATTCCCACTGCGAACTTATGAAATCTCGTCTAACTATTTCAATGCAGATTTAAGTTGCAGATTGAGCACATGCTAACATTTTTGAATATTAATTTTAATTTAATTTTCTATTTGTAACGTAAAGACAATTACAAAACCGGAAAAAGTGACAGACATTTGTACTTGCAGGTATCATTGGTAATAAACTGTTTAAACGATAAGTGCTAAATTGTGAAAAAGTGGAAGAAAACAAACAAAAACACGTGTTCCATACCTTTATAATAAAAAAATGAATTTGACTTCCATTTTAGTTTACAAGCAAAAGAACGGAATAGATAATAAATTAAAATTAAATAGCCGATAAAAAAATTATACTAATTTTTCAAATTTATGCATTCTTTTTTGGGGGAAACAAAACATCGCTTTCGGAAAGCCGAATTTTGACCTGGTTGAGTCACAGACTTGCGTATTAATATAAGAGGGGTGTATTGCTAATTTATTTTGCAACACTTTGCTTTTCACTGCAGTGTGGTAATGCTAAAAATAATTTTGCTAGATAGCTAAAAATAATTTTTAACAAAAATGTATTAGTCACGAACTATCGCTACCGTAATCAACTTACAGAAATTTATAAAAAAACAATCCAGTTTATTTGTATTGTTTCAGCACCAATTAGTTTATCTATACAATAGCACTTCCGTCTGTGTGTGACTACCTTATTTGATAGAGGAGAAGTTAGTGTTTTTTGACGATTATAATTTATTTATTTACTACGACTTTGCTTTCTATAAGTACGACAACCCAAAAGGCCCTTAGTGTGGAAATGTACTTAAGTAAAGCTTTCAGAAGTGTTGCAAGTATCATCGTAGCTTAAGCAGACAAATAAGTCGGAGATCCTACTTTTAAGCTGAGTGGGAGGGGCGTAACAGAAATAATTGTTTTTTATTAGCATTCTCGTGCTATGAATCCACTTTGAACCTGCGATCTGTAGCATACAAAGCGGACACTCTTTGGTTACCATAATTACCCGTTGCTAGGAGAAGTATAGGCAAAATATGACATTTTTCTGCTCGACGCCTGACCAAATAACTGAATAACATGCGTTATTTCAAGCGCCTTTTTGGCCGCTTTTGTTCCTCAAGGGTCACGTGTATGGATTGAGCCAAGCGCATTTTCACAAGGCTGACTCATCTTCCAGAGAACTGATGCGGTATTTTTTGGACGACAGAAAAGCTAAAACAGGGCGAAACAGGCAATATCTCGACAAAATAACTGAAAGACAAAACTTCGATTTGAAAATCGGCTTCATTTAAACACTAGGTGGTACTAATGCCTGCATCCACAGAAGAAATTGTAAAGCTTGGGTGCTTCGATCTTGAGAATTCTTGTTTCGCGTGGATTCCGAACTTAAACGGCAAAAAACTTGTTTAAAGATTATTTATGGACATTCTTGACTTGTGGATCGACAAAAGGTGTACGCCAGCACTATTTCGACCTGAAAAGCACCTTGAGTCTTAAGTCTAATTGATGACGAGTAAACCCTGACGAGTTCACTTCGGAGGGTACATCGTTAAGACAGCTTTCTGACTGCGTGTGGAACACCACATTTAATATTCAAAACTGTCATATATTGTCTTAGGAGACCCTAAAGTATCATCTAGCTATTGCAAAGCATTAAACATCGATGGACGGGCAAGAAAGGTGTCTAAAAATGCGAAAATGGTTGCTATGGGCGTTGCTATGCACTTATATTTGCGGTTGGTTGGAAAAAGTGGCAGAATGCGCATTAAAAACCTAAATTTGTCATAAGCACTACTTGCCATGGTATTCTAAGATGAATTTTCTGTCAGAAAACAGCTAAATGACAATTCTTGAAATTTAGAAATTTTTTCTAGCTCTCAAAATGTGCTAATTGTTGCTGACGTCAACGCGGTCATTTTTCTCAAATTTCGGGGTCTTTTGGCGGCCCTGATGTGGATTATTCCATAAAGCCAGCATGTTAGAAAGTGCGACTAGCGCATTTTAACCTGATCTACGCTACTAACCTGATCTACGCATCTAAGGAAGTACCACTTTTGCAGCCACTGGAGAATTACCGAGTTGATGCTGTTTCTACCAACTCCTTTGTAAAATGCCGAAAAAGTGCCATCGTCTGAATATTTTTGTGAGGGATTGTAGAAAAATCTTCTTTCGACAAACGTCAAATCAACGTTCGCATGTTTTATATGCTATGATTTACCCCTCTAGCATACAATTTTCACTCTCATTGTTGTTGTTTTTTTATATTGACTTACAGTATTGACAGTGTTTAACCACAGTCCTTCTTATGTCCAAGATAACGGCTAATCCGATTTGTTACCTCAATTTCCACATTAACAACAAGTCGTTAAGGAGCATTCTTTGCATCCTTAAAAATATTGATAAAAAAAACCCTGCTAATCACTGTCTGTGTGATTATTTTTTATTTATTTATTTTTTTATTTATTCATTTATTTATTCTTAGGAACGTTTTAAGAACATTGTGAAACAGAAAAAAGAACATCCTAAATATTTTTTGATGTTTCTTATTACATTAGGCGTAAGGACAGCAAAACTGATGCTGTCTTTTTGTTTTGGTTTCTGTCTTTTGAAGATGTGGTGTGAGATACAAATATTATATACGCAACGCATAGTGACCCATTGACGGTGTGCAAAGGTCGCTAACTAAATAAAAAAGAGAAATTACCTTCACATTACAGGCATTGAGGAGTAATAAGATGTACCAGACCATCATATTCATTTTGTTGTTGTGTGATGCAACGTCTATGTGATTTGCGGTTTGTTTCAATGTTGATGGTATGTTAACTTTGGAAGCAATAATTCCCTATATAGTTGCAAGCAAATAGATTTAAGCTTCATACCTGATTTCAATAGACCTATTCATAAATTAAATTACGTAATATCTATATTTTTTAGTAATACTCCGCTTCCGTTTGTTTGTGAAATGCAAAAGCGATTACACGCTTTTTTAATAAAACAAGATGCAGGCGCTGCATTAACTATCTCGCTATTAAAAATGCACAACTATGAAACATCCACAATGCGACCCAATTCTACAATTTCTGCTAACAAAAATACAGCCTATCATCCATGGTTAAAAGTCGCGCGATTGAAACGTTTATGGTCTTAAACGGCATTTAGGTGACAAAAAATCAAAATTTTGATGTCACCATCATGTTCAGCATACTTTTTTTGTTATCTGTGCCAAATTTTGTCGAAAATAAAGTAGTTTTAATTTCGGACCAATTTTGGCCTAAAATGACATTTAGGTGACAAAAAATCAAAATTTTAATGTCACCATCATGTTCGGCATACCTTTTTTGTTAACTTTGCCAAATTTTGTCTAAAATAAAGTAGTTTTAATTTTTGGACCAATTTTGGCCTAAAATGACATTTAGGTGACAAAAATCAAAATTATGATGTCACTATTATGTTCAGCATACCTATTTTGTTAACTGTGCCAAATTTTGTCGAAAACAAATACCAATTTTGGCCTGGAACGTCATTTAGATGACTTCCAAGTACTTAGAGAGTTTAGGTACGAAGTTTAAATCTGTGACGTTGCAATTGACCATTTGGGACATTTTGTTAGTTACGAGTTGGAAACCTATCCTCGCAGGCGAGATAGTAAAGAGAAAAAAAAAATAGTTACCAAGATGAGATTCGAACATTCGAACACACGTGCTCAGAGAGCCAAAAATTTCCATTTTGGGACGGACAGCTGTATTTGAATACTCCTCGCAGGCGAGATAGTAATAACATGATTTTAGCAATGGCACGAGTCTCAAGTTTACGGAACAATAAAGCGCCAAGTAAGCAATAAGTCAGTCGGGCGCTCCATGGATAATCACGTAAGAAATGCAAAACATTGGTTTTAAAAAAATATTAATTTCTCTTTTAACACAAGTAAATTACCTCAATTAATTACTAGAAAAGAATAAGGCTTTTTTGACATAAAGCGGTAATTTTATCGGCTCTTTTTATGATCATTAGTATTCATGATGAGTTAAACTTTTAATAAAGTGGATTGTTGTTATAGCAACATGCCAACAACAAATCCAGGCTGAGTTCACTAGTTTGTGTTTTCAGTGATATTAAAATGGACCACCATGTAGACTGTTTCCACATCTATCCATTTTATAAACATTAGGGTATTTCAGTGTTCATGGAAAAATTCAAGGATGATACCCTTATTATTTTAGTCCAGATGATTGCATAAGTCCCCTTAATCCGACCAATGATTAACCTGTTCTTCATCTTTATGCGGAAATAAATCTGAAAAGATCTCCTTGTTAGTATTAGCTAGAGTAGGGATGGAATATAACCACAGAAATTTCACGGTCAAACCCTTATAAAAAATATCATACACAAAAACGTCAAACGTGACGTCACAGCTGTTCATCACAAAAATCATGCCGTATTTATCCATGCATATCAAAATCAATGCTGCAAATGAGGTAAATTCCCCCCTCCCCATAAAGTGCTATTAATCATCAAAAATCAACGCATGCGCAATAAAGAGGTGAACTGTGTTATAAAAATACTAATACTAATAAATGTGCATTAACTGTCGGCAATCAAAATTCGATATATTTGAAAATGCAGTATTCATGACCTTTATGGCTGGCATTGGTATCTCCCTACCACTTATGGTCCTAACATTAGTACAAGAATCAGAGAAGGATAAGTATAATAGTCGGAGGATTCAGGATTTATGGGATCACCTTAATGACCTAGATAATATAAATGGAAGAACAATGTAAGGACTGTGAACGTATTCTGGATGAGTATGACAGGTGTACCTGCGGACGAAGGTTTGTGGTGAAAGCTAAAATGCTGTGCTGGTACTGCTACCAGGAATATATCACATATAACGGGGGTGGATGTGTATGTACGATGACATGCAATTCTCTGAAGTCGTTCGAATTACAATAAAACAAGATGCTACAATTTGAGAAAGAGCTTGTCAGCCCTAAAATTTTCTACTCATTTGCCGCCAATTTTAAGGACATCAATGATATCAATGTGGACTGCCTGACAGTGTCGGATCCAGTACCAGCCAACGGGGGCAAGGATCAGCGGTACATCATAGGGTACCATACAATAGACCTCGTGGTAGCACTCAGGGTAAAAACACCTAAACTCTGGTCCCCGAATGGAGTGACCCGGTACAATGCCAATGCCGTACCAGCGACGAGTCTTGATTTTGAAGAGTACCCCGACTGGGTTGCCAAATATCGTCAAATATGGAGCAAAATCGAAGAGTTGATTTCTGAGCAATTGACGACGGAGCCGGTCAAAAAGGACCGTTACGTGAATGCCAAGCTCAAATATTACAAGGACGTGATAACGACCAAATTCCACGGTATGCCGGTACCCTGTGACGAGCCCTGTCAAGCCAATGCCATTCTGGCTATTTCATCAGTGTATGTGCAGGGAAAAAACCACTACCCCCAGGCACATGTTGTGGAATGCCGGTACAAGGACTTCAAAAAGGAATTTTTGCTGAATGAGGATTAGAAAAAACCCAATATTTTATAGGCCATACAGTACCTATAAAATATATAAAAATTAAGGCTTATACTCAGG
This sequence comes from Hydractinia echinata, assembly GCA_030067915.1. Taxonomy (NCBI): domain Eukaryota; kingdom Metazoa; phylum Cnidaria; class Hydrozoa; order Anthoathecata; family Hydractiniidae; genus Hydractinia; species Hydractinia echinata. Next base: position 1,689,924 of record JASGCC010000036.1, on the reverse strand, counting down.
TGGGGAATCTAGGTAGTGCTTGCATACTGTACAGATTGCAGTTTTTTTAAGACATCTTGCCTGCCCTCCTCCCGACCCTTTGCAACTAAGTGGGCACGCTCCTGTTCATTGATGGCGTTGACAATATGGTTAAAACGCTGTCGCATCTGTTCCTTTAACAACATATATTTCTGCTTCTCTTGCGTGATCAGACTAAATTCGTAGTTGCTGATGACTCCATTCTCGATGGCTTTTGAAATCATGTCAATGATGGAGTTCAACTTTGATTCCGCCAATAGTCTTATATTCTCATGTTTCCTGGCCTTCACACCAAGCCTTTTTCCAGCAGTCCTCAGACCCGCCTGTCCTACCCCTACAGCCACGGTCAGGCCAGTCATTGCCACTGCTAATGGTACACCTATCCCGGATAACAGGGTACCGATACCAATCCCGAGCCTATACCCAACAGACCATGGTCACAGTAGCGTGCCCAGGTCCCATGCATCTTAAACTTTTTTGCAAGTTTGTCCCGCTCCTTAATTTCACCCCTTAGAAATGCTTCAATCCCTCTTATCTCGGCAAGTCTAAAATTCTGGCTTTCATCCTGCATGTCCGCACCTTCTGCAGGTGCACTTGGTAGGTTTGGGTACAGCTTCGTTATATCAGCCATTTATTTATTCTATGAGAAGGCACATTGTTATCCCAGTGAACGAAACGTTTTTGTCGTGGTGGAATTCGTCTGTTAGCATGAACTCGAGGCGATCCGTAGAGCCTTTTAATTGCATGTAAATTGGGGCATCAAAAGTCCAGGTCAGCATATCCCCCCAGGCGTTTAATTCCTTGGTGGGGAGTAAAGCCAGAATTTATACTTTTTACCATCTAGCAGGCAGTCGTCCTCATCCAACTGAGGGCAAACGAGTCGTAGTCAAATATAGATGTCAGTGTTGTAGAAGGAATCATAGTCTCCCTTCTGATAGTACTTTTTACTAGGGTCGTAGGATAGACCCAGGAGCTCTTGCAGCTGTCGATGAATAACCACCGTGTACCCGCCACTGACACGGAGCCTACAGAGTCCATTTTTAGGACAAAAGGTTTTATCCTGTCTTGTGCCTGACTATTGACGATAGCCGCTAAATCCTCGATCCTATACAGACCGTTCATGATCTCAATTCTAATTTCCCTCTGATCGGGCCCTATTTTACGGATGAAAAATTCATTATCGCTGTAAAGGTTCAACCATACAGGCCTGATGCTTATCAATTTCAGGGTTATCCTACTATCCTGTCCCAGGTAGTCTTCAAATATCGTAGGTTTTTAGATATCAGTATTATATAGCTGTTTCATCTTTGTTTTAAAACAAAGATGAACATGTATTCATACAACCCCAAGGCAAAGTACGATTCCAACAGGGGTGAGTGGCCACTTGGTGTAACCAACTTGGAGCATCAGGACCTGTATGTTGGGACGGAGTCTTATATTTCTGTGGTATTTCCTGAATTCACTAAATACCCCATCAAGGTTACCACAACCTACCTAAACGACCCTGTCATTCAGGGATGGACAAGAGGACAAGCCCTGGAGTACTAGAATATTCAGGTGAACTTTGCAACTCATTGCGCGAGCACAGCCCTGGGCATATCGGCAAAACATCTAACGGGCTCTGTACCCCTTGTAAACTCCATATTTAAATTTCATGTGCATTACCACATGCGTCGTATTCTGGCAAGAATGAAAGTACCCATGTCTTTTAATGACGGTTATTCTCGGTACAAAAATCCCTACTCCACATCTGGGCATGCACAAATATGCCGTGAATATGGTGCCGAACCTAATGGCCTGTACAAGACCAAATCAGTAAGTGCATCACTCACCAACGGTAGATGGTGGCCACAAGTTGATGGTGATTGGGCCGAATTCATCATCCCCACAAGTCAAGGCTTGACATCAGAGGGCCTGACCAAGCTAAGTGAGAGTATAAGAGTTTACGTGGTCTTGTTACTAGGATCGCAGGCGGGTGCGAAAGCCTCCTTAATCGGGTCTGGTGCGGATAACTACACGACAAGGCAAATCCTGATGCAAAAGTTTGAGGCTATGGTACAGCGTCAGGAAAATGTAGGACATGACATCACAGAGTTTCAGAAGGTCTTGCAATATCCAAGGACCCCGGTGAATTTTGCTGTCATGCCCAGCGTATACATGCTGCCATCCGACATGAATTTGCGAATAGGGAAAATTGTGGGGTATAATAACAACATCCTCATAGCACCTGCCAATGTCAATATTGGTACCCAAGTTGATGTTAATAACAAACCCATTGTGAGGCATGCGGCTGCCGCACCCCTCAAGCATACTATACCCCCTATACATACCACACCTCCCAACAATACTACACCCCCTAGGCATGCTATCAAAACACCTATACATGCCACACCCCTTAGACATACCGAACATACCATCAGACATGTGGCGGATATTAAACTACATCCAAAGCATGCTACACCTCCTATACATCCTACTGAGCACAGGGAACCAACACAAAACCAGCACGAGGATACGAAGGTCGCGTTGATCACGACAGGGGTAGGAATCATCATTGCCTACATATGGCTAAAAAAATAGTTCATATTAGACCCCCCTAACATAGAACACGGCAAACCCGGCAGCGGCCGCGATGGTCATGTACAGATGTTTTGCCACGTATTCCACGACTGTTGCCGCTACCCTCAGAAGGAAGGAGACAACCGTACCCATAATACCAGGTAAGGCAGCACCTGCCTCGAGCAAAGACGTGTCATCTCCGGCAATTTTCAATAACGTCTCCTTGATATGTCTCAGCTGGGGGTATATGTCAGTGGATAGCATGCCATGTGCTTCCCTTAGGTCCTTTTTTTTATCATTCTGATCCCTAATCTCTTTCTTCACCTTTTCTATATCCCTCTCAAGGTTAGCTTGTTGTCCTTCATCTGCCCCGGTCTTCTTCTCCTCAAGTTCTTTCAAATTACCCTCTGCCCTGATAATCTCGCTATCAAGCGAAATCATCTTGCTTGTCAAGCTTTTCAAGTTACCTCTTAATGTCTGAAGTTCGAGGTCAAGCCCCCTTCTTTCACGTTCAGTGATGCCACCTTCATCAGGCCCAGCAAACGAAGTGTCTTGTATAAGGCTCTCCGTGGCATCTACAAATTCATCGATCTCCTCCAACGATTCCATCTCAATATTTTCAGCGTTCTCAGCCTCCTTCTCTATTTTGCTATACCTTTTCAAGAGGTTCCACCCTGAATTTACCACCTTTATTGGGTGTAACATAGTCGGCAAAACCCATGGCCTGCAGACGATTACTACCTAGCAACATTTGTATCTGGCCAACGGTTTTTAAATTACCATCTTGATTTGTAATCACTATTTCCTTGAAGGTTTTTTCCCCTTTCACTATCTCTTTAACAATCAGTTGATTCCCCTTATCCACCCTGAAGGCATCGTAATATCTCGCATCAGGCCGTCACCTCAACTTCTCCGTAAGGAGATCGTAGAGGCCGTTGACCCTATCCTCTATCAATATTTTCCTCTGATCCGAAAGGAGATCCCCTGGAGCACCTTGTTGTTCTGTTGAAGGCCCCGGTGTTGATGGGAGCTTTGGCGTTCCGGGGAGTTTTGACGTAGTATCATCGGGCTTATTTGGATGGCCCTCATCCTCATCATCCGGAAGATCAATATCAGGTACAAATACTGGATTAGTTGGCACCTTTATTTTCCCTATAATAAAATATGAGTGGATTTGGAACCATCCTAGACCCCTACGCAGAAACGAAACAGCTCCTTGCTATCAAAGGGAAACGGCAGCGCGTCAAGGTAAGCCATATACCTTCCACAATCAACCAGAATGAAGACTTGTACGTGGATATTCCGAACCTAGGACAGAATGATGTCATATTTCCGGGTAGCATCAGGCTACTATTTGACCTGGTGCTTACAGGGACCAACACGAAGCGTACCATCGTGAGCAACATAGGCAAAAGCCTGGTGCGAAGTCTACGCATCACCTTGAATGGCAACGAGGTTCAGAATATCAGCGACTACAACAAGCTCGCGGCCTACAGAGACTTGTGGCTCCCTAAGTTTGATAGGGAGAACAATCTCATCCTAGAGGGAATCAACCCCAATGATGGTACCATCAGAGCCCTGCAGGTCAAGGCTACTGAGTACGTCGGGACTGATGAGGAAAAAGCCATCGCCGCGGCGTATGGCAACACTTTTTGCATCCCATTGGCCAAGATGTTTGAGCTTACAAATGATCTCCCTTTTTACCAGGCAGGGCTCCATGACAGATTACAGTTTGTACTACATTTCGCATCGTACAGTGACGTGATCAAAGATGCGGGCACGGCAGCCGTGGGAAGTACGACAGCCAAGGCAGCCGACGCTGCCTATAAAATAAGCAATATTTCATTGGAGTTTGACAAAGTCACCCATGAGGGTCTCGCGAGTGCCATGATGTCGCGGCATAGTAGCCTCGCGCTACCCTATGAACGGATACTTCGAAGTAAGGTGGTGACCATGAAAAAATCGGATACTAGCTACAATTTGCAAATCGATACCCCTGCCAAGAGTCTCAATGGTGTCCTGTTACTCTTTATAGACCCCGGGAAAGTGAAGGCCTATTCCGATGTAAATGAAGTCTTTTACAATCCCAAGATTGAGAAGATCTCGATCACCGTGGAGGGTGAACCTAACGAACTCTATAGTCATGCCATGCTTCCAAAGGATCACCTGGAGCAGATTGCCAACCTCTTTGATAGTCACGACTCGAATGTGACAATTGGCCAATTTTTCAATGAACGGTATGCGTTGTTTATCGATTTCAGAGCATCTCCCGACCATACCCTACATGGTAGCGGGAGACTCCTACAGAGGCTTAGTGACGTCATTACTCTCCATATGACCAAAAAAGCCGACGGAACCGGGGATTTCAGATGCTATGTGTACTTGCTTCAAGATGCTCAGCTAAACATTCTAGGTGGTAGGTTTCATTCTTTGGTGTACTAGTGACCATAATTTGTATTTGTCCTCATAGGGCAAATACAAATCAATATGGAAGAAAACAAGAGATGTCCAAATTGTAAAAAAGTGTTGGCCTTGGATGCATTTAGGGTGTTGAAAAATGGCCAAGCTACAAAAGCATGCATATGCTACCTGGATAAAAAGAAACAGCAGCGTGCCAAAAACAAATGCCCCAATGGTAGGCGGATGGCGCAGTGTAAAGACTGTGGGGGAAATCAAATATGCCCCCATGAAAGGGTGAGGGCCTATTGTAAGGAATGTAAGGGCAGTCAGATTTGTCCCCATGAGAGACAGAGGGCTTGCTGCAAGGAATGCAAGGGCAGTCAGTTTTGTAAACATGAAAGGATAACATCCCAGTGCAAGGAGTGCAAGGGGAGTCAAATCTGCCAGCATGAAAAAAGGAAAGCCCAATGCAAGGGGTGCAAGGGCAGTCAGGTATGCCCTCATGAGAAATTGAGGTATCGCTGCAAGGAATGCAAGAAGGGCAAACATTTGGAAGAAAAGAGATGCCCAAATTGTAAAAAGAGTCTTTTGCTAGATGCATTCAAGGTGGTGAAAAATGGTCAAACTACAAAGACATGCATCAAATGCCTCGATATTAAGAAGGCTTCAATTGAACGTAACAGATGCCCCCATGAAAGGGAAAGGCCTAAATGCAAAGACTACAAGGGCAGTCAGATTTGCGAACATGAAAGGATAAGATCCCAGTGTAAGGAGTGCAAGGGTAGTCAAATCTGCCAGCATGAAAAAAGGAGGGCCTATTGTAAGGAGTGCAAGGGCAGTCAGATATGCGAACATGAAAAAGAGAGGGCCTATTGTAAGGAGTGCAAGGGCAGTCAAATCTGCGAACATGAAAAACAGAGGGCTTCTTGCAAAGACTGCAAGAAGAAGAGCAAACAGTCGGAATAAATACGGTCTCATTCTGTGGAGCAGACCACAATTTGTATTTGTCCCGGGGACAAATACAAATCAATATGGAAGGAACCAAGAGCTGCTCAAAATGTAAACACTCTTTATCTTTTGGCAATTTTAGGATCAAACGTAATGGTCAACTGACAGGACGGTGCATCAAATGCTTGGACTTAGCCAAGGCGTCACGTGAAAAAAACAAATGCCGTCATGAAAGGGTGAGCTTTCAATGTAAGGATTGTGGGGGTAATGGTATCTGTGAGGAGCATGGCAGGTTGAGATCCCACTGCAAAGAGTGCAAAGGCAGCCGGATTTGTGATCATCAAAGGGTGAAATGCACCTGCAAAGAGTGCAAAGGCAGCCAGATTTGCGACCATCAAAAACGAAGGTGGGAATGCCCCATTTGCGACCCTCCTGGACATCTCGCCCATAATGTACGCAGCCGGGTCCACAAAGCCCTGAGGGGAAACAAGGAGCTTAGTTCTCAAGAGTATCTTGGATGCGATATCGCTACACTGCAGGCCCATATCGAGGCCCAGTTTGTTGAGGGTATGACCTGGGACAACCATGGGGAGTGGCATATCGATCACAAGGTACCAATTAAATATAAGGAAAATGGGGATGCCCCATCGCTTGCTGAGGTTGCCGGTAGATTACACTACACCAACACTCAACCCATGTGGGCGAGTGAGAACATTTCAAAGGGCAATCGTTTCGTCTCAGAATAAAATGGCTACTATCGCTGTGATCATTGCCGGGGCGGCCATAAACGCCCTTGCATTCCCCGGAACAAATTTTCTATTCAGTAAACTCTCGGGACACGGTGAGGCGGAGCGCAGGCGCCATGATGAGGCCGTCGAAAAATTGAATGATGCGCAGGCGGAGTGGATACGTAAATTGGACTGGTTTTCCAAGCAACGTGAGATGCAAATTAAAGCTGGTAAAATCCTTCGTGAACTCGATGATGATATGTACAAATATTACATTGCATCAAGCAAGAAAGCCCCACAATTGAAAGATTTTTACACGCCTTCAAAGGAGCAACAGGATGGCGAGCTCACATTCATCCTTGGCTCCCTATCTCTGCTAGGCTTCGCGGCTTACAGGTATTTGTAGGAACGTTTTTTTGACATGTATATAATAAAGACATGTCAAAAACGCACGTTATTACCGAAGAAGAGGCGGAAAAACTAAGTCAAATTTACTATACCCCGAAACATCTGTGGATCGGACGCAAGGCTATCGGACTGCTCGCGAAGGAGAGCGGTCTATCCAAAAAGCTAGTCACCCACTGGATTTCTCGTCAACTCCTATGGCTACAACACATCAAAGGTCCGAAGCGCATTGATTACCCTCATTTTACCATTACAGCACCTAATGAGATGCATCAGTTTGATTTACTGTATATGCCATATGACAAGCTGTATGGAAGCACCTACAAGTACATTCTCACGGGTATTGACGTGGCCTCAAGGTACAAGGTAGCTAGGCCTCTACGTACCAAAAAGGCTAGTGAGGTTGCGGATATGAACAAAGACATTTACAGGGCAGGGCCTTTGCGATACCCCAAGATTTTTCAGTGTGACAATGGTTCTGAATTCAAGTCAGCAGTAACGAACTGTTAGAGGATAAGGGGGTGGAGATTAAGAGGGCTACCACCAAATATCACCATACATTTACGGCCTTTGTAGAGTCATACAACAAGGTACTCGCGGAAAGGCTCTTTAAACCCCAGGATGCACAAGAGCTGGTCTCCGGGGAGCCTAGTAGCATATGGGTGAAACACCTGTACGCCATAGTAAAAAGTCTCAATAATACCAAGACTGCCATGATCGGTATAAAGCCTAACAAGGCGATTAAACTCGAGGATGTCCCACTTGCAAAAAGTCAACAATATCCTGAGGAAAAGCCCTTACCTGAGGATGGCTTGTACTTGTATCTGCTACAACCAGGAGAGGAGCATGATGATCAAAAGAGACGTGCAACAGATGCTTTCTGGAGTAGGAAAATGTATAGGCTGGATCGTATAGTAACAGGTAGTTGCGTGCTATACTATTTAAAGGACGGCCCTGAAAGAAGCTTCGTGTCGGAGGAGTTGATGCTTATTCCTGAAGATGTTCAGGTACCTCCGGAACATGTGAGGGATTGGTAATATTTTTTATGGCTTGTCAAGGCCATAAAAAACACTCCTATTCTGTAATGTATCGGTTGCCTTTTGAAAGCTCTTCATTCGTCATCATCATCATCATTCGGATCTCGCAGATAATCCAAAGGATGTAGGGTATAGAACGGGTATCCATAGACGATACCTTTGATGACATTGGGTTCATTTTCCAAATCAATATCGACCAGACGTCTATCCGGTATCGGAAAGTTGAGTATATTGCCTATTGTTGATATATCAGCCAAATCAGATAGCTTCAAATCCCTATCGTTAATAACCTGGTAACAGAGTGCACCATAGTTGTTCTCTTTAGCCGCAACGATATAGAGCCCTAGGCGTTCAGCATCATCCTCGAGTTCCTCGTCAATCTCGCTTCTTACAAATGTACCCCATGCTTTTTCGCCTGACGCTACCCTGTTTAAAAGCTCTTCGTCCGTTTTATATTCAAACCCCTCGTAGTATACCCCATCTCGATATTTAAAATTTTCTAAGCAAGTAGGGCAATATCCAGTCACCGACCCTGCCTTGATACAGTAATGTAGTACAGGTATCTGGATATCGTAGTTGATTGTAAATTGATTTTGTTTTATGTATGCTTCCATCTTTTGATATTTCACTGGCTTTTAACATACAGTCGACGCTCATTATCTCGAACCTCCGTTATCTCGAACTTTCTCTATCTCGAACTTTTTCTTCGGTCCCTTGAGTTCGAACTTTTCATGAAATACGCTCGTTATCTCGCACTTTCGCTATCTCGAACTTTTCTTTCGGTCCCTTGGGAGTTCGAGATAACGAGCGTCGACTGTATACCAAAAAGGGTAAAAAAAAATGATAATTTTAATACCCTTGTGGGTATTAAAATTAGTGCCCGTTTAAGTCATATCAATATCAAACATGCCTTCGAAGAGCTCTCGCGTATCATCGTCAGGTGAAGTGGTTCCTGTAGAAATTATCCTTGGTAAGGACATCATCCTTGAACCTACACCAGGCATGCACGGCATTGGGATCGTCACATTCCGGTTCCCTTACAACCATATCGGGGTACATTGCTCTTAATATGTTTATTCTTGTGCCGAGCTCCTTCCTTTGGCATCGGATCATATAGTGTGGGTGCCTTCCAGATCTTCCATGCTCGTGGGGATCATTTTTATCAACCACGCATAGCACGGTATCATATTGATGACGGTATGGAACATGTCTTTCCCTAAGCCTCGCATTTTCCCGGGCCTGTACCTCAAGTTCGTCCCCGAGTACCATGAGCTGACCATCTCTATTGTCAAGATCATCCTCGAGTATAGCGATGGCATTATCTCTGTCCTCGATTGCTGCAGCAAGCTTTCGCATTTCCCTGGGTAGCACCTCTTCTACAACCCACCCCAAAAATGATTCTGCTTCGGGCTGACCACATCTCAACAAAAAAAACAATAGAGGCCGGGTTCAGTCAGTAAAATTGTATTTGGTTGGGTGTGGACACCGGTGTCCACACCTTGGAGATTGGGAAAAGTGGTACCTAGCCGCATTTTATACTTATCGGGAACATATCGCTGAATGGCTTTTACTCCCGCTCCTCGCTTATATCCTGCGGCCCTCCAAACATCGGAGGCTACGATACATTGACCTTTATCCTCGACATAAAATGATCGGACTTGTTTTCCTTGGAAATAATCAACTGCTGTAAGAGACATCCTTGTTCCATTTTCAGGTAGAATTTGGATTTTTTGTATGGTCAGTCGAGAATCTTCCAGCCCCTAGGGTCTTCAAGCCTTACGTATAGGCATGCATGCTTGGATCTTTTCAATTCACCCTTTATATCATCCCAATCGGGGATCATATTCGTCTCTTCGTCAATCATCCTCATGTCCGAGCGTTCATGAGGGTACCATAAAAACAGGGCTTTTTTCTGCCTCCTCAGATTCTTGGGTAAGGCAGTGTAGCTCTGCGCTAGGAGCCATAAACTGTGCTTCCTGTGCCTACCCGAAATAGCCAATTCAAGCAGGGACTGTCGACGCTTATCGAGGCCCTCGTCCGATATCATGTCGTCAACTATGAAAAGACTCTCCTCGCCTGCCAGCAATGAGGAAAATTTCGCTATCCATTCAAACAGTTGGTCCTTGGGGTCTATCAGGAACACATAGTCGTCCCGCCAGAGTGAGAATCTCTCAAGGTAGGTGGTATTCCATCGTATGGTAGGGCAAAATATCACGATATTGTAGAAATGGTGCCTATATTCGTTTTCAAGCAGGTCTAGAACACGTTGTGTTTTTCCGCAGCTTGTTGGGCCTGTAAAGATTGCCGTATGCGGATCTCTCACGACATCCATATACTAATAATATAACCACCCCCGGCAGGCAGGGCATAGCTTGGTGTTTCGAGCCTGGTATTCCATGGGCAGTGGAGTATATCTTAATTTTCCCTGTAGGCATCGTAGTACCTTGCGGTATCCCTTGACGAGCAGTGCCTTTTCCGGGCTCTCAGGGGGTGCTCCGATGAGTTCGATGTACTGGGGTATGATGTTGTATGTCAACAGGGTGTAGAGAAGTAGGTAATTTTCATCCTGCTGAATTTCCCTAATTTCGACATCAGTGGCAAGAATGTCTACCTTCTGTTCGATAACAGGGTCCTTGCATTTGGTACGCCGCCTCTCCCTCGCCTTAGCCAGGCAACTTATACAACTCTTAGTTCGAGTATGTCCCCTAATCTTGAACATCTCAGGGGGAAACAATTTTTTACATTTGTAACATATCTTGACCTCCATTTACTATTCCGGAGCTCGCCTTGTGCAATACCCTGACAACATCAGCAAGCGTCGGATACTTACCGGTTTCTATATACTTATAGGGTATTTCTATTTGTCTCTACGACAAACAGAAATTTTAATAGGCGGCCTATTTTGGTTTCGGGACTATGGATGCGGGTAGCCACCCTTTTTTCACGGCCATTTCGCGACTTGCCCGACCTGCCGCGAAGTACGCAATCGTTTTGAGGACGTCATTTGTATCCATCTTGGTAGACGGCCTCGTAATACCAAGGAACTTTTTGCCGGCCATTGCATAGGCAAAGGTGAAACTAAGATCTACGACCGTTTCGTACAACATGTCCAAAATCTCCTTTTCCTTAGGTGATACGTTGCTTGTAGTCATTTATATAGTGTCATTTTTTGAAAAAATTCTATAACATTTTGAACATAGAGATATTTGGCTGAGTTTTGCCCTGTTTCCCACTGGATTGGTCGCTGGCTTGTTAGATTCTCCGCCATTTTTTGGGGAAAATCTATACCAAACCCCAACCCCTATCGCAAGCACGGCAAGCGTACCTACACCATACATGTACGGCATTGGGATCATCGACTGTACGGATCTAGTCCCAGAAGAGGCTTTGACTGCAGGCTCTACAGTACCGTCTTGTTGTTTCATTTCCTCCTTTCTTTTCTTCATCAGTGTTGCCAACTTGTGACCCTGGATCACACGCCCCGGATGCTTTACTGGTTTTGTAATTATTCGCTCTTCTTGTTTCTCTTCCTCAGTCATTTATCTTATAGCACCACCGTCCGAGGCTCTACCTTAGTCTCCTCCTCCTCCTGCACCTCCTCCTGTTTCTTTTTGGAAATATGTCTTGCGGTATGGCCTGCCACAAGCAGTGGGGCCAAACACCTCCCAATGGTACAGTATACAAGGATACCTAGATCGGTCATGGAGTCCCGGATTATGGGGTCTTCCTCGTTATCCCGACGTAGCTCGTCAACGCTGTCGATGTCGACAAAATTCCCGATCATGCTGGCATATAAACTGATCACATGTGTAGACAGTGCCCTAGCAGTCCTCTCACCCTTTTCGTGGAGTTCCCGTTGAAGATATTCAGTATGGACCTTGTCGATTGCCTCATCAGGAGCCTTGTCGACAAACCCTTCTGTACATTTTTTAGGTAGGAGATGCCCCTTGCCCTTACGTAGGGCCTCTTTCAAAGCTTGGCGTTTATCGATGGGTTTCTCTACATGTTCATATTCTGTAGAGGCTGTGTCGATTACTTGTGCAAGATCTGTCATTCTTTTTATTATACGACGATATCGAAAAAGTATGTAGGCGATCAGGGCATAGGGTAGAATTATAGCGATTAGCAAACACACCTCCATTCGGGGTTATGCCACAAGCGGAGAGGTATGTACCCCATCGCTATGTACAACTCTTTTGTCATAAAACGCAGAGAGGCCGAGCTTGTTCTGTTCGTACGTGATCATACCCTGCTCATGTACCCAAAAACCTACGTTTTTGGCCATGTCTAAACCACCCTTTAGCGCACTCAGGTATCTACCCAAGGTCAAATCATTTTGTCTCTTTGACATGCCTTTGCACGAAAATTTAGTACCTTCTTTACCCTCCACAAAATAACACTTGGCTGTCAGGGCAATCATCTTAAAACCAATAAATTCCGCTTTAAATAACCCTCCTGTTCGACTCGAGTATTTATCGGTGACGAGCCAGTTTTTTACATCCTCATCATACTCGTCAACCAGTTCGGGACGAACGACATCTCGTAACTCTTCCCCAGAGATGGCAAAATAAGCACTGTCGGTGTCCATGTAAATGTACTCAAAGTCTCGACGATCCACGTACTTGTCCAGAAAATCGTAGTAAAATTCGAGCATGCGAAGCTTAGCTAGTTGGTACACTGCAATACCACACTGGTAGGCTCTATCGATAGTACACTTGTGTTTGCCCCTTCTTACCTCATACGCATCCCCAATCTCTTCAAGGTTCTCGAGGTACGGGCTTCGCAGGGCTGCATCAACCTCCTTTTCATCCCTCGTAAACATGGTATTTGCGTGCCTCGCCAAATCTTCAATCATCTTGCCGTAGAACGAGTTGCCTTTCAACTTTGCCGTATCCCCCGCAATACGCTTGTCGGGGTGTTTATCAGCCTCCCGTCGTGCATCAGCAATCTCTTTCGGAAACCATTCAAAGGGCCTACCCCTAGCATACTTGAGAAATTGGTAAAAGGCAGTCACTTTCAGCCCATGGTCAAGGAACCATTTTAGCACAGGGGTATACAGTAAGATCTTTTCGAGAAATTTAATCTTGAGGTGGTAAGGAACATGTAGCTGTTATCTTTTTTCGCCACCTTGATCTTATCGCCTTGCGCGATCTCTTCGACAAAATACCGCTTGATCAGGTTGATGTCGTACTTGCCAGAATTAAACCCTATTACAGATACTTGGTTTACCCACTCGTTCCATAGCTCCTGGTTCTTTTTGGAGAGCATGTCAAAGTCGTCAGGCTTCGGGTACATTCTCTCGACCTCCTTTACGATCAGGGTATGCCTCTTTTCCAGCTCCCCCACAAACTGTTTGACCAAGACCTTGGGATTTTCGTGCTCGATGAACGTCGGGTCCCCATTCAAGCTGCCGGCAATACCCATGTACAGGTGTTTGATCGCATATTCTGCGACCTTTGTTGTTTTTGAAAAAAATGAAGAAATTACCATACCAGGGATACCAGGTAGCGCGGCACCTACCTTCGACGCTAGGTATTCAAGAAATCCCCCAAATTTTTCTAATTGCTCCCCAATAAACTTTTTAACGAAAACCCAAAATGTCGGGTGTTTTTTCAGGCTATCAGCAATAGCCACGCTTACGGGAATGTGTCGAGAAATATATGTTAAATCAGAGGTTTGTTGATAATTTAAAGGATGCAGGAGAGCTTCAAAATCGAAGACGATATAGTGGGGATAGGGCCTGAACTCCTTCTTAAAATACCTCTTGATTTTGGGTGGTTTGTCACATTCCCAAGCTGTGACGAGGTTGTAGCCCTGTTCCCGTATCATCCTTTCCTTAGACAGGGTTGCACCGTAATGGGCCTTGTCCGCGTCGGTTCTCGCAGGCCGACAGGGACATCCATGCCACTTACAGCCGTGGTACTCATAAACGGTTTTTGTGATGGGCTCATAACCATCAACCTTCCACTCCTTTTTATCCTCGCGGATAACGCGTTCACCACCATGACCGAATAGTGCGTGATGTATGTGCCTCCCAGTTTCCTGCGACATGTATTCAATCCATTTTGAAGCATCATAGCTAAAACCCTCAGCGTAAAAGACCTTCTCCGCCTTGCTCGGCATACGTTTCACCTTCCCGCCCTTGCAGATAATCGTCGTCTTGACACCCTCGCATTCGTTCCCCTTATGCCGTGTGAGAGAAAAGGCGTAATTAAACTTCTGTTTACATACCTCGCATTCCCAGTGTTGGGTCAGCACATCTAATTCCTTGATGTAAAAACAGTGCCCGTCCAGCATACCAAGATTGATGCCATCTAAACCCTTTTTGTACTGCTTTTGACCATAGACGAGTCTCCAGGGTGCTTTCTTAGAGTTTGTCTTGGGTTCAAAGACCCTGATGTTGACCTTGAATTGTTTGGCAACGCCCTCCAGATCCACCAGCCTCGTAGGGCGCACATCTTTACGCTTTAACTTGGGGTCCCCATAGTACTTTCGGGCTAACGTGAGGGCTGTTTTTGTTAGACGTTCCGTCCCCCGTACTACATCTGCCCTCTCCTTTACCGCAAGACATCTCCAGAAGCATAGGTTGTCCGTTCTGGCATCCTCACCATCCATGGCATAGATGCACCTTTTTTGTCTCAACCAATCCGGGAGAGGGCCGCATCCCAAGAGGGGTTCACGTGTGCTTATCACCTTAATCTGTACATGATCGAAGAGAAGTTTGCCTTCATACGCTCCCGGGGTCTCGGTGGTCCTAGCAGGTGGTAAATAAGCCCTGGTCCAGAACTCGTGATCCTCCAGATCGAGGCGCTTCATCTCGCATTCTTCTACGAACGCTTCGATTTCGGCGATGCTTGATAGTGACCCGGAGCTGTTAGTTTTGTGATAATCAGACACATCGCCCCCACCCTTGTAAATATTACAACTGAAGCTGTACACAACCTTAACGCGCATTTCTATGTGGGTTTCAATTTTTCGCATGATCGCGTCCCCTAGAGGTTGGTTTAGATGCTTGTTGAACCTCCATGTCTTGATCCTATTTCCATCCTCCAGCATCTGTATATCGTCCCCCCGGATATCCCCCGGAGGACTCCCTTGCCTCCTGTTCAATCTCATCGTGAAGCGTTGTACCTCCCGAAATTTGTTCCTTTGCCCTGTTGTAATAGAATGCAACGGTATTCCGCACACTCTGTAGTCGATCGGCAAGAGCGTCGCGGGTTGCTGCCACTGGTGCCGACACGGTGCTATATAGTTTGCTGATGGCATTCTTAAACCAACTCATCCCTTTCTTATATACACATTTTAACAAAGTCCAAAGATTGCTGAGTTTTGAGTAGGGGAATTTCCCTTACTGAAAACATGTAGTAATACCATTATGGTGGTATGCCACGATACACCCAGTCGAAATACTTTTGTCGGTTTAGCTCTGCCTTGTCCGCGTTCTTGATCAGGCACTCGATGCAATTTGTGCTAAATCTTGGCGTTTTTTTGTCGATTATCCTATACTCAAAATCAAATTTAAGTTCGTTGCAATAGGGACACACTTTACCTTTGCCATATTTTTTCCGACGTTTTGCTAAGGGACCAGCTTGTATAAAATCAAGGCACTCAATGCAATTTGTGCTAAATCTTGGCCTTTTTTTGTCGATTATCCTATACTCAAAATCAAATTTAAGTTCGTTGCAATAGGGACACACTTTACCATTACCATATTTTTTCCGACGTTTTGCTAGGGCGGCAGCTTGTTGAACATCAACGCATTTGATGCATATTTTTGTCGGCCGTCTATCATCCTCGATCCTGAAATTGTCAATAGATAAAAATTGTCTACATATTGGGCATTTCTTGGTCTGCTCCATGTTGTTTTTTTGTCATATATTCAGGTAGGTTTTTTGTATGGTTCAAGGTTCGGCTGGATGTTGGATATGGAATTTCCCTTACTCAACATGTTGACCACCTCTTTATTGCGCATGCGTTGATTTTTGATGATTAATAGCACTTTATGGGGAGGGGGGAATTTACCTCATTTGCAGCATTGATTTTGATATGCATGGATAAATACGGCATGATTTTTGTGATGAACAGCTGTGACGTCACGTTTGACGTTTTTGTGTATGATATTTTTTATAAGGGTTTGACCGTGAAATTTCTGTTGTTATATTCCATCCCTACTCTAGCTGTATTGTCACAAGGTCTGTCTGCGATCGATCAGCGCTGAATCTCAGTCAATGCATTCATTAAATAACGCATTTCCTTCATTATAACTAAATTCTAACTCTGGTCACGTGTTGAATAGGGAAATCAACCAGTATTCCTTCGGTATTTCTTACATATGCTTGGAAGCAGAGGGCTGGCAATTAGATTTTATCGATGCACAATATTCACAGGGGTATTCAAGAATCTCTAGTTCAAAAAACATTTCACGCTGACAAAGCTAATTCGACATTTGTCAGTAGTATTTCAACCTCATTTTTTGTTGTCTTTTTTCTTGCTTGCTTTTTTTGGTAATGTAGCCGTGGGTAGATTTAATTATTTTTGCGAAATATTGGGTTGGAATAACAACTAATTCATTTTGTGAAACTGTCAATTAGCACCAATATCCAAAAATTTGGTTTCAAAGCGTGTAAACCTTATTTTTGAATCTCACTGTGCCTCTTCGACAAAAATGTCGGCAAAAATTTTAGCCAGTAAAAATAATAATCACCTGCACAAAATTTTGTCATTTTTGCCGTCCAAATTTTGAAAAGACTTGGAAATGAACCACTTTTAGTCAAATGAGTCACTTTTAACCACTTTTTTACAAATAAGGCATTAAAAGTATTTTCAACTGCAAGAGAATTTGCTCTTTTTTGTTAACAGTAAAGCTAGCAAAAATAGAATCAGTCAGTAAGTTATCATTTTCTTGTCAGCCAGGAAAAAAAATAATAAATTTTTGCAAGAACTAAAACGAAGGTATAAATTTTCGAAGGTATAAATTTTTAAAGAGAGTTATTAAAGTTATTAGTTAAAATTATTTCCCTTAAGGTAGGTTGCATACAGCATATTTAGGATGTGCACAACAACTTCACAAAATGTAAATAAAAAACAACTACATATCAAGATAGTCCTTCTCTATTTGTTTCGATTAATATTTTAGGCCGAATAGTGTCACTTTTCACCTTCTGCAAAGTGTGTTTAAAATCAAGCACCAGGCAAGTTTGATAGGAGCAGTTTTAATTGAAGTAAACAAAGTCAGTTGCTTTCACTATTCAAAAGGTTTGATATTTACATGGATTCCTCCACGATTCTTACCACTAGTTCAAAAATAAAAAAATGGACATCATGCTTAAAAACAATCAAGCTACCAGCTCATCTTTCAAACAGTACATAACAAACCAACAAGAGATGTACATAACGAAAATAATAACGTATATAACGAAAATAGATACAAGAATATAACATGTGTATATAAAAATAAGTATCAAAAACAGTTTGTCTACAATAACAACTCTCTAGAATTCAGGTTGAGATTTGTACATAAAACTTTCACTTGAACTCGACAGTCTCCACAAAATTCCTTCAAAAAACAAAGATTGGAAAATAAGTTAAAATTCATTTGAAAGAATTGCAGCAACAACAACGTTTAGAATTTAAAATTAGTACTGCATATTCTCCAGGAAAAAATAAAAATTATTTACATCTTGCACAATCACACAAAAATCTTCCAGAGTACTTTATTTGGAGAAATTTTAACGGATTGAATGTCTTGTGCGGGTTTTCCGCCAAAATCGTGAAATCTGTAATATGCCTGTCTCGTGATACGTATTGACAAACTCGCTTATTCATCCCCCAATAATAATATTAACATCGATGACACAATATCTCCTCGAATGGCAACTATTTTTAACTTCTTGTCCGAGGTACCCTTTCCAGTTTTCTAGCTTCTCACTATACTCATCCCCTTCTTTGCACTTCAATACTCTTTCATATTAAAGGCCCGGGGTAATTTTGAACAACCACCGGACCTGCCCCTCTCCCATAAACCATAAGTTGTTTACCATTTCCAAAATGTTTCCGATAGAATATTTTAACAGAAAGATTAAAACTAAAGCCAGTTAATCCTGATAATCACTACCACGTTCATAAGCAGGCGGTTGGATAGCTACGTATATGTTGTACTTCCGTAGTGGAGAGGAGCGTTCAGCTATTAATTGTTTTTGTTGATCTTCTAGTAATTGCTGTTTCACTGAAAGTTCTTCCAAGCCTTCCAGTGTTTGCTGAAGCATTCTAAAACATAGAAACATAGTTCAATGCCTCACCTTTTGATATTGTTAGCTTTACAGTTTAGTGTCTTTTGTCAAAACAAATTATTACGAAATAGTAAAGTGTAAGACAAGTATGAGTTATATACTTTGTTTAGCCCGAGTGATTGGTTTTTCATGATACAATTACACACAATTATACATACAATTACAAAGATCGTTAAATTGCCCATAGCGTGGCGAACAATAAAACAATGATGTTGTTATCGCTTATGTTTGAAGTATGGGATATTTTTTGGCAGTTTTAAAACGCACTGCTAAGATCAGGTAATATTTAATGACTTGCAAATAACTAAAAAATTCTAAAAATAGGTTGCGTCTCGCGCTTTCTTTAATAAATAATAGCGAGACATTTTTTCAATCGTCAACCGTTAATCGAGCACAGTCAAAGTGTCAGCAAAACAAAAAGGTTTTCGCGAAACTTACTTTTGTTGTTCGTCAAATTGGCTGCCCATTTTATATTCACATTTAGCTGCGTGCATACGCAATCTTGCTGCTTCGAACGATGGTTGTAACTCGGAGACATACTTGTAACATATATCTGCCAAATCAAACTGACCCAATGCCTAAAATATATGTCATACAAACCCTTTATGAGTACGATGAAGTAGTATTTATTGATTCAGACCTTGTATACCTCGATAAGCTCATTAGTTTTGCATCTCCTAAATAATAGCAGTCGTCTGTCTTTTTACGTTACGGAAACACGAAATGCGATATATAAAGTATGGGCGACCCCGTGGATTTTTCCACGGGTTGACGACTAGTGTTATAGAAATGAAGTCAGAGGAACGACATACTGATCTGCGAGTTGACTTACGAAGTGGATTTTTTTATGTTAATGTGTTCCTATCCATCACAAAAGAAAACGAAACCAGATATAAATTGTTGTACAAGACTCTTTATAAAAGTCAATCTTCCCTACAATCACAGCCACCCAATGACTCAGCTACCATCAGTGAAATCACAACAACAAAGAGAAACATATTTTTAACTGTACTTACTCCGTAAATGTTACCCAGTGTGAAATACACAATATCATAATCACTTGTAGTTTCCAGAGCTGCATGCATTAGAATAGCAGCATCGAGAGAGTATTTAGATCGATGTAGTATATTTGCTAGACTCACTAAGGCTAAATCTTTATGCTCCCTACAAAATATGATAAAAACGCACTGAAAGTTCACATTCAGAAACAGCACGACTTTGACAAAAAAGTTGTACAATACTTGATGACAATACAACTTTGACGGCGAGCTTAAATTACCAGTCAATCATATGTGTAATCAAGTTCCAATAGTGATTTTTATTTAGAAATTTATATTTTGTGAAATTCTTATATGCTCAGCGAAATTTTCTAAATTTGCCGGATATATGTCATCAAGTCACTACTTGTTTTTTTTTTACGAAAAAAATGAAATCTTGAAACTGGCTGTTTTTTTGTTTGTTTGATGAGCAGAGGTTGGCCAAAATATAGATAAATCCTTATGCATAAAAAATGAAGATAAAACACAACAGACATATTTGAAAGATTTCTTTCCCGCATGTTTCAAACTACAAGTGGGATAATAATCCTACCATCGTAGAATTAAAGATGTTATCCAGATAAGAAGATTGAATTGCCTGGGGCACTTGGAAAGAATGGAGGAGGATAATTGGGTAAGAAAGTGTAGAGACTTGATAGTTCCTGGGGCAAAGCCCAGAGGCAGACCGAGAAAGACTTTGCAGGAGGTTATAAGGACAGACTTGATACAGAGGAAGTTGAGTTTAGATCTAACACAGTCTAGATCAGATTGGAAGAGGGTCATTAAGCATGGAAAACGGGCGTTAAGCCGAGAATGATGATGAATGATGTAAGTTTGAACAGTTTTGATTTTTTTTTAATATAAATACGTCTGCACATGGCTCGTTTGTTTTCACTGCAGTCACATACCTTGGGGAATAGTGCAATGCTCTTCGAAGACATTCAACTCCATTGTAAGAGTAGCCTGCTACTCTCCAATATATCGCTGCCAAATTTAACAATATCCAAGACGTTGCATTCTAAATAGATCAAGATACAGAGATAAATATGAAGTTATCAACATACGATGCTGTATGTTTCGAAACTCTATATATATAGTTTTAAAATTACAATTAAGTTGCATTAAATAATATATATATTAGTCATTTAACAACTTTTTTGCTAAAACATTACCTGTGAAAGAGCAGTGTATATTCTATGACCAAATTCGGGTAAATTTTTAGCATGTGGTATAGGGTTAACTAAACCATGTTCTGAAGCATTTACAAGTTTTTTCCTCTCAGCCACTCCTTTTAAATGGTCGTAACTGCTCATACTGAACAAAAATTCAGAATTGCATATAGGTTCTTTCAACTCAGAGGGAAGTTTGGTTACATAGTCAACATAATCTTCGATTCTGTTCCAAATAAAAAATGAAAGTCTTGATACAAATTATCAAACACAATTATAGAAAATGGTAAGTAAAATGAAAGTACACTAGAATTTTGCCACAACATAAAATAAGACAAAATAGATTTTATATAAATATAAAACATGTGACATATATTTATATATATACACCCTCTATGTGTATTACCTGATGTTTTTGGCTTCCAGTCTCAGAAATGAGCTTAAATACAAATCAAATTGTGATAACTTCTTTTGCGTTACTCTGCAGTCTGGATCAGAGTAGAATGCAAGCCTTTCCTTGTCCATACGTTCTGATTCTACAGAACGTAATAGATTTTGTTTCTTTAACAATTCTTGAGATTTCTTTTCCAAGGAGCGAAGTTCATCAGTGGCCTTACTTTGTGATATGAACAATAACAAATCGCCAGGAGAGTTTAGCCGGTACAATGATTCCGTCTAAAAAATAAAATAAGCATTATATATATTATAAATGAACTCAAAACTCATCCCCATTTTTTTTAAGGAAATTCGACTCACATGAATATTATTTTAAAATCTAAACTTTATATAATTTCTTGCTAGTTTTATTTTTCCCAAAAAAATAGGTGTGTCAGAATTACAGCACACTATAGTTAAAATAGACAGCCCCTTTTTCTTTGCAATTTGATCTTTGATCATTGATTTATAGAAAGTATAATGTGTACCATTATTGGTATACCGTTAATTTCTATAGATAAGACTTGCTCAAATTTGGTGAACTTGGATAACTCAGCTTTTTTTGGATCAAAGTGTCTTATCTGAAAATAGTGCAATCTTGTTGTTGGTTTTAGTAAATCTATCACTGCAAAGCATATTTATTAAAATCATAATAGAATCTTTGGTGACTTATTATAGAGAGATGAATAAATGTGCATACTTTACATAGGTAGCCTCACAAACATAGAGGGATATACCATCTATTATTTCCAGGAGGGTTCAGATGGGGAGTCATAGAGTATTTAATAGTCATTTTAAGCTATGCAGACCCAATTAGGGTCTAACATACAACTCCCTGCAACATCCGACGGCACACACAGTGCGCAATCTCTCCCATTTCTCTTACACGATTGGGGTAACCCGGAGCTAGGGTAACATTATGGCATGCCCATAAAGTTTGCATAGCAAAGAACAGCCTTAGATTTTTTTGACATACAAATTATTATAGATTTAGAATTATTATAAATTTAAATAAAAAATGCAAAAGAATAGCATTGCATAGCTAGCTATATAGCTATAAGTTTAAGTTTTGAAATAAGAATTTTTATGGTTAATTGTGCCCAGCAAAGCCAAAAGCGGATTTGAAATCTATAGGACTAGACTTTGAAACACAGAAAATACTAAAAATAGGTAAATGTCAGTACTGCAAGTGCTAAAATGGCACATCCCCAGCATATAAGGCTGTAAACTTGTTAGGAATTTCACGAAAACCATGGGCACATTATGACAGGGTATAAAATATATCAAATTAACAGAATGAAAAATATTGAAAGTATCAAAAGATCATTATATTAATATGATGTGATAGAATCCGTAATATCAGAGATAATGCCTCTCAGTTTGGAGGCATCTCATTGCAGGTTTTTCCTTGCTGGATTTGTTTTCCGACTTGCCATAATTTGTAGATAATTCAGCTGCCTAGTACATAAAAGTGCTACCTCGTATGTAATCTTTCCATTTTCCAAGAGCCAATGTGTGGCTGCATGCCCAAGAGGATGAACGTTAAAAACGAAGTAAATAAAAAATATGCGGTAAATGCGCATCCAACGTCTGTCTTGGTAAGCAGCCATATTTAATTGTATTTTCCCAATTTCAATCGTGGTGAAATTGTTTCGATGTAGGTGCATAGTTGTTTTCGTCCTCGGTGCCAACAACATCGTTCCCAGGACTTTTGTAAGTTTTGCAATGACGGTTTTCAACATAAGCAAAAGCTTACAAGTAACCAAGCAACTATGGTAAACAGGCTATTCCGCAACTCCATATTTACAAAATATAAATAAAGTATATATTTATATAATTAAGTCGTCCGCATTTCTTAGTATTTCCCCACATATTCTCACACATTTGACTTGTCAGGTCGTTTGACGATTTTCTTTTCACACACAGGGTAAAAATTGTTTTTCTCTTTTTAGAATTTTTTTGCATATGGTAGATCAATCGAAGTGACAACGGAACAAACTTAGGTCAAAATTTTGACATGTCAAACTTTGTTGACAGCATAGAATTATCGTAACGAGGAGTATGCTCATAGTAATAGTTAATTAAAGGGCCCATGACGGATGGACAGGATAGAAATTGAGAGAAATGGAAATTGATCAATTTTAGCTGCTGTATCACAAATTATTAAAAAAAACATTAAATTTGACAAATATCAGTAACCCTATCAAATAATTTTTCTAAAAATTTTAAATTTTTCAGAAAGTTACGAATCATGATTAACTATGCTTCGTGCGTGACGGATAGACGTGGTGGATAGACGTGGTGGATAGACGTGGCGGATAGACGTGGCGGATAGACGTGGCAGATAGACGTGTCAGATAGACGTGAAAGAGAGACGTGAAAGATAGACGTGGCGGATAAACTTGGTGGATAAACGTGATGGATAGACGTGGCGGATGGACACTTAAATGTCACAAAATAAAAGGTATCTGATTATTCGAAATATCACTTCCATTACCACAAAGTTACTTGTGAACATTATTCTGCAAAAGTAATTAACTTGATTTTGAAAATTTCCAAAAATGTAAAACTGTCCACCCATCATGGAATTCTGCAAGATTTTTTGAGGAGCTTTAAACAATGTTAAATGTAAGAAACAAATTGTCCAGCCGTCGATTATTTTGAACGTAACATATGTAAATATAACAGGATAAGATCACTTCTGTATTGATAAAAAAAACGAGCGATTATTAATGATAACGGTGGGAAGGCATGTTTATTATAACATGATCAGACAGAATGGCTTCGATTATTATTAATGTTTCTCACTTCAAAGTCTGATTCGACTTAAGGACATTTTGTTCCGCTTCCTTAAAAGTGGAAACGGACATCCTGGTGATGTTTCCAAGTAAATCTGTCGTTTGATGTTTTACAAGAAAAAATGTATATTTAGGAGTCTATTACAAATGTGCAAGTCGTAAAATAAATACAATCTTAATTTTACAGAAAGTTGAGTTTGCTCAAACTTTTAGTTAAAGTTTTCTGCCCATTTTATATTCACGTCAAATTGTTATCATATTACCGACAAAATTAAATCACTGAGTTACTTCATTCTTCGAACGTTGGTAATGTCATGAAGACGAAGTAACTTTAATACTAATCACAGGTAGATTGGTGCACGTAACACGCGAAGAAGATTTCAATTTCTTCTGAATATCACTGATGTCTTCGTAAATATGATCGCTGGAATCGGCAGTTTCTGCATCGTGCGTTGCTGGTTTCGACAAGTTCGTCGTAGTAGAACTTGTTCCTTTCGTCTTTTTAAATGAGAGTTTTAATTTTCGAACCGAGCTGTACCAGTTACTTTTTTTCTCCATTTTACAACATTCGAGGTAAACATTCTCCATCTCACTATTCATACATTCTTTCTGCATGTTGTCATCTTTTTTGTCATGTACATACAAATGCGAGCGTCAGCTTGAACCTTTCCTGAAATGTATTTGCTACTAAAAAGCCATTAACTAAAATATCAAATGATTGGAAGGTTGCTAGGTTACGAAATCAATTCACTAGATGTATGGATGTACATGTGTTTGTTTTTATAGACGTAATTAGCTTTGTGTGGGTTGTTGCCATTGGTGAATGGATAATGCCTATTATGCTAAGTTAAGGAAGTGTAGGTCATGATATTTTCAAAAACGTGATGCATTTTAACGTCACGAAAGTGTGTACCTTTGCTGAAAAGACAAGTTGGTGAAAAAAGTTTTTTAATCAATAACTAAAATGAAAACAAAATTCTTTCAGAACATATTATATTCAACTCAAACAACCTCGTCCCCAGGGGCTTTTGCTCTTTTGACATCAAGATCGGCGGCGGTTTAGCCGTCAAGTAATCGCTAGCGGCTTTGACATTGGCAATAAACCCCGGGGACGAGGATGTAGTCAACTCAAATACGAGGAAGAAGTGAAACGGTTCGTTGTGAACCTGAATCGGTGGACGAAACATAAATTTATTTTTATCACCTTGCGGTTCACAAAGAAAATTCAATCGATTTTCCTTTAAAGGATAAAGTTCAACACAGACCATGCGTGATTTACGAATGCACCTGTTCATGCGGTGCAATTTACATCGGTGAGACATTACGAAATGCCAATATAAGATGGTCTGAACACGATAAAAAAGTCTACGAAGTCTGAGCCTGCTCAGCACATCACAATCAATGACGGACACTCCTTCGTTTGGAAAATGTTAACTAACGCTCCTATTAATTGCTTAAGCGAAAGATAATTAAAGCATTTTATATTAGATCCTTGAAACCAGTTCTGAATGAACAGGTTGATTCTA
Source organism: Hydractinia echinata (assembly GCA_030067915.1). Classification (NCBI taxonomy): domain Eukaryota; kingdom Metazoa; phylum Cnidaria; class Hydrozoa; order Anthoathecata; family Hydractiniidae; genus Hydractinia; species Hydractinia echinata. Next base: position 1,664,575 of record JASGCC010000036.1, on the reverse strand, counting down.
TAAGGTTATTGTTGTATCATAACGGAGTCACATAATTTATGACAAAAATTTTTACGTTTCTTTCCACTCATTTAGTTTTTACGTCTTTTGGGACACGTTTTCAACTTTTAGTGTATATTATCGTAATACAGTTTTTAGTAATTCATTCTGATAATGTAGTAATATGCTACGAAAAACTTCTTATCACCCTCTTCCCTAGGGTTTTTTGTCTTTTTGATATGAGAGAAGACGTCATCTCTCATATCAAAAAGGCAAAAAAAACTGGGGACGAGGGTGGCTTTGTATTTGAGTCGAATATATAATATGTTCTGAAAGAATTTTGTTTTACTTACAATGGCAAAGGCAAACAAATCATTTTTATTTCACTGAAATGAGTTTCATTTCGCCCGAAATCATGTAAACACTTACAAAGACTACACAAACGACAAAGGTGAAATGTTCATATGGCCCCAAAAATAAAACTTCATGTAAAGGCTGCCTAAGAGGTACCAATATCGCAACCTCGCCCTCAGGGCTCTTTTTCTCTTTCTGACAATCTCGGACGGCGATGTTTTCCAATAGAATATCATGATCAAGAACCTGGAAATATTTCTTGGGCTGACTTTAGGATTGCATGAATAGATTTTATTTAGATTGACATACCACCCTCGTCCCCAGGGTTTTTTGTCTTTTCGATATGAGAGAGGACGTTATCTTTTAAAAGTTGGCTTGAAAAAGAAGTATGAAATTAGACGATGAAGAACTGATTCAGAAAGCTTAGTTCGATCTAAAGGTTAATTGGGAAATAAAATAATTGGTTCTTTATTTAAGCTATGATGGTCCCGATGGTCCGCTGATTAAAAGCCGAGGCAAAAAATTAATCGAGACAAGATCTATAACCACTTTTTCTATCTTTTTTCACCATCCTTTACAAGCAAAGCTGTTAAATATTCCCATCTCTTTGTTAGCTCCTGTACGATTTGCATCGGGTGCTTTGTACGGATTGTTCGTCAATCTTTCAACAAGGGCGTCAATAGTTGCAGTGTCAGCTTTGTGTAAACCTATGCAAAATGTACAAAAACCATTCTTATTCTACCCTTTTATAGCTACAACTTTAGAGAGAGATGTGCATATTTTATATGGCCAGCCTCACAAATATTCCATGGTCTGATGGGGAGTCCTAGAGTATTTAATGCTCATTTCGAGCTACGCAGAGCCAATTAGTGTCCGCACCCTGCCAGACAACTCCCTGCGCCATCTTCCCATTTTCCATCACATGGCTTGTGTTAACCCGGAACTATGGTAACATTCACTCGCCCATATTAAATCGGCGCCCTACACAAAATTGTACAGAAAATGGTATATTTTTCGTCCTTCCTCAAATATGATTGCGGTATCAGTAAATGCTCCGCACACGGCAGGATACAAAACCGCTTAAGGCAGTAAGCACAGCACTGGTAAGAGACAAAAGACTGGGAAAAAGGTTGAACAATTGATATGGCTATTTTTGGAAACATATTTAAGAGGTGTGGCTTATTCCGGAGAAGGTGTCTAAATGGATCGTTTACGGTATACAAGTGCAAGAATTGTCAATTATCAAACACAAAGCAAATGGAAGCACTCATAAGGGTGAAAGAGACACAACCATACCAAGAAAGGTTCTTCCAAGACTTTCAGAATTTCCACCAATCAAAGTTTTATCATATTTTCCATTCTGTTTACTGTTTTTCGGCGTAGCAGACATTCTATGAAATTGGTTGTACTCTAATGGAGTAAGCTTGATATGCGTATTGTTGTTGGTTACTGATAAAATAGAAGTAGCATTTGACGTCATTTATAACGCTTTATTACACTGACGTTATATATCTTGTGTCTTTCTTAAATTACACATAAATAATGTCGACCTTCTCAGGTATATTTTATTCGCCACAAAAGATGGGTTTGCTGAAAACTTTGTGTGTTTCCAGCTTTTCTAAACCACTTACAAGGATGTGAATACAAACAGGTGTTCTCTTCGAAAGGGTCATCAGAAACGGACGAAAAGTCCTGGTGCGAGGTTGCTAATGAATAACAACACACATTGTCATTGCCCGATATTATTGTACAAAAAACAACTTCGTGCCTCGTCTTATTGTGAACAGTCAAAGAGTAAGTGCGAGACACCTACGCAAAAAAACTTCTACAAACCTATATGAACTTTTAACTTTGTAAAAATTTAAAATTTATGTCCCCTTTGCTATCATTTATTCAAAATGCTTTTCTAGATTAGGAAAACAATTTGGACTGGGGATTAAGTTGCCTAACTTTGGTTTTACTCATATTAGGCATGCGAATATATTTACGTCAAAAAGAAGCATGCGCAAATACAACATTATTTCTTACGCATAATGTACATAAATTAATTAACGAAGTGTTATTCGCAAGATAAATGGCTGATTCATATTGTTATACAGCGCGTTGATTCACCCAAATCACGTGACTGAATAGAAGCATATTTATGGTCGATTCAAGATTTGATTAAGAGAAGATTTTCACGCGGTTTGAAGGGCGATGCTCAGTCGATTAATCTTTCTCCTGTCGAAAGAACGTCCTTTATTGACTTTGTTAGTGAAACATTGGCTGCATGCCTAAAATGCCTCGTCGATTCGTTAGGGAGTCAAAATATCGCCATGTTTTCGGTGACCCGTACAAGAAAGGAGATTGTTACGATGGTATCGACATATCAAAAAATTCTTGGGACGGCGGGAATTATTGTGCCGTGAATTCGAAATATATTGCGGTGGTGTTGGAAGGACAGGGCGGAGGAACGTTCGCAGTATTACCAGTTGGAAGCGTAAGCCTTATATTTATTTTTAAATTCAACTGATGCTCGTTTTGGAAGCGCTTCTTGATTGTGCAGCCCTCTTGGTTTAGGGCGTTAAACTATATATTTTTTAAAAACACCCGCCTTATTACATAAGCGTCCTTTTGTAGTTATGTATTGCTGATGCAAGAGGCTGATTATTTGTGCTACTTTAAGAACAAAAAATTTCGAGGGCAGAAACTTTTGCGTATCAAAGAAAACGCGTACTTTATGGAATAAAATTTCGCGTTTCGCGGTTTTTGGAACAAATTTCGCGGAAAAAACTTTCGCGAATCGAAGAAAAAAGGTTACTTTCGAGTGAAAAAACTTTCGCGAATGAGCAAAAAATAAATATAGTATCCATGATCCATGTGTCATTGATATTTTTGACAACAACGAATTTCAGGAAGGGGCCCCAAATTTGGAAAAAAAAGCTATTTTCCGCGTGAAAAAACTTTCGCGTTTTTTAAAACGGATTTCGCGTGAAAAAACTTTTGTGTTTTGTTGTTTTGGAATTTCCAAAGGCAAAAACTTTCGCGAAAAAGGGCGAAAAACGCGAAAGTTTATGCCCGCGAGAGTTTTTGCCCTCAAAGTAGTTAAAAAAAAAAAATCGATATTACCTGCGCAAAACAATGTTTTTTGAAAAAATGTCAGTAGGTGATCAACTGCAAATGTCAATATCAATTTTTTATGTAGAGTATAGAAAGAGTTTGTTGACTTGGCTAACCTATTTTTTCTTCGATGACAAAATTTTAAGAATGTCTCGACAAAAGCTGGGAATGTCTGAGTGAAAATTGAGAAGGTCTCATTCGAATAACGCAGTGACACCTCAGGACCATCGTAGCTATCTATATTTTGGATGTTGCATGCGATATTTATACTTTGTTCAGACGCTCTCTTTTCTCTCAATTTTTAATCAGAAGTTGCAACAGCTCCTCTTCATTACGTATTTTGTCTGCGTCAACCCTTCATCTCGTTCCTAATACTTTGAACCGAAAAAAAAATGCTCTAGGGACGATACTATATAAAGCAGGAATGATGTTCACATGTGTCTTCATAAAGCCTAAATAACACTGTTTAATCGACCTCACGTGGTGTATACTTCAAATTTTTTTGATAGACCGGTCGCCGAGATACTAACATACCGAAAGTGAGTGGTCACAAAGGAAAGGTATTGGACATTCAATTTAATCCGTTCAACACAAATATTATCGCCTCTGCAGCGGAAGATGCAAGAATTAAGGTATGGTTGGTGTCATTAGTTTCATTAGTTTTTGTCATTAGTTTTTGTTTGTTTGTTTGTTAGTTTTACTTTTTGTTTGTTTGTTTGTTTGTTTGTTTGTTTGTTTGTTTGTTTGTTGGATGTTTTTTTATATAAAAAAAATGTTTCGCTCCGCCTCAGTACTAAAAAGTTTATAACAATTCAACAATTTCAGCGTTTTAAGGTGGTGATAGAGTGAACGGCAATGGTCAAAACAAAATTTAGAGAAATAATCCAATCCTACTTTTGCTATGGCTACCATCTTTTTTAATAAACAAATGACGTGGATATAGAGAGCGTAAAACAAACAAATGAAAACCTTTGACGCAGTAGCATACATACCTTCTCAAGTCCACAAAATCCAGCATTAACATCCCTCACTTTTTAAACGATAAAGTTCTTGTAAACTGTCTTCTTTAATTTATTTTCAGATCTGGAGAATACCAGAAAGCGGAGTAACAAGCAATTTGTCAGAATCTGTGATTGATTTGGTTGGACACAGTAAAAAAGTTGGTTGCATACAGTGGAATCCAGTTGCTAACAACATACTCGCCAGCGCAGGTTTTGATAATAACGTTATAATATGGAACGTGGAGACAGGAACTAAAGAACATGTTATCCGTGGTCACACTGACACAATAAATTGTTTAACATGGAACACGAATGGTACTCTTCTTGCAACGACATGTAAAGATAAGAATGTGAGAGTGATTGATACAAGAGAGGAAAAGATTTTATTCGTAAGTGTAGCAAAAATATTTAACGTGGGTTGTTTTGGTCAGGTTGGACGCCAACCTCGTTCCCAGGGCTTTTTGTCTCCCATCGGCGCTTCGCTTACTGATAGGTTGTTCGTCTCGCCGTCCGATATGCAAAGAGAGACAACAGGTCCTGGGATCGAGGTTGATTGAACGCATACATCACAGTTTTTACACTTGTCTTATACTGTATACTTATTTATACTCTCATATTGTGCTAACAGGGTATTTGGAATTATTTCAGGAATTCAAAGCTCATGAAGGCAGCAAACCTTGTCGAGTATTTTTTGTAGATGAGAACAGATTGCTGACCGTAGGCTGCAGTACAAGTGCAGAGAGAGAACTATGCTTGTGGAATACAGTAAGTGATCTATCAACCGCTATTTTAACATTCAAAAGTTTGCCAGAGAATATCATCGAAGCTAAATATTAAGACAGACAGACTTGTTTGAAATAGGAGGACAATGAATAAATAAATAGGGGTTGTGTATTATAATTCTACTGCTTGCACTAGCTGCATGTGAAGTTGAGAGTAGCTTATTTGGTAACTTTGATTTTTCAGGACTCTCTTGATACTCCCATCACTAAAAATGAACTGGATCAAGGTTCAGGAAACATGTTGGCAATGTTTGATGATACGAGGAAAATTCTTTATGTTGCTGCCAAGGTAATATTTTTCAATCTTCCATTTCCAATAACAGTCTGGCAATATTAAGAGGTTTATAGCTTAATCCATAATATTTTATTGCACTAAAGCATATGAATTTTATATCCATATCCATTTCTAAGCTCTTTAAGCTCTCTAGAACCGCTTTTGCAGTCCCGCCTGGAAACAACTGACAGGGTATATCTCTCTAAATTAGTCTCGTCCCCGGGGTTCTTTTTCTCTATTTGACAATCTCGGACGGCGAGAATTGTCAGAAAGAGAAAAAGAGCCCTGGGGACACGGTTGATGTTTACTATTTATTTTACTTCGTTCAGGGTGACTGCAACATTCGTTACTTTGAAGTCAGTGACGAAAGTCCGTTCATTCATTTTCTAAGTGCTTATGGTAGCACTACTCCTCAACGTGGTTTTGGTGTATTGCCACAAAGAGCATTGAATGTAAGCAAGTGCGAGATTGCCAGATTTTATAAACTCACATCGAAAAGCATGTGTGAACCAGTATCTATGGTTGTACCACGAAAAGTAAGATCTGTTTTGTTGCACCTGATTTATATTCGAAGATGTGTGACGCGATATATTTTTATTGACTTTGTTGCGGCGCACAATTTCCCATATTTTGTCTGTATCTTCAAAATGGCTACTGAATTGCTACTTCATGCTGAAGACGCACGAAATAGTGTTAAGGCCTGAGTGTGTAGGACATGCAAAAATATGATGACCGGAATATGAACGACTGCTGAGCCCGCGGATTTTTACTCGAGCTAATTCAAAAATATCTTTTTAATTTTTAGTCGGATTGTTTCCATGAGGACATATATCCTTCTGTCCCGGGCGATGAACCTGCTTTAACTGCCCAACAATGGCTTGACGGTGTATATGCTGAACCAATTTTAATCTCGCTGGAAAATGGGTTTGTGCCAACTGAGAAGACATTCACCGTAGACAAAACCAGGACCAGTAAACCTGTTCCGAACAAAATATCGGCTACTAAACTTAACGATGACGTAAGTAAATGTGCTTGGATAGTTCTTTCCGTTTGGAATAAGATGGCGGTTCTGACATAGATACAGACGATTTTTTGTTTGTTTGTTTGTGATGAAGAGTGATTTGTTACTTTTGTTATCTGCTTAGCTTCGAAATTCGTTCAACCAACAACAAGACGAATTGAAGAAATTGAAAGAAGTTTTGAGGGAAAGAGAACGACGCATTGAGGAGTTGGAGAGAGAGATGAAGAGAATGACGTCATCAGATGAGACGGAAAACCACGAAGATGATATTGAAGAGGAAGAAGAAGAAGAAGAGGAAGAAGAGGAGGTACATTCGGAACCGGAGATCATATCAGATGACGCTCCCACTATTATTCCTGTCGCTTGAAACTCTAAAATGCTTGGCATGAAACATTTGAATGATAACATTTGAAGGAACATATGTAAATCGTATTAGAAGGGCTTTCACCTGAAAGACATCTTTGTTTTTTGATAATTTTTTTAAACATAATTATTTGTTAGTTTTCTTAAATGTGTGACGTCACGAATAGAGTTAACTTATCAAATGTTCTCATATGTGACGTAAGTACTACTGGCATGCAACAGGATCGTCTCGCGCAGTTCCGACCGTGGGGAATTCTATCATTTGTTCTAATCAATTTTGTACATATACCCCAACTATAAATAGCCTAAAAGCCTCGAGATAAGAAAATTTTCATGATAAGGATCTTCTATCATACTATTTTTAAAATTTTACATGCACCTTCAAGCTTTTGTTATAGAGATTCCAAAGAGCTTCTGTAAAATTGTCAAAAACTATAGGTCGATCAGAGTTTAAAAATAATTTTGAAAAAACCTCCAATGCTGTAGTGTTTCGCGTAGAGGACGGTTACCACTATTCCTGTTCCCAGGCCCCTGACGTAGTACCATAAGTGCAATGGTTAATCTTATTGTAAAGTAGTGGCAGATTGTCCAATTTGAAACGTTCTTGGAGCCCAACATAACCAAGATTTGTTCTACGAAACATAAAAACTCTTTCCCCTAGAACTACTTAATAGGTGTTCTAAAATCCAACCTCGATCCCAGGGCTCTTTGTCTCTTTTTTATAACCGTCCCTATAAGAAAGAGACAAAGAGCCCTGGGATCGAGGTTGCTCTAAAATTTAAAATAATTAAATCTAAAATAATTTTTGACTCATTTAAAGATGGCTCAGCAAGTTTATGTCTATCTAGTCCAAACAGCTTAACTGGTTTTCCAAAACAAACAACCTGTGTTAGAGCGTCCGTATGGTTGGGGGCCTGAATTTAGGTGGTCTGTATAGTAAAATAATCAGAAGCAAATTATTTACTGGTTGTTTCTATTGCACAAGTTATCAGCTTGTGAAATTATTAAATTGTCAACTTGTTCCCAAGGTCTTCTCTATCTCGACACAAAAAGAGAAAAAAAGAGGAATTGGAGATGAGGTTGAATGCTACTAGGCACACAATTTCTCGCTAAACTGCCTTGGCTACAATTCTTCTTGCCATTTTTTAAACAAGAATATTGTCACAGACTAGGAAATTCCGCAATATCTAATTCTTTTAACATTGTCGAAAATTATATTTCAAGAACATTTCCACAATTTCAAGACAATGAAGGCTACCCTTCTATATATTCTTTACACAAACTAACTTTTTTCAATCGAATCTTTTATTTTTAAAATGATAAGAGACAAAACTTTTGTGTCGATAGAGGTAAACATTAGAGGACGCGGGAGATGTCGTTTTCCGCCTTTTAAGTTCCCAGGAAAAGCTTTTTGTGATGAGATCTACGTACATTCCAGAGTGAAAGAGTTTTCGTATGAAACTCCCCCCTACCTGATGTTGTAATTTAGTGTGCTACCGTGTACGCGAAAAAGGAGCGAGTTAAATCGCTGTTCTGAAATTATTTCTCTTCAATGTTAACTGCACTCCACCGTGTAGTTAAAAACGGCTTTGTCAGGAAGCTTTATGTTACGCCATTAATCGAATCCACAGTGCTACAACGGAGTGCAATTAAAATTGCACTGTTCGTTTTCAGCTTATAGACTCTATCTTTCTGGCGATCGGCATTTTCTTCCAGTATTTATAAATCCTCTCAAAGTTTTGGAGAAAGAAAATGTGTTGAAGTTAATCCAAAAGGTAGCACTGTACAAACCAAGTATATTTTAATACTGTTTATTATCCATGAAAGACTTAGAAACGTTTGGTGGTGTTTTGCAGTGTAGTACAGGACTTAAAATCAAATGCACTTGTTGGGTTTTTGAACATGAGAAACGATGTACTTTATTCTCTTTGTAGATTTTGATATAGCTATTGTCTTTAGCAACAAGAATTTTAAACCCCTTCAAGCTGTTAATCAGAATGTTGTCGAAATCATGTTGCATTTGGTCCCCTGTAAACTTGAACTTTAATATTTTCTCCTTCTTTGAACCAATCTTGATTTGGTTTCCCCCAGTATCTTCCATTTTGCGAAATTTAAGTTCTGGTCTTTAAAATACACGTCGATTATTTCATCAGTTAAAATTCTTCTTACCTGTAGATATGTTAATATACTTTTATTTAACAAAGTTTCAAGTTAATAACCACTATAGTTCAAAAGTTATTGGTGTTTAAGTGATTTTAGGGTGTTACCAATCTAATCTGTAAAATGCACAAGGCATACACAAGGCATAAAAAATTGCAGCCCTATCCTATTTTACTTATTTTTTGATGTAGATGTCAAATATACCAAAACTTTGCTTCTAATATGAAAAAAGCGACGCTTCTTTCTGCAACAAATTGGCTTGGACTAAAACCTCTGGCTGATCTTGTTATAATTTATGTTTTCTGTACCCTAAATACGAGACAGACGATATCACAGTGCGTTATATATTGTCCACAGGATAACATTCAACCATATAAGCCATGGAGAAGTTACGGGAGTCACAACATCTCCTGACTTGAAAGAAACATGGTGCTTATGCAGAATAGAGAAGAATAACAATCTTCACAGTATAAAGAACTTTGTTTGCGTCAGTTCGTACCAAAAATCTGCCAGTGTGCACGAGATTTGGAAAAGCTCAGTCTAAATAAAATATAGAACACGAGTTCGCTGGAGTAACAACAATTGCTTATAACGAAAACAAGTTAACAATAGCTTCAAAGCCAGGAAATTCGTGCACTGTGGGAAGGCTGCAATATGTTATCAAGAATTATTACTTATTAGTTCCGTGTCTGCTCACTCAAAACAAGTCGCCATTTTGTTCCTTGTTTTTTGTGTAGAAAAGAAATTAGAAAACCAAGGAAGGATACAGACGGTTAAAAGCGGAGCTCTTTTTCCATTCTAGTTTCGCACGAGCTTAGACGAACAAGGCAAAATGCCCTGGGAACGAGGTTGAATCTCAGGATACAGTTTTTCCACGTATTAGGAAAGAAAGTTTCGTGTTAAGTTTCTCCCTCTTTGAAATTCTTTCTCCTTTTGTTTTCATGGAATCCGTAGGCGCAAAAAATATTCCTTTCACATGAAAAGAATTAAAATGTGTTACTAAAACCTTTGTCGGTTAAACGTCGTTATTTTGTGACGTCAGTTATTGGATGTTTCTTTCAGGGAGAATGTCCTTTCTTGTGTGGGAAGATTCTTTGTGAAGGTTCGAAACTATTTCCAGCCGGCTGCAATGATAATTTTTTTATTTGTGATTTTCTATTTCTGAGTTTCGTGTCAATTATACATGAACCAATAAGGATTATCTTATCTTATGATGTGGACGGGGGTTGTATTAAGAATTCGGAACAAAATAGGAGTAAATACTGAACCATATGATGAATGATGAATCATCATTGATTTTTCTCTTTTTCTCTGCAAATAAATTGACTATGGCTTGTTAAATGTGATGTAGGCTTTTAGGTAGTCCAGTATCCATATAAATAGATTGAACGGTCACATAATAAAAGAATCGTATATTTTTTATAACATTGTAATATCATCTCCAGGGTCTCTTTCCCCTTCCGTCGTTATGATAGAGTAAAAAATGTTAAAATGGCCCGGGAACGAGGCTACGGGGACTTTTTGGTTGTTAAAGTTTATAAAATATTTACCCCCGTATTTTTTATATTTTATTTTTTTATGAAAACAACAAAAACAATAAGCGTAATTACGAAAAAGAGTTTTTGTTTATGACTATTATTTTTTATTCTCTTTGAAAATAAAAATCAGTTCTATATAATATATAAGTAAGTTAAAAATATTAGATGTTTAGTTTCAAATTGACCGTTGAAAAAATACAAGAAAAAGTACAAGAAAAAAAAAGAAGTAAAAAGAAAGCTGAAAAGAAATAGTGATCGTGCGATGGGCTCAACAAGAAATCCTCGTGTCGTAATACAAAATAGTCTAAAATGGAATGGTATGGATAACTATGTACAAAGAGATATCATAGAAGACAAAGAAAATTTCCCACATTACACGATAAAGTCCATGGAGCGTAGCAGACTAACGCAATCTAATTCCGAACAATATCGTTTAAAAAGTATATCAATGTCTGGCTTAAAACATGAATCGCAACACACAAAATCGCTGCATTATCGTTCCGAACCACGTCTGACAAGAACGCGGAGTCATAACGCATATCAAAGGACCGCACATGTTTTATCTGAAAGTAAGAAAGTTCATTGGGCGAGAGATTTGGTGGATGTGAGATTTTATAATGTTCCTGGCGAGGGAAGTTGGTCTGTATTAAGAAAAAAGTTAAGCCATGCTGTCCATGCGATCAGACAAGATATCGACTTTTAACTTCACGCGATATATTGCTGAAAACGATACCACGGCTATGCCCCAATCTTGCAATGGATATTCCAAGCGACTCGTTTTTTAGACAAAAAGAGATTGTTTACTAGGACAGCATGAAATCTGGTAGATCTCAAAAAGTTCAAAACAGTGCTAATAATTTAAAACACTGAAAATGTTTTGTTCTTTTTTTGTGAGATATGATTTGAAGAGTTGGAGATGGGAATTTATTGTAGGCGATGAATTTTCTATATATTATACAAAGAGTATTTTTCATATTTAATTTTATTGTAGAAATGTAAGAAAATAGATATTTTAATAACTATATTTATTATACAACTTTTAACTAATGGGCATTTTTTTCTTCAATTTTGGGTTTTGATTTTTTTCACAAAAAAAGTTACTTTTGATTTCTCTAATTAACTTTTTCTTAAAATCAGACGAGATTTCTAGCTATAGTCACTTTTATGAAGAGGGATTTTTTCTTTAAATTGCTTACACATAAGTTTGTCACGTGGTACGAGATTTAAACTTGCTGGAAATTTAAGAAATATTTTTAAAGAACAAATATTTTTCAAAAAACTTGGTTTTCTTTTCTGATCCAACGAACATGGCGAAAACGTGGAAACAACTGAATGGAATCAACAATCAATCCTGCACTCAATTACAAACCACTTTTGAGTGAAAACCATTTTTGTCTTGTTAACATCTCTCAAAATTTGTCTGATCGCAAAACTAGGCAGATTTTTTAACAAAAAAATGTACTTCTTGATAAGGAAATAATTTGTTCCACCTTATCCCCACCAGGAGAGGAGGCGGTGAGCTAAGAAAGCTCCCCATTTTTTTGGAATTTTAGGTGTTGAAATTCAGCTACCTTTCCCCATTTTTAGTTTGCCTCAAAAGTCACGTCTGTTGCCATGGTGAATAACAGGTGGTCGGAGGAAAAATCGGACAAAAACATCCTTATTAACTATTCCAAAGTCGTTCATGAGTTCAAGAGTTCATCAAGTATTTTTACACATCTGAATCATTTGACAGACTTTTCAGGTTTGGAAATATACGATGACGTCATCCAGTGGTTTAAAAAAAATACGACTTTCCTAAGAAGGTTGAGCACTGTAGACGCAACAAACATGCTAGCAAGACCTGGAACATCAAAACAATTATTTCATATCTATGTACAATTTTAATTCATAATATCAACAGTTTTTAAGTAGCATTACATTTAAAATTTCACATCGGGACTTTATTCACAGCTATTTGAAATTATCATAAAAAAGAAATTACACATCTACAATAAAAACAGAGTTCTAAATAAATAATCTATTCGAACGCGTTGGGTGTGTTCTTTTTTCGAATAATGAACTTAATGAAGCTTTTTACATGACTTATGACGTAGCTATACGTTGCTACGGGTGATAGACGCTAAAAAAACAAACAGGTTGTCACGACAGCGTGAATTCAAGGTTGGATATGATAAATATTTAAAACACATTTTACTGTAATTCACGATTTCATTGCAATCGGACCAATTTTTCAAAGTTTGGTGACAATTTTAGTCACGTTAATAGACAGGAATTCGCATCCCCTTTCTTTAACTTTTGCAAACACGTTTGTAGCAGTAAATATGTTTAATAAAAAAATCTACAAATAAATGAAGAAAAACATTCAATGTTTCATCGTCCATTTAATACCCATAAGCTCCACCGGCTCTACCCTCCGGTCGGCTAGTATACGCGTACGGATCGTTATGGCCATAGCTTGGATAATCGATATCGACGTCGTCATAACCATCGTCACTGTTGTATCCTTCGAGTGGTCGGTGCCGCGTCATATTACCGGGCCGTTTGCCATGCGCAGACGACGGTCGGTCATAAGGGTCCGACAACTAATAAAAAAATAATGTATTTAAAAAGGTATTAAACAAAAATTGTTTCGTCTTTAAGGAAAAGTATGAGAGAAATATGGTTACGAATGAAAATAAATGTGTCTCATGAAACGGATAATTTCAGACATTTTGCAATGCACTTTAGTCATCTCGAATTTCTGCAAAACAAAAAGGCCGATGTTTCGTCTTTAAGGAAAAGTATGAGAGAAATATGGTTACTAATGAAAATAAGTGTGTCTCATGAAACGGATAATTTCAGACATTTTGCAACGCACTTTAGTCATCTCGAATTTTTGCAAAAACAAAAGGGCCGGCGTCTTGGCTAGTTTAACATTAAAAAAATAACAACGCCGCTACATACACATTTAGAACGGTAAGGCATTCTTTATTTTCAACCACTTGATGGGCCCTCCGTGTACTCCAGAATAAGTCCAGAAGAAAACTATTCTTACCATCCCTCGAACAGCAGCAGCATCGAAACTATTGGTAGGATCATTCCATCCGTAACCATTATATCCGTCCGGCTCTTCCATGTAAGCTCCACCAGGATAACTCATGTCGCCGTCTTCTAATACGTCATCAGGGTTGCCATAGAAAAGATCGGGACGGTCCAAAATATCCGTGTGATAGGGATTTTCGTCGTCGTAGTAAATGTTCTCCTGGTCTCGATCATTTGCGTGTGACTCGATCATCTGTAACCATTGAGAGTTGTGCCAACGAAATTTCTCAATTTGAATCTTAGTACCCCATTCCTCGTCGCATTCCTAAAAAGGTTGAATTTGCGTAAAAAATAGATGTCACATTGAAATTTAGACTCTGGAGAATTTAAGAAGATTCTAGAAGAAGATAAAAGCGAAGCGAAAAAACCTGACATGGAACATTGTTCACTATTGATAACTCAAATACTTTTAGACACGTTACACAGAAATCTCACTTCCTTTCACGATTTCTTATCGTAATCTCGAACAAATCGAAGAACAAGTTTGAAATAACATAAAATCTAAAATCCTTTTTTTAACCTGAACAAGGATAGATCGGGAAGTTGCAGATTATTTTAAAAAATGTGTAACTGATATGCAATATAGTTTTTATTTAAAAATATAACCTCGGCTTCACGATAACTATCTTGAACTTCTTATACACATCCCTTCGCAGTTATTACTCTGTCACTAGCCAAGGTTACCGCACACATACATGTATTTATCTTTTACGTGAAACTACATGAATAACGAATGAAAAACTTACCGCGATAATATCCAACGTGTTATCGCATACTTTTCGTACTTCTTCGTTTTTATCGTGCATGAGATCGATAAGATAAGCAGGGGCTTCTATAGTTGATTTGGTTAAGGTTGAAAACGCTAAACTGTTACATTCACACAACACAATCAGAAAGAGGGTACTGCAGGTGAAATTGTTAGTCATGGAGTCCATAGATCAATTGCGTGGAAAAATCAATGATGAATTCTCAATATATATAACAAATAGCTCAATGGAAAGAAAAGCATCATTATTTTTTAACAAATACATCATATAAAAAAAGACACAGAAAAACGAATCACTCAACGCAACTCAACGACATTTTGAGATAATTACAAGCGAGACAGACTGGCAAAGATTATACATTATATTGAGAAGGATACGAGTTTCTTTAACGATAACATTTCTCGTCGCTTGATGAAATACCATTTGATAAAATACATATGCAATTTGAAGTACGAGCTCGTCATCTTCTTGTTTCGCTGAAAAGAGACTTGAGAACATACATAATACGGAAAAAGAATTGCTAAAATTATATCAACCTTCCAAAACTTTACGTTATTGGAAAAGTTAAAACTTAACAAAAATTGTGATTTAAACTACTGTATCAAAATTTCCTAAAGCAATTCTTTTGCAAACAACCTTTAGGTGAAAAAAATATATGCAAATGAACACAACTACCTCTCAACAGTTCGATCAAATCGTGAATGAGGCCAGATTTGGAGAGCATTGTGGCGCAGCCTTCATCACTGGCTATGGTACCTGTCATAATAACAACTTCCAAAACGACATCATCTTCAGCAGCTCCTGTGAAAAAGAAATGTTTACAAAATGAGAAGTTTCAAATGCATAAAAAGATTTAGAGAAAAAATAGGAATTCTACGGTATTCATAAAACTCGAATACAAACAGTCGTTCGGAGTTTTCCAGTTTATCAAAAGATAATTAATCATAACCAAATTCTCTGATCATGAGACATTGAAAACACTAATCTTCGAAAACTAAAAGCTAGAGCTAATAACAGAGTAGTATAAAATTGAAATCAACGGAACAGAAAATAATTCCAAAAACAACATCAATATATATACTCTAGGTTTTCCGGACTGTTGGGTTTCATACAAATTATGATTTTCAAAGGGAGAATGCTACTCAGTAATTTACCCTCACTTGGTTAATTATAAAATCCTCATACAAATTATTATAGCTATACAATAGTTTCTCTCGGGAGATTAATAACATTTGAACAAAAAACAATACTTTCCCAAAAAACTAACCTGGAACGATTTTTGATTTTATGAAGGTCAGCAAATCGTATTCTTTCAACATCATTGAATACTCAAGTTCAGGTATATTAATATTTCCCAGAATTCCAATGCACTCCACTACAAACTCTTCATCTTTGAAGTTCTTAATGATGTTTGCCAAATCAGATATATAATTCTAAAAATCATATATATATATATTTGTCAACATGATGTATAGAACACATTAACATATTTCATAATAGATTTACTTTTTTATTTCCTTAGTTTTCGTAGTTTTGTTACGACTGTTTTAATATGCAATTTTTTATCATTAGAAACAGCTTTTAGAGCTGTACAAGGAACAATAAAAACCAGTACAGTGATTTTGTAGGACAAGAAACATTTGCCACTAATATGATAAAGAGCTTTTTACTTAATTCTAGGAAATAAAAAAACTATACGGAATAGGAGACACGAATCTTTCTTATAATGCCTGTTTTTTTTAAGACATTATGCATGCAGTTGTGTTTAGAGAACCACCTCTACCCATTCCCATGTTTACCTATTACTGCAAAAGAAACTATTAAAGGGATTCCTGCATTAAAAATAATATTTTTATATGTTGTGGAGAATAAAAAGTTGTTTATCAAGTCCTTTGAAATTTTTTTAAAATCTTTTTTCGTTCTCAAGTTATTCAAGATTTTAAATATTCAAATCCGGGATCTTATGGTGTCATGACTGACATCACATTTCCACTTATACTTAAATATGAGGCCATTCTTAAACTACAAGACTGTAAACATGTCAAGACATCATTAAGAGCATAAGGCCACACTGGTTAAAAGTTTTGATATGATGTAAGTTTCCAAGATATCTTAAGTATTAATATCATTTTCAATGCAGAAATCTCTTTAAGAAACTTAACCTCTGATATATTGACAAAAAACATACGTCGGTTCTCATTCAAATCCTATTTTTTCTTTAAAAATAAAAAATGTGTATCTCCAAACAAACAACAACAAGAGGAAAAGAAAACACACAGGACAAACAATCTCGAGACTCACGATAAACTCTCTTTTGGTGGGACCATCATGTTGCGATATATTTCGAATCATCTTCATCAGAAGAGGGTCTTTAAATTTCAACGCTCTTCTCATCAACAAACGCAAACCATTTGCTTCACATATTAAAGTAGCATTTCTTTTGTTGGCTGCTAAATTGATTGTTAAAGCTATAAGCTCGATCTCAATTCTATCACCTGGGGATGCCAAGATCAACTTCATTATCTGAAATAAATTGAAGGTCTCTAACTTATATCTCAGGATTAGAACATTGATAAAAATATTTCAACAAATATTGATTTGCTTCTTTTATTACCACTTCACCAGAAACATAATTGTTCTACGCTATAAATCTGGGAGTAAAACTCTCTGTTTAGTTTTCAGTCAATTTACCATCCATTACTTTGAATTTTTTGAAAGTTAACAAACGCCAACACATATTTCAGAGGGTGTGTATAACAATTTTTTATGTGTACTTTCTCACAATGTTAGCATCTTCACTTTAAAACTTTCATGTCTCATGCATAAAGAGTATATTCATTTGTAAATAATTGAAGTAGTAGAATGTAGTTTTATTGTAGGAACATAATAAAAGACAAAAAATTAAGTTTACCATTGGTATGCAGTCAGTATAACTGAAATATGATTTATATCTTTCATCCATGCTAATGTGATACAGAATACACATCACGACCACGCAATGCTGTTCAATCTCAATGAAATCAACAAGCTTCGGTACCAGTCCACACTTAACAGCTTTATCACGAAGCACAGTATCGAACGTTAAATTAAGAAGTAAACGCAATATTATATTCAACAAATCACCACTATGATTTGGTATCATTTGGGCAACCTTTTCGATAATATCGTGTTTTGCCATAACATCTTTATTTTCACGAACTATACTCATCTTCTTTAAGAAGGAAACAACTAATATAAGAAGTTCGGGATTTTTTCGTGGAAGTAAACCAATTAATAGAGGAATAATATTTTTATTTTTCATTTTTACTTCCACTTTTGAATCTTCAGCTAAGTTTAACAACAGGTACACACCGACTCGTAGTAAATGATCTTGTTTTTTTAAGAGATTTTGATACTTTTTGTAACTCCTTTCGTAATCTTTCTTCTTACTTGGATCAGTTTCAACATTCCTTTGCTTCTTCGCCAGCTCGTCCAACCACAGAGCATGCTTATGAGACTCCTGTTCCAAAATATGCATACACAAAGCACCGACTTTATGATGCACAATAACTTCGTGAAATTCTGTAAAACTTGAAAAGCAGAAAAAAGTGTAAATAATGTTGGTTGTCAGTTCTGTGCTTGACTTCCACTCTTCTCTTAATATTCTAGCTAATGCACTCATCACTGTTTCTAAACAATTAAAGAGAAGATGCAATCAGTAAAATGTTACTTCAGTTATTAAATATTTCCTATAAAAACAACCTATCCTGCCTACAAAATTGTAAACCACTTGTTATCAACGTTGATAAATACAAATCAACGTTGTTGGTGCAGAATCAAGACATGGCTAGACATATTCTGAACCAAAAATGACCTATAGTCACAGCCTGATCATAACTTAGATTACATTTAGCTGGCATTAATTTAGTAAAACAAACAAAAATTTAACCAACCATTTTGTGCAAGCTCAGTCAAATTGTCAGGATTCCGAGCAACTTGTAAGATCATCCCAGAACCTTTGATTTTAGTTGGGGTGTCTTCATAAAGCATTTCCATATATTCTTCAATATCATTCAAGTTAGCAGACTCATCAAATTCATTACTGTCGAATGGATCAATCTCCTTTTTCTTCTTTTTTTCTAAAAAAAATAATCTTTCTTATAGACATACAGATGTTTCTCTCTTTGAATCAAAAGTTACTATACAACACTGTGTAGTAATTTGGAACCTCACAATGAGACAACTTGTTGTCAATACTTTGTTTATTGTGCATTAAAACAGATAAATGCTACATGCAATGACTGTTAGAAAATAAACTGTTTGAAAGAAAATAATTGCTAATAATTTCCTACAGGCAACTATCTTTGAACTGCGATAATAGTTCAATGGTTTCAATAAGATAAATAAATCAATAATTTACTTTGTATGTGTTTATTTTGACAACAAAAATGCATGTTTATAATAAACAAGCTACTAACAAAATGTTGCAGACGCTGCATGTCTTTATTATGTTTCTTATAAGCTTTGATTTTTGTAAGCTTATCCTTTGCTGGAACTAAACGTTTTGTAAGCAAGAAAATTTTAAAATTCTGATCGCAAGGCTGGGAATTGCCTAATTTTTTTTTCAAATTGTGACTTGATAAACTTATGAGATTTATGCAAAAAAATATGTAATCCATATTTTTAAAGTATCATATCATTACAAAAATGCAGATTTACATAACACACCTGTTGTGTCTTTGCCACCTCTTTGTTGCAAATAATATAGCAACTGTTCAACTTCAGGAATCCTTGATGGGTGAATCAATTTACATTTCTCCACAATTTCTTTAGCAAAAACTCCAATGTTCGTAGTTGCATTAAGAGCTTTCAACCTTATTCTAGAAATTTGAAATAGTGAAGTTTGTAATGAATGCTACATAAAGAAATACTACGGTTTGCTCAACAGATTGCAGTTATCAAATTTCAAACTGAAATAATGCCTTTTTGAAAAAATGTTAAACTTGCAGACAATATTTCATTTCATTTTGTTTTCATTATTTTAAATATCTGCATCATTTATTGATCTAAACTTCAAATTAAAATCTAAAACTGAACTGACACAAAAGATTTGTGGTTTTAAAAATTTACCTGTTTACAATTTAAAAAAGAACCTACACTTTTTGGCATTCCTTTCGTTCTCCCATCATAGGATCACCTCCCTCACCAAGAATCATAGCTTCCAACTCGTAATGGACAACAATAGCATTTTCAGTTGGATGAACATCAATTGTTCCACCTTTGATTTTCCTTTATTAAAATAAAAAACATTTAACTTTAAAAAATATAAATGATAAAATGATACTGTTCTTACATTTTATATGAATGTATATTGCCTACTTTAATCTTGCCTTATGACCAAAATTAACAAATCAATGGGTATATAAAAGAAATTTTCACTCTGTTGAATGATTTTTGCTATTGTTTATTCTTCCAACTAAATTTTTCCAGGGGGAAAACAACATTCATATTGTTTTTAATTCATAATATTTCACCATGATGACTGCAAGACTTCTCCTGAAGATGTGAGAACATTGGTTTCCAGACGTCTATCATCACATATTGCTCAATCTTCTAGGTTGAGACAGTCTTCCAATGCCTCTCATACCTTTCCATCCACCTTGAGTATTCTTATTTTGTTTGAGATGTTATTAAATTCTGTCTACCGTTTACTTTTGGCGTTGTTCATGTTTTGTAGAAATTCTTAATGAAATTTTAGTTCTTCCATCTGATGACCATTCTAAGTGAAACATGGTATGAGGAAACCAATCTGATTTTGGTGTTGCCCTCATCAATCTGAGAGAAACCAATCTTCTCACATTTTCATCAGAAGTCATTGCATTGATGCTTTTGACATCAATGTTTGAAATTAAAACTTTTAAAGATCTGACAATCATCTGCACTATAGCAGGGTGAAATATTACGACTTAAAAAACAAATCATCAATGGTTTTTAGTATTTAAAATGATAATGCAATATTGCATTCCACGGCCAAAAAAAAATACAAAGAAGTTATGAATCCTTATTATTTTCTTGCTTAGTGCAACCAGGATTTCTAATATTATGTATTATTAGTATGAAGCCTTTTAGCACTAGAGTTTAGTAATAACTTTTTGCTACGAAATATCATACTTATACCTTTTCAGGAACCTTGCTTCTTCTTCTTGCATGATTATATATGTATTATGTATTTATTTCCTTAACAAAAGATATTAGTAAAGAACTAGGTGGCAATGTGGTATTTTGCAGACCAGAATCGTGGGAATCATACATGTATACCCCCTGTGCTACAAGTGAACTTTTCAAAAACACACTTTGAAAATCTACTTGTACCACTGGACAGAGCTAAACAAGATAAAAAATACATTATTATGTAAAATTTACTTCATGCATTACAGAGTTATATATACAGTACTGTAAAAAGGTATCTTAACATCGAGGATCGCGTATCGTGCGCGATGCGATCGATACGTGATAGCTTTTTTTTCTCCTAAATTTCTATCGCGTGAAGCCTTATCGCGCTTTCTCGATAGGCAGTCTCGATGCATCGCGATGTGTTAAAAGTAATTAAATATCTGTTCTTATTAAATTGTAGCGTAAAGAAAAAAATCAAATGATAAACTCGAAAGAAATAATTTTATTATACTGTTCTTAAATCACAGCGTAAAGAAAAAAATCAAATGATAAACTCGAAAGAGATAATTATATTATACTGTTCTTAAATCACAGCGTAAAGAAAAAAATCAAATGATAAACTCGAAATAGATAAATATATTATACTGTTCTTAAATCACAGCGTAAAGAAAAAATCAAATGATAAACTCGAAAGATACCTTTTTACAGTACTGTAGTTTGTTAGAGGTTATAACTTGTTCTAAAATAATTGCTTGCAATTTTAATATTATTTCAATGTGCAAGATAAACAAAATGTGTGGTCCACCACTGTCAATTGGCATGTCTAAATCTAAATCTAAATCTAAGGTGCAAAAAGTTCAAAAATGCATGTGTTTGGGTTAGTTCAACAAAAAAGAACTGCATCTATTTAGGTCGAAGTAAAAAGAACTGCATCTACTTAGGTCGAAGTAAAAAGAACTGCATCTATTTAGGTCGTAGTAAAGTGCCAATGTTGTAACTTAGAAGTCACAAAATACAGATGCTTAAGTTACCAGACAAAAACTATTATTTTATTTGTAAGGTCCCAAACTCACCCTCAAGTGGGCATTTATCTGCACCCACTATCTAAACATTATTTCGTTCTAAAATAATTAGACGTCCCTACGAAGCTAAAAAAATTGTTGGACTTACCTGAATGATTTTCATGACATATTTACTTTTTGTTAAAAGTCCATATTACTCAAGATATAGCTTTTTATTTATTTTTCTTCTCACTCGACCGTCATCATAATATGTTGAGACAAGACAGCTAATTTTAAAGTTCCCCACCACAAGTAATTGCGTAGGCTAGTTCTATATATTAGATTCACACATTTGGACTTGTCAATGATCAGAGTGGACTTAGGACTTAGGTTATTTGGTAAAGTCCAAATTCTTAAAATGTGCTAATTGTTGCTGATGTCAGCATGGCCATTTCTCACGAATGGGAGTAGCAAATTTTCAACACTGTCTGCACATATATGTGCAAAAGCAGCGACTTTGCAGCCTACCGACTACAGAGCATTGACTGTCTTTGTCTCAATATTTTTGTCCAAGATTGTAGCTCCAGTCTTTTTTTGTGCCATGTGAGCCTATTACAGGTTTATGACAACGCTCAAATTTATGACCTTCATTACACTAGAATTAATGACTTTCAAAGCCAAAAACAATTTATATGCCCTTGCAAAAACGAAAAAATGAATATATTAGCAGTGTGTGCATGATTTTTTTTGTTTTAAATTGAAAAGAATTTATTTCAACAAACAGGTTGTGAAATTTACTGATTTATAGCCTGTCGACCTGGGTGGAGTATGATGCTTAAATAAAAAAAGGGGAAAAGGTCTCCTATGTTACTCAGCACAATAATATGGATTAAAAAAAAACCAAGACTGCCTCATGCATTCCACGATATTGTCTAAATAAAGTTTTTTTTCTTATGATATTTTTCCAATCCTGATGTGCTTGCACTGATTTTGTATCCCATCTTTTTCATAAATTTTACTTGTATATTCTAGAAAATGAGATGTTTTTGATCTTGTAAATCACAAAACTTGGCTGTCCTAAACTGCAATTTTGACCTAAATTTGATTGAATTTTTTTAACATTTTTGTGATGTTAAATTGTGCCTTGAGATTTGACCACTTTCACTTTGTATCAATTTTCAGACATCAAAATTTTGTTTCTTATTTCTCTAATGTCTTTTCAGTTCATATTTTCATACTAAGCTCCAAGAGTTCTTTCAGAATACATTATAGTTTCCATAGTGTATGTTTATCTATCAAGAAATATTTCATTAAGAAAATCTTAAAAACGTCAAATTTTAACACTTTTTTTTTAATTTTCAAACACCCCCTAAAGAGTCGAAATCAGTTTTATTTAGCTTATTTCTTGTGTTTTATGAAGTAAAACAAGAGCAATTATAAAAACATAAAGATGGGACCTGATACTTTTATAGATTTTCAAATAAACGAACCTGAAAATGCATTTTTTTAAATTTCCCTACCAGAGAAACTTGCGATTTCTAGCATTTTAAATTTGTTCTAGTTGCCAAACGTGAATGATGAAATGTTGAATCTGCATTATTTTGATATGACTTTTTGAGTTTTACATTGTTCTACTAAAATTGAAAAAATTGGTCTATGAATGGATCAAGTCTTTTCTCACAAATCGAACTCAAATTGTTGTTGTCAACAATTCACCCTCTGATCCTGCAGAAGTACTATCAGGAGTTCCCCAAGGAAGTTCTTGGCTCTCTCATATGTCTGATATTAATGGGAGATATTAACTTAGATATCGTTTTTGCGACATTGCATAGTTTTGCTGATGACACTCGCGTCTCCATAAACCTGCAAACAGATCTTGACACTGTTTATAAATGGGCATTTGACAATAATATGTCCTTAACAGTGAAAAGTTTGAACTGATTCTGTACAGGTGCAACACATTTATCCCAAAAATAACCTACGTAACTCCTAGCAGATCTGAAATAAAAGAAAAAACACAAGTTAAAGATTTAGGAATAATAATGTCCAATGAAGCCACCTTCAAACCCCACATCAATCAAGTGGCCCCCAGTGGAAACAATCCACTAACTATAGGTTTTTGTAATTTTCTGGGCTAGCTACTTTATTTATTATTATTATTATTATTATTAGTCATTTTGTCAAGCAGACATCAATGCATCCTGGATTCTTTGCGTGTTTCAAAACCGTTCACCCTTACTTATGGTTCGCCTGTGGAAATCTATAGTACTACCAATAATGGAATATTGCTCTTAACTATGGAGCCCTTACAAGCAATCAGAGATTTCTTCCCTTGAAGCCATACAATGGAGCTACTTAAGAAAATTAGATGGTACTCATGGTAAAAACTATTGGGAAACCCTTAAATGGTTAAACATGTATTCACTACAACGACGTAGAGAGCGATATCAACTAATTTACACTTGGAAAATTTAGAAGGCTTTGTTCCAGATTTTGGTGGCACTTACAAAAATATCAACTATTACATCTCACCACATAAAGGCAGATTATGCAAGCTTCCTTCTGTTATTCCACAAATTCCAAATTCAATTAGAACCAAAATGTAGCCCAAGACTCTTCAATACACTTCCAAGACATCTGCGTGACCATTCTGGTGATGCGAACTCCTTTAAAAGCCTTGTAGATGAATTCTTGTCCACTGTTTCTGATAGCCCTACCAGGTCACCAAAAAAGAAGAATGGCTGATACTGCTTCTTGTGCTTTACCTTTTAGTACACTTGAAGCAGAAGTCGCCGGCGTTGTTCTGACCCAACTACGGACACTGGCCCAACTTTGGACGCGGGACTGGCCCGTCTTTAGACGGGACGGTGCGTT
Source organism: Hydractinia echinata (assembly GCA_030067915.1). NCBI lineage: Eukaryota > Metazoa > Cnidaria > Hydrozoa > Anthoathecata > Hydractiniidae > Hydractinia > Hydractinia echinata. The sequence goes on along the minus strand of JASGCC010000036.1, from coordinate 1,640,125 downwards.
CGCAGTTGGGATGGCCCATCTATTGAAGGGCCGTGCCCAACTTTGGACAAATGTATGCAAATTCGTCTTAGTTGGTACAGGCCCAACTATTGACAAAGGAATCTCCCCTTTTTAAAAACCGTGTCATAAAATGGGACAGGCCCAACTATTGACAAAGGACTTGTGCTTTCAAAAATTGTACCAAAAAAAGGAACAGGCCTAACTATTGACACTTTTAGAAACAGCCACAACATGGGCCAGTCTGAAGACTCCCAGGATAAAGTTAAACCTTGTACCATGGGCACACTGTTACAAAAAAATTTAAAAAAAACTAAAAAAAACAGGCCTAGTGCAACTGTGGACAAATGCAGTGTCTATAGGAGAGGACTAAAGAGAACAAAAAATGTATGAAGGAGAACAAGAAGCCCTGTGGCTTAAAGATTTCCGCCATTAGCAATAATCTGAAAAAGTACTGAACTTTGAAGAGGACTGAGTAATATGGGGGAACAAAATCATTGAATATTCTAAAATTTTAAAATTCAATTTTTGATTATTATTGCAACTGTAAATCATAGCTAACTTCACTTACATAAACTTCATTTCTCTATAAGAACAATTTTAAAAGAAAAATAATAAACCTGAAAATTGATGAACAATAAAAACAAAATATAGGAACAATGGCAAGGCTGAAAATTTATCGATTTTCTCTTTTTTTCTGAAAAACAACTTGGAAAATATCTTTTAAGGTGGCAGCAAATTTTTTTTACATAATCAGTTATGAAAGGTTATTTTCAGACTACATATTCATATTTTTTCTTTTATAACACACTTGTCACGATTTTATAGCTATAATACATTATCTTTCACCAAAAATATTCAGCCTCAACAATTCCTCTTTACAATTAAAATTTATGAATTAGTTCTGCTGAATATAGCTTTAGTCTACGTGTTTGCGAAATTGTACAGAAGGAAATGACGTAATTATTAAAGGGAAAGGTATATAATAACATCAAAGATGGCGCATTATAAGACAATCTTCATTATGCTACACTGCACGAGCTTTAACTTTCGAGAGCATATAAACTTTAAAATAAAGTATTGTTCATTGGATAATAAAACAATTTGTTGCACTGTTAGGATTCTTATTGGCTTAAAACTCATTTTAGCCTCGTTCTCAGAAAAAAACTGTCAAAACAAGGATTTAGGCTTTAGCCTGGATAAGTTTTAGGCGTCTAGGCTCTGGGCTGTCTCTATCTATCTATCTCTCTATCTTCCCAGGCAATTTTTTACGTCATAGCTAACTTTATTTAATCTCAGCTAGCCATATACAACAATATGCCAGAAAAAGTTGCAGCAGTTCAGTTTTACACTTTATTGGAGCTAGTTATACGTTAAATACAAGGTCTTGGTGTATGCAAACATCTTTTAACGCCATGTCGCAAGTTGGTCCTAGCCTGTCAATTGACAGGGCAGTATGTCAAAAGATGGGCCACCGTGTCAAAAGATGGGCCACCGTGTCAAAAGATGGTCCGTCCCGTCTTAAGACAGGCCGTGTGCTAAGTTGGGTCAGAATAGCGTCATTGACGTAGACGAAGTCTAGAAGACTGAAAGATTATCAAAGGTATCAAAGGTATAAGGTAATATCCAAAAGACAGGTAATTTACCTAACCCTAGAACTGATTTTTGACACCCCAAAGTTGCTCCCGGCAGATTTTAGACAATTTTCCGCTCTTGCTGAAACCTTTAGCCATAAAAACTGATAGAAAAAAGATATCAAGCTAAAAATTTCGAATTTGCTTAACTTATGGATGTAAATTTGAAACAATTTTGAGGACCTTTATTCATCATCATCATCATCATTCTCGGCTTAACGTCCGTTTTCCATGCTAGCATGGGTTGGACGGGGTATATTAATGACCCTCTTCCAATCTGATCTAGACTGTGTTAGATCTAAACTCAACTTCCTCTGTATCAAGTCTCTCCTTATAACCTCCTGCCAAGTCTTTCTCGGTCTGCCTCTGGGCTTTGCCCCGGGAACTATCAAGTCTCTACACTTTCTTACCCAATTATCCTCCTCCATTCTTTCCAAGTGCCCCAGCCAATTTAATCTTCTTATCTGGATTCCAGACCCGTAATATTGGCCGGAATGACCCCATGTAGTAGCACAAACTTCAACGCTGCGTGTTTTGTCCTGTTAACAAAAATGTTTGGTAACTAATAGTTTCAAATTTAGAGTATGCAAAATTGTCCTCGGGCGTTTTGGTTCATAACTGTTCTGCACTACTTTGATAAGAGCTTTCAAAAGCATACATGGAACAATAATGTCCACAGCTTCCGTTTGTTTAGATAATCACGTAATAAAGAAGGGACGGTACACTATATACCTTCCTCAATATTATTGAGGAAGGTATATAGTGTATAAAGAGCTAGATGATAGAGTATACCTAGACAAAATACTAAAGTAAGTCTAGAGTGAAAGTTAGCAGATCCAAGCAAAACTGAATATTTGGAAGGTTTCTGTAATTAAGCAGGAACATAGCTACCTAGCCAGCTAAAGTTAATAAAAATCAAATGCAGGACAGGATAGCAACAAAAAGCAGTAATGTCATTCTTGATTCTTTCAAGAGTTCCGATTTGTTTATTTGCTCGATAAGCCATGCTGTTGTTGGTTTAGATTGCAAGGTTATCGAGCCAAACGTTTCTTTAGCGAGAAAGATTGAGGCGCCAAACCGGGCGCCAAACTTCTTAAAATTATATTCGTAAATTGTCTAACATGAACATATCTGTTACTTTAAATTATTTACATTTTATTTTTTTTGATAAAATAATATTTAAACCTCGTCTTTCTTACAAGATTTTTTAAATCCATCTGTATAAATTTTTGTTAAACACCGAGTGCCTTATTTTTCAACACTACTAATGTAGATTTTCGTATTTCGGCGCCTTATTTCTCAAGTCTGTTTGGTTAAAAAAACAGACCTATTCATGTGATGTCCAAGGTCCAGGGAAAAACGTAAACAAAAAGTTAACGAAATTATTTTTTGTAACAGAGAGAGAAAGAGGACGTTTAACGCTTCTGTCCATCAAGAGAACAAAAAGACAACAAATTTAAAAACAGTATTAGGTTATGTGCCAAAAAAGTATTAGGGCTAGTCCCTTTGATGTAGTAAGTTTTCTATTCATTCCTCTTTTCTCAAAAGTTGAAGCCATGATAGCCATCTATAAACTTAGACAGGCAGCTATAGCTAGGTTTATTTGTACAACGAATAATTTTTCTTTAATCTTATTTTTAGTTATCGCATGTTGGACCTCGCTTAGTCCCCTTCTTTAAAACAGTTATAATATATTTCGTTGCATGGCTTCCATTAGATTACCCAACAGTTTTCTCTGCATTGATAAAATGTCTACCAATCATGTGTTTGACATTTTTTGTTTGGCTTCAAGGAGTCAGCCTTCGCAAGGAACATGATTATCAAAGAAGAATATTGGTTGGATTGGTTTTCTCTTGCCTTGGAGATGCACTTTTAATATGGCATGAAACACATTTCATTACAGCAATGGCAGCCTTTGCAGTAGCCCATGTGTCATATATTCGAGCATTTGGTTTCTCACGGCCTTACAAATGGGTGAAAGGAATTCCTTTTGTTGGTCTATTGTTGTTTGTCATGTATTTGTTCTACCCAGGCTTGCAAGGTATCCTATTACCTGGCGTTTATATTTACATTTGGATAATATGCTCAATGGGATGGAGAGCTGTTGCTCAAATCGATCTGGAAAACACTTGGTCCTGGACCAGTCTGTTTGGTTGCATTGGAGCAGTTCTTTTTATGTTGTCTGATTTGATCATTGGGATTAATAAATTTGTGACACCAGTGCCTTTGTCTAGAGTGTTAATCATGTCAACATATTATGCTGCTCAAGTATTTATTGCTTTATCTGCTGTTAATACAACAAATATTGTTATAAAATTACGAATGTCAAATAAAGCACCCCAAGAAAATCAAAGCAAATGACTTTTTAAAAAAACAAAAACACTTATATATTTATTTTTTCAAGTTCAGTATATATTTTTTTTACTGTTTAGTTTTAAATAATTACACATAAGTTTATATATCCATTATGAAAGTGTTTTATTATTAACTTATGTGTTACCCGGAGGTGTCAACGATTGCAATATTAAAGTGTAAGTAAGCACAGAATTGAAATAAATATTTTGCGAAAATAAACGTTTTGCGATTTATAGACTTTCGTGATTTTTGCCAGAAATTGCCAAAGTTTCTACCTTATTCTCTCAATTTCAATATGCCATAAGAGATAACTTGTGGTACTTTATACATTTTGTTATCCTTTAAAGTTGTATATATAAATATGATTTATTAACAAAGGGTATTTTAAAGACACTTATTTCGTTATTTTTAACTGGCTATTAACAAACAATGAAATTATGTAATAGTTTTGAAGATGACATCTTACAGTGAATATATTAACGTTGCGATTTGATAATCACGAAATTTTATTCCGTCAAGTTTGCATATTTTACCTGTTCATAGCAAAAAAGTTTCTGTCTGCAAATATTTCTTTTGAACCCTAGCTATATACTTTGCCATGAAGAAGATCTGAGCCTTTTTTCTGATTTTTATAGTCATAAGAATATATAATTTTATTTAGTTTGTACAATCCACAAGATATTGTCAATATGTAAAGTATACATAGGAATTGTTTAGTTTATTGCATGTTGAATATAATGTTTTATGTAATAGCATATAACATATAGCCTATAGCTTTTTCTGGTATTGCTGGTCTGCTTAGACTGCATTTTACGCATGTTTCTCAATTTTAAATTGTCCTTTGCGATCTACATTTGTAATTTATAGATTTTCTCTCTATAAAAAAAGAAACGATATGTCTTTATGCGAATTATTTCTAACGTATACAAAAAATGTAAGGAAATATTACATGTTTAAATGTATGTAAATGGAGTGATACTATACACTAAAACCTGTTGTTTTTGTTTTGTTTTATTGTTTTTGTTTCAAATGCAGGATTTACTGCACTCTTGTTAAGATCGTTAAAAATAAAAACAGTAAGGATGGAGAGTTAACTGTACATTATATTTCCAATCGTGGTATATATATAATGCCGTGTAAAATTATACGGTCCGAAATTGTTTGCGTCGGAGATAAAGCAGACAAGCTTTAATGTTCGAATAGTCTTGTTCCAGCATTTTATGTTTTTAGTTCGATACATTTTGCATAATTTTATGTCGCTTTCAAGACATATAGACATTTTCTTTAAATAAAGTATGTGCTGAAAAAATGGATGTATTGGTGTTTTGATAATCAACATTGGTAATTCAACAATTTTGTATTTTGAATTTCTCTTCATTTTCTTCTCATTTTTATGAAGGTAAAAAAACTTAAATTAATTAGAACAGAGAAAAGCAAAAAACTATTCAGAAATAGAAAATACGATATTTTTAAAGACTTTAATTCATCTCGTCCGCAGAGCTCTTTGAGATAAACTAATTTCAGAAGGCTCTGGGAATGGGAATGCTTTTTATTGACTCACAACAATTATGTTACCAAGCCTATTCTTAAAAATTAATTTATGGTACTCATAGTCCTTAGAGTACTTGCACCTTTACTATGCTCTTAGCCTTTCTGTTTCCACGTTCAAATTGAAGCTCTTCTTTTAAAAAATGTGTTGTTACGTATTTGCTGGGGCATCTACGGTCGTAGGCTATGTAACGCAATAAGTAATGCTATAATACAGTAAAATATCTTTTGTTCTTCTCTTATTATACACGTACGTAAGCTGCGACTAAAACCCTGAGAGCGATTTGTCTCGCTTTGTCCCGTCACAACAACTTTTTATTGCTGTATTGTATTCTCGTTTATAGCCTATACACCCAGTCTCTCTTACAAGACTAAGATCTGCGAAGGAAAGTGCTATTAAGGAGGTTGATATAACGTACTGAGCAGGATGATTCTGAAGAGTATTGAATGAAAGTGGAGGAATAAAGTAGGTTTGAAAGAAACCACTTCAGTGGGTCTTTTGAAAGTCCCTGAATACCATTTGTTGCTTTTCAGTGATTTACTATCACTAAAAAAAGTATGATTGAGAAAGACTTATTTAAAAAAGAATGTATGGTAAAATTCAGACATAGGAAAATCTAATTTAACCACTATGCAACCTATCAATTTGTTTGCTTCTATTCATTCTTAGTAAATTTGACTATCGCAAGAATTCATAGTATTATTTGATGTTACATCCCTCTATACAAATATTCCAATAAAGGACACCTTGAACTTATCACCATTCAAGATGGTAGCTTGACGGTGCAGACGTAGGTGCGAGCGTGGTGAATCTTATAAATATAATCGTCCCTTAATCTTATTATAATCATTATATCTAACTAATCTCAAACTAATCTCAAACAAATAATGGCCCCAAAAAGCTCAGCGGTGTAGAAGAACTTATGCTAAGCCTTGAAGCCAGGATGGTTGCAAGACTAGATAGAATCATAGTCACAAGAAAAAAAGATAGTCTAGTTGCGTGGACCGTCGGCATTGTTTACGCGAACTATCCTCAATCAGCCTGGGACGGCCCGCTCATCCTGCACAGAAGTTCAAAATGGCGGCGCATGCAGGAGGAGACTACCTTGCAGGCGAAGATCTTGATGATTTATTTGAGTTACTTGAAGGCGGTTTTCTTGATGAAGATGTGGATTTTAATGTGGAATTAGATGCTGTGATAACGGAAGTGGAAGCTTACGAAGAAGTTGGGTATCCTTGTCAGGATTGTGATAAAATTTGTAAATCACAACGTGGCCTGACTAGACATCGTAATGTCAAACACACTACTGAAGTTACTCCTGAAATATCGACGAATGCTGGTCCTTCATTACCAAAACTTACTAAAGAAGAACAAATTTTGAAAAAGCTACACCCTTTGAAGTTGAAAGTACTTATCACGAAGAGTGCTGAGATATGCCTTGGTGATCAATGTTTACCCAAATCAACCAGGGAAGTGTTTCGTGATTTCAAAGTTTCTAATGATGATGCGGTCAAACTTTGGGAAAAACTGAAGCCAATCATTGGAAAGTATAACGGTGATGCAGAAGATTTTTATGCAAACTTTTATGGTCTATTGAAAGATAACTTGCTTCCATCAAAATTTGAGGACACTACTTTGAGCAATATTATTCTAACAGAACTTGCAAATCATGTTTTAATTTATCTTTCGGGTAATGATAAAGTTGTCGATTCTGTAACTGAAGCTGTAACACCTATCTCGGAGAATGAACAAAAAAGCCTGCAATATGTGGCTAGATTTATCGTTCACAAGCTTTATACAAAATTCCGTTTTTCGAAAAAGTCTCAACAAAGTGAATTCAACAAACAGGCTGTATCAATCCTACAAGCATGCAAAGTTGACTGTGATTGTTCCTGCATTGAATATGAGTAGGCCTCATATCCTACACAGGAACCTTGAGGCTACCATTTTATGTTCTTGTAAAGTATTATTTCTAATTTATGTTACACATGACAGCACAGTTTATTTATTTATTGTTATATAGTTGCTGTTGTTAATGTTCTGTAACCTATTTAATTACTTTAGGGATTTATTGTTAGTTAATCTGTTTCTGTATGTTAAGTGTGTATTTCTATTGTTCTATTATATGTATTGATAGTATTCCCTTAGGTGTTATATGTATTATGTATTGAGAAGTCCTATTATGTAGTTTTTATGTTACATTTTGTGGGTCTTGCTGTGTTAGTTTTTCTATGCTGTCCAGTTTGTGTATGTCCTCGGTGGAGTAGGTTGTGTTTGTGGAAGTGTTTTTTGGACAGTGTTTTAGTAAGAATTTATTTATTAATGTTTTTGTATTGTCACTGTACTTTTAACTTTATCATGGCATTTTTTTGTTTCTGGCACTTTGGTCTGTTTATGTTAGTTTACTTTTCTGTTGCCAGGTTTATATTTTAGTTATAGTTGTTTTTTGTATCTTGTTTTAGCGTCTTGGATCTTGTACGATATTCTTGTGTGACAATATACAAATCCTTGTCAGTAAAAATCCTTACAGTAGTTTTGTTTGTTCTGCTGTAACAGTAAAACACTTATAGTACACAATTTCACACAACCTAGACAGTTAGTATGTCCTCCACTAATGGAAGACCAGTTCGAGCAAGAAGTCTCACAGAGAAAGGTAGACTATATGAACTGGAGTTGCAGAAAAGTGCCAGGACTCAGTTTGAAAGAAAAATCAGACTTCAAATTTCCAAGATAGAAATTTGTTTAGAGTATGGCCAACAAGAAGAACTAAAGCATGAGTTTGCAGTTATGGACACATTATTTCAGAAGTATCTTCAGGCACATGCCAAGTGCCAAATGTTATTGCAGTTCTGTGAAGAGAGTCAAATAGATAACTATAGTACAGACTCTATTGACAGAAAAGTGCTTGCTCTTAAAAAAGGACTTTATGAGAAAATGAATCAAAGTGAGAAGAACAGTACCAGAGATGTGAAACCAAAAGGTGTACATGGTTCCAAACATTCTAGCAAGCTGTCTTCAAAGTCCAGTAAATCCAGTGAAAAGACTTCCAAGTCTTCCGTAAAGTCAAAAGGTGTTCAGAGTCAAATGGCAATGGAGAAGGCCAGACTAGCAGAACTGGAAGTGGAAGCTCAATATTTAACTAAAAAGAACATATTAGAGCAAGAAAGTAAAGAATTAGAGCTTCATGTTGAAATGTCAAAGGCACAAGCAAAAATCAAAGCATATGAAGGTAGCCTTGTAGATAAGAACGAATTATTGTCAGAACATTTTAATGAGAAAATAGACAAAGAACAGTATGTCGGAGAATACATTAGACGTCATCAAGTTCATGTTGATTCACATCGAACAGATATAGAACCATTTCTAGTTAGAAATGACAAACTTTATGACGCAGATTTCTATTCAAGTTTGTCAGTAAATAAAGATAATGTGTCACTGAAAGAAACAAATCAGTCAGGTGATATAAATCGACTGCTTAGATACCTTCAAGCACCAGAGGTTGAGATTGAAATCTTTAGTGGAAAACCAATAGACTATCAATTCTTTATTTCCACATTCATTGAAGTTGTAGAAGAAAAAATAGATGATCCTAAAGGAAGACTCACACGGTTATTGAAGTATCTAGAAGGCGAGGCAAAAGATCTAGTGAAAGGTTGCATCTATTTACCAGCAAAAGAATGTTATAAAGAAGCAAGGAAGTTACTTGATAAACATTACGGTGATCCGTATAGAATAATCAGTGAGTACAGGAAAGAATTAAAGTCATGGCCAAAGATCAAACCCCATGATGCAACTGCATTCACAGACATTGATCAATATACGCGACCGTGGTGGCTTGTGGAGAGTGAACAAACAAATACAAGAACTTTTTCGAGAATGTGAAAAAATGTTTCGGTTGAAAACTTCAAATTTAAGCACAACACTAAATTGTCAAGACCTTGTTAAAAATATGCTCAAAAACTGTTCTGTACTTTCCAATTTCAAAAGTGTCTGTTATACCATTGATCCACAAGTCAGTAAAGAAGTCAGTATGAATCTTCTGGAACACATGCTTACTATGTTTACAAGAGTTCGCAGCTTTTCCTATGCTAGAGACATACGTGAAAAACATAAGGCTGCTAAAAAACTTGCAAAGAAAAGATCATTGAGAACTGAAATTAAAAAAGCCAGTAGCAGCAAAGACATGGGTCACTGATTCATCTAGTTCCGGGCATGAACTATAAAATCTGCCACAATGGCTATTTTTATAGCCACACATGTGATAAAAAAACATTACACATGGCTAAAAATCACAATAAAAATTCATTCCTTTTTTTTTTTTTTTCTGGTTGAACTTCAGACAAAAATCAGGATCCCTCACAGTACGATTTAGAGGTGCCGTGTGAGAAATCCTGTTACTTCATTTACGGTCAATTTAAGATATCAGGATTCCTCTGATTTTCCTGTAAATATATGCGTGAGTAATTCTGACGCGTTTTGAAAAAGTGACAACATTGCAATTTTTCCATAGCTAATAGCTTTCACAAAATGTGCAGGATCGGAGGTTTGGGAGCCACTATAGTTCAGCCGTAAAAACATAGAACAATGGCCTATTGTTTGTTGCTAGACTATCTTTTTTTCTTGTGACTATGATAGAATGGATGCCACACTGGATAGCATCGAAAAGAACTTGAATGATAGGCTGGATAAACTAGAGAGCAAAATAGCTTCCTTGGACACTGAAATTACAGTACTGCAGGAATATAAAAAGATTTCTGAAAAGGAAACTGCTTCCACTCAAGTGCAGATGAATTTAATCTTAAAACAACTGAAAGATCTTGAAAACAAATCAATAAAATCTGATGAACTCTTCAGCGAACGTGAAGAATCCATCAACAAACTTGATGAAGCAGTAAAAAGACAACACAACCAAATTGAAGATCAAGATAATCGCTCTATGCGATCCACACTTGTGTTCAAAGGCATTAAAGGAGAGGAGAACAATTGGGGTGATACTAACAAGGTATTGGTAAATGCGATAATGAAAGTTAATACTGACCTTGACAGGGCAACGGTAGAATCTTGGATAGATAGAGCTCATAGAAGTCTTCAATTGTAAAATGGTACTTCACATACTAGACCTCGAGTAATCTTTGCGAAAATGGCATCATGGAGAGTCAGTCAGGACGTTAAACAGATGTTCATCAATTATAACAGAAATAATGCAAGTAACAGACCAAAAATATGAGCTTAGTGCTCGTACAAACGAAGCACTGAAATACCGAAAAGATCTAAAATTGGAGAATCCTGACTGGTTGATGTTTGTTAGCCATCCTGCTCAGCTTTTATGCAAAAAACCTGGAGAAACCCAATATTCAATTATTAAAACATTTTAGTAATGCCCGATACCTTAGTACAAACTTTTAACAAGATTTATTAGCGCCTTATTTGAAAATGAAAGTATAATTTTTCTTTCTTATATTTTTACACATAACCAATTTTTAGCATAGATCTGACGTATTTAAAATAGTTATATATACAAACACCTCTAGGCTTACCTACCCAGTCTCCCCCTAATATATATCTGCTTATCACTTGTACTTCTTAAACATTGCACCCAATTGGTAACTTTATATTCTATATACATTTCTGACGTGGTTTGACATTTGAACTTGTTTGTTATTCTGAACATAGGAAAGTATATAGTATACTTGTCCTTTTTTCTATACCTTCTCCTCTGTTTTGTTTTGTGGAATTGATTTGACAAGACATGGTATCTGTTCAATGACATCTTCGGTTGCTAAAATATACATGCAAGCAGACAACAGAATTACTCACATCAGACAGAACATGTGTTCCACTGATCGTTGTAACACACGAGAGCATAAAAGTTTTTTTAGGTTGTTGTAATAAAATTGAATTTATTACTAGTGGACTCTCTATAACTCGATCAGCCACGGGGAATCGGAAACCGTTCGAGTTATAGAGAGGTTTGGGTAATAGAGAGTGGGGAGTTTTTCCAAGTTTTTGTAAAAATGGTCAATTAAGCGTGATTTTTCTCCCTTATATGGAATGGGGACGAAATCTTTCTTTGTACAGGATAAAATCTCGACCTTGTAGGCTAAGAACGGACTGAAAAAATAAAAAAAATAAAAAAAATTATCTCAACAATTGGAGTTTGCTTTCTTGTATGAAGGACATCTTTTTCAACAGTTTAATTTAAATCCTTTAGTGATCTCATCATTGCCTCCCCGAAATTTGAAAAGAGGCTGAAATCTTCAATAACACTTATAATAGTAAAAACAAATAAAAAAACAGAAGTTAAAATTAGCAGAAACTTTTCGGTTTGTATATACCATTCTCAATGCATAAAATTTTACAAGTAAAAAACGTCATTTCTATTTAATAGGTTAAATGTTAAAATTAAAATTAAAATTCTCTGAACTCTCAAGTGACACCATAACGAAATAAATGGAGTTTCTTTGTATCTATTTGATTGTTTAATGATGAATTTTTAATAGCAATCATCGATGCTTCCGAATTACGTCGTTGTCGGTAATTTGTTGGTGCTGACAACAGGACACGCCATGAAAACTTGTGCTGTCGGTTTTCTCGTAAGTGTTTGGCAGGTTCAGATTCATTTTTCACGTTGTTGTGTTCGTTCCACCTGGTATGTACTTTCCTAATAGATTCACCAACGTAAGTTTCACCACAGGCACATACCCCTTCATAGATGCTGCATGACGGGTAAGGATTTCTATCTTTAAGGGAGAACAAACTACGGAGTTTCTTCGTAATCCATTTAATGGCAACGTCATACTTGCTATTGGTGAATTCATGAAATTTGAATTCAGAAAGCGTTTTGAAGCATTCTCGTTTTCAGCGCAGTATGGAAACTCAAACAAGATGAAAGGCTTTTTCATTTCGAATAGCCAAGGTGCTATAATCATTTCAACCTCCCTCTCAACATTAGAGTGTTCACGGTTTTCAAACTGTCTGATGACGCTGTGTACAAACGGTTTTGGGTAACCTGCGTTAGAGAACTTAGATGTAATGAGTCGTTTTTCTTTGTCAAAGTCTAAAGAGATACGTTTGGCACGACTAAGATCTGCATTTATAGTGTTACGTTTGTACCTCTTGGGTATCTGCGATTTCCAGTTAACAGGTAGTTTAGTAGTTTTACGATAAACTTCCGTGACGTAGGTGCCATTGTTGTTAATGAGCTTCGTGTCTAAAAACTTTTCCGGTGATACCTCGCACGTAAATTTGATCTTATTATGGTACTTGTTTAATTTGTCAAATAAAACATCTGATACACCTTTTTGACGTCGGTTTATAATGTCGTCAACAAAACGCTTGTAGAATTCAGGATTAGTTGGTAAAACAACATCCTTTTCTAACTTGGTCATGAAAATATTCGAAAATACAACAGAAAGGGGACCACCCATGGTACATCCATCGATTTGTTTGTAATATTTCGTGTTATACATGAAAGTGCTATCGGACGTTAACTTGAGGAGCAATCTTTTAAAAATTAATCTGCTGCAAATTTCCGGCAGTTTGTTTTCTTCGTAAATTTGCTTTAGAATGTAATATATAGTTTCTGCAACAGGAATGTTAGAAAATAGGGATTCAACATCATATGAGACGAACTCCTCTTTTTCTGATAAAGGTCTTTGGCTTTTTATCATATTTGAAAACATCTGGGTGTTTTTGATAATGTATTCGTTTTCAGTGCACAATGGAGCTAAATATTCTGCGATTACTTGGGCAGCATTATATGTGTAAGTGCCAGTTTGCGCTATGATTGGTCGGAATTTTAATTTGTCGAGAGTAATTTCTACACTATCGAATTTATGGGTTTTTGCCGTGCCATAAAGCTGAGCTGGACGACTGGATGTTGGAAGCATCTTGTCATATTTGTCAAACTTATTGAAATTTCTATACAAAAAATCACGAAATCGTTTTAAATCGCCAAGGATTGTATCATCTGTAGGTGCATAAATTTTGTTTGAGATACCCTCGTCTACCATAGATCGAATTTTGCTGACGTAATCCGATCTGTTCATGATCACTACGCACGAATCCTTATCTCCAGGTGCAACTACAAGTTTATCATCAGTGATGAGACGCTTGAGATTTTTATACGTATAGTCCCGTGTTGCGTATATGTTTTTTGATAGAAGTGTATGCTCTCAGGAACTCATGAAAATCTCCCCTCTTTGTATCATCAATTTTCTCTGTTACACGATCAGCCACACTCTCTAAGTTGGATGCCAGGAATTTCTATATATTTTTGTTTTTATCAACAAAACTATGTTCTAAACCAAACTGTAACTGACGCATCTCCGAATCTGTCAAAGTCACGTTAGAAAGGTTCACTAATGGTACACAATATGTCATAGCTTTCATGTTATGTTTTGATGCTAGATATGTTAGTTTTCCATTTTTCGTTTTAAATGACTGAAATCTGTTGTGTGATAACGATTTTACAATACGATGTAATAAAACTTTAAAAAGCAAACCTGTGGTGAAACTTACGTTGGTCAAACTATTAGGAACGTACATACCAGGTGGAACGAACACAACAACGCGAAAAATGAATCTGAACCTGTCAAACACTTACAAGAAAACCGACAGCACAAGTTTACATGTCGTGTCCTGTTGTCAGCACCAACAAATTACCGACAACGACGTAATTTGGAAGCATCGATGATTGCTATTAAAAATTCATCATTAAACAATCAAATTGATACAAAGAAACTCCATTTATTTCGTTATGGTGTCATTTGAGAGTTCAGAGAATTTTAATTTTAATTTTAACATTTAACCTATTAAATAGAAATGACGTTTTTTACTTGTAAAATTTTATGCATTGAGAATGGTTATATAAACCGAACAGCTTCTGCTAATTTTAACTTCTGTGTTTTTATTTTTTTTTACTATTACCTTATGGCAAATGTTGATAATAAATAAAACTTATAATAGCTTTCCGCACTTCTTCGTTCGTTGGTTTGGTTACTATATCTTTATATTCTTCGTCGTTATTTTCTTCATATTCTTCGTTTTCTTCTTGGGTTCCAGTTACTTCAACAATTATATCAGCTTCATTATTTTATTTTGCAGGACTTTACGTTTTGTCCCAGCAACAGACGCCATGATTGTAAAATTTCAATACCAAAGAATCGTGTTTACGTTTTGTTCGAATGACATTCGAATCATTTAAGACCCCTCACACATGTATATAGATATGAAACATTCGAATCAGTTAAGACTCTATTTACGTTTACAGAGCCAAAACAATGCAAAAAAACTGCTTGTGTCATATAAAGTTCTAGATACATGTTGCGACGTTCGAGTTATAGAGAGGAAATACCCGTAGAGACCAAAAAAAACGTTCGAGTTAAGGAGAGATTCGAGTTATAGGGGTTCGATTAATAGAGAGTTTTTTATGAGAGTTTATTAGGAAATTCCCACCGTGCGAGCGAAATCGTTCGAGTTATAGGGGTTCGAGTTATAGAGAGTCCACTGTAGCTACTATAGCCTGAAAATTGTTGCCTTGTGTCGTCGTTGTGAGTGAGTGAGAAGGATGTGGTAGCCATCGGCAATAGAGCTTGGTTTCCATCTGGCGTTAATTTAATTCGCGTTAAGCTGATGCGCTAATTGGAGTTAATTTTCTAACACCTAATGGAAACGTCGATGAATAATTAGCGCATCTGTTTTAACTCAACTTAGCGCCCGGCTAAATATAAATTTTTTTGATATTTAACACGAATTAGCGCGAACACACTTTTCGATATATAAACAAGAAGCCCTGCAGCTTGAAGATTTCCGCCATTAGCCTGAAAGATTTGAAGTAGGCCTTGAAAACAGAAAATTATGGGGTAAACAAATCATTGAGTATTCTCAATTATTATTGTAACTAATCTGCAATGTTAAAATACAACTCAATAAATAAGAAATAAATTTTTTACATAGCTATATGAAGTATTCTAAAATATTAACAGTTAAAACTTTAACTGGATATTTTTAAAACTGATCAGGAAAATTCTGAAAATTTCAGAATACAAATCTTGTTATGTATAAACTTGACGATTCCAGTATAAAACTTCTGAACGAGCTGAATTTGAATGATGAAGTAGTTCATTGTTAAGTAATTATGCAATAAATACATATTACCATTTGAATATCTCAGTATAGGCCTTTAAAATTTACTCTCTTGTTAAAAATATTTGAAAATGCTGATGGTGCATGGTTTGATAACAGCTGATCTGAAAAAGAAAGTACGTTTTAAAAATGAGAAACAAGAATACAATTTTATCACAAACTGCATTAAAACCAGGTTGTTTAATTATTGTCTCTTTAACCTCTCTTTACCTCTTTGATTTGAAAAGGGAATATATATATATTAAAAAGATACAAATCAATACCATGTGATGCACAAGGTATATATATTATATAAAATATATGTATATAAATTTAATTAAACTGGCTTTTGATATCTTTGTTAAACATATTAGGCAGGTGACACATGATTTTGAAACCTGTGGACAATACAGGATTTTTTTTGTTGAAATCGATTTACAGTATTGAACTCAACAAATTTGATTGTTTATTATCCTTTTTTGATTTGAATTCTCAAATTTGAATTTCTTTCGAGGAGTCGGATTAGTTGCAATTTTTTATTTTGAGGAAACTGTTATTGTTTTGTTTGACAAATCCAAAAAGTTGAACATATCTAACTTCTGAAATTTCAAATTGAAAAATTGAATCCACCAAGTTGAAACAAAAGAGTAAACACACAATTAATAAATTTGCAGAATTGATAAATTGATGTTCCTTTTTCCTAAGAAATCTTAGAAAAATATTTTGTGATACTTTGGGTGAGCAAATTAGGCACTCAAGGAGAACTGATAATTAGCTAGCAACAGAATAGTTAGCCGTTTTCAATGGAATGGTAGCTTAGTGGTTATAACTCTGGCATTTTGTGCGGGAGAACGGGATTCGATTCCCCTTGGCGCAATTTCTCTCACATGGCTTTGGTTAATCAAAGCCTTTTCCCTATAAGAACAGGAGCTGGGTGTCCAGCTATTGAAATATTACACACAAAGCAGGACAAGGGTTTTTTTTGCTGGCTCTTTAAAAAAAGGCACTCTAATATCAAAGCACTATTTTATGTAGCCAGCTAGCTGGATAGCTAAGTAAATTCACGACTATAAAAAGGGGTATGTATGTCAGCACCAATCAAAAGCAGACCCAAGTCAGCACCAAAAATTGAGATAGCTAGCTAGCCAGCCAGCACACTTTTCTCACTTATATCTAAAATAATTCTTACCAGATAAAATAATGTAAAGAATAGTGATTAGCTTTATACAGCTATCATCCTTCAGTTCTCTATAAACTGTTTCCTTATAAAAAGCTGTATAAAGCTAAACGACCAACCAACCCTACCAGCAAGGGACTAACAACAAAATTTTACTCATGGCCGTACACAGAATGTTCTGGCCACACGAAGAGTACACAAACTCTGTTCAGATTGGTCATTAAATTGGCAAAGATTAAAATGAAGCATCTTCATTGTCTTTCGAGAAAAGAGAATTTTTCTCGAGATTTTAGCCTGGACACAAACTTAGCAGCGTCCAGGCTCTGGGCTGTCTCTATCTCTCTATCTCCTCAGGCGATTTTAAAGATTCCACCTTCGCCGACGGAAATAAAAAATATTGAGCATATTACAGTAGACTCTCGGTAACTCGAACACCGGATAACTCGAACTTTTATTATCTCGAACTATTTTGCCCGGTCCCTTGAACATTCCCTATTACTTTCTTATAAAAATCCACTCGGTAACTCGAACCATTTTCAGACAATTCCTTCGGATAACTAGAACTTTAAAGGAAAGAGGAAAAACAATTTGTTTGATAAAAATTAAATTTCTTTAATTGTAATTAATTCATTTTTTAAAATAGATATAAACTTCACTTGTCCGGATATATGTAGTGTGCAGGGAACTTGCAAACCTTCCCCATCGCCAAGTTTACATCTTTTTCCAATGATCTTTACATGACACTTTGAATATGGGTCACTACGCAAGAAATAAAACACGGTCTTTGCAAATCTTCCGGTTTTGCCTTTTTTTAGATGTCCACAACATTTTGGTCCTTTATAATAGCTACAGCAAACTTGTCCACAGGATTATCTGGTTCCATGGATACTTCCAACAGTCAGTCATACTGCAGAATGAATTTCCTTAGTAAACGCACATTGATACGATTAAAAATATTTGGATGAGAAAGGTGTAAGTTCTAAAGAAACGAAAACGTTCGTAAAAAGGTTCGAAATATCATTATCGAATGATTTTAATTTGTTTAGAACTTGTGTCTTTATGTTATAATCTAAGCTGCAGAAAGTAATTTTCATCATGGCAACAATTGCGAGTAAACGTAAACTTAACACAAAATCCATTAAAGATAAATATCAAGCGTTAAAGGAAGTAGAAGAAGGCAAATCGAAATTACAAGTTGTTGCAAAGTAAGGCATACCCAAAAACACCTACCTGGATAAACAACAAAGATAAAATATTCGAAGCGGCTAAAAAAGGAATGAACACGAAGCGTCAGAGACTGAGAGCAGGCAGCTATGAAAAATTAGATCAAGCTATTTTCAAATGGCTATTAACTGTTCGAAGCAGAGATGTGGCTGTTTCAGCTTTAATAATAAAAACTAAAGCTAAAGAATTTGCCGAAAAAATGAGCATTGATAATTTCCAAGCTTCAGATGGTTGGTTTGACCGTTGGAAAAAGCGGTACAATGTATATTTCAAAAAGGTCTCTGGTGAAGGAAACGCGTGTACCGATGAAATGACTGCGTCTTGGGCAGAAACTACGTTGCCAACCATTCTAGCTAAGTATGAACTCAACCAGATCTACAATGCGGACGAGTTTGGTTTGTTTTATCGTGCTCAGCCAGATAACTCTCTACACCTCAAGGATGAAAGATGCGTTGGTGGTAAGCA
This sequence comes from Hydractinia echinata, assembly GCA_030067915.1. Classification (NCBI taxonomy): domain Eukaryota; kingdom Metazoa; phylum Cnidaria; class Hydrozoa; order Anthoathecata; family Hydractiniidae; genus Hydractinia; species Hydractinia echinata. The sequence goes on along the minus strand of JASGCC010000036.1, from coordinate 1,621,599 downwards.
CAGTAAGCTTCGACTTACAGGATTAGCAGCGGCTAATGCAGCGGGGGAAAAGTTGCCAATGTTTGTGATTGGAAAGTCAAAATCCCCACGATGTTTTAAGAATATAAAGCATTTACCATGTCGCTATCGCAGTCAAAACAAACTGGATGGACAGCATATTGTTTGAAGAATGGATCCGTGAAATAGATCGACGTGTCACTGCCGAAGGAAAAAAAATTGCTCTAGTGGTTGATAATTGTCCGGCCCATCCATCAATTGATAACCTTGTATCAGTCGATTTAATTTTCCTGCCACCAAACACGACCTCAAAGCTTCGGCCAATGGATCGGGGTGTCATATGATCTCTAAAAGCTTACTGCAAGTCATTGTCTGTCCGACAATTAATTGATGCCATAGAGAAGAACAAACCACTACCTGAATTTTCTATACTGGATGCAATGCGAATGCTTGACGTAGCATGGGGAAAAGTTAAAAAAGAAACGGTTATTAACTGCTTCGCAAAAGCTGGTATTTCAAAAGAAAAGCAATCCGAATCTTTGTCAGAGGCTGATGATCCTTTCAAAGGTCTACAGGAGCAGTTGGATAAGGTAGCTGTTCACGTGCCTGAGTTTTTCCCCGAAGGAATCACTGCTGCTGACATTGTATCTGATGATGACTCTGTCATAAACACGGAACCAGTTATGATGAAATTTTATTAGACATCCTAGATCAGTAATCTTTGACTATACAAAATGTGATACTTTAGTAGTGTTTTTTAAAAAAGAAAAATCGCCTTAACTCGAACTATTATCTTATTTTTCCTAAAGTTCGACTTAACGGGAGCTTCGCTTAAGTCGACCATTCGTTAAGTCGAACTAATTTTCCCGGTCCCTTGGAGGTTCGAGTTAACGGGAGTATACTGTGTACAAAAGCCATTTCTACAAACATTGTTTTAAAAACGACGGACAAAAACGTTTAACTTAAGACTATATATTAATTTTTCAAGAAAATGGTGAAATTTTACATATTGCCCTCGTTTTACAAAAACGCACGGACCTAAAATCTTGACCGTTTTCTTTTTTGCTTTTCCATTCTTCTTTTATTTTCATGAAAATGTTTATTAAAATCCTCAGAAATATTTCATCAACAAAATAAATTTATAGCACGAAAAATTTAACGCGAAAGCTTAACGGTTGACATCACCAACTCAGACCCCCCCCCGGCTAGGGCCTCTAGGTATTCTTTATTTTTAGACAACAACAATGACAAGCGTCTTATTTCGAACTTTCGATATATCAAACTTTTCTGTCGGTCCCCTGGAGAGTTCGAGATATCGAACGTCGAGTGAAATACACCAATCCGACATCTTTTTGTAAAAGGGTGACGGAATAGTGTTCGTCTCGGATTCACTGGAGCTGTGTCATAGCCAAGTTGCAAAGAAGGATCAGGTTGCTGAGGTGTTGGTTCCCCATCAACAAAATGAAGTGAACAAACTCTATCACTTGGCTTTGGTACCCAGGGAGTATTTTTGGCAGTTGTTCTCTTCATTAATTTAACCCACCTCTGTCTTCGATCTTGGTACAATTTAGGCCCAGGAAAACAATACAATCGAAAAGGTGGGTGGCATGAGCAGTCTGCTCTTCTTTTCCCAGCATGTATATCGCATTCTAAATTCAACAACTTGTCAAGTTTCCTTTTATTATTAAAACACTTGACAACAGCACATTGTGATGGACCCATACTGAATGTAACTACAAAATAAACCAAACTATATGCACCAAAATCACTTTGATTACAACAAAAATGCCTTCTTCTAGCCTTGTGACTATGTTCTAGCCTTCCAGTAGCCAGGAGACCCAGCGTAATTTTTCTTACCACCGGGAAATCGGAGTAGTTAAGGTGGGAAAAATTACGCTGGGTCTCAAACGATTTTTCTGTGGCCAAAATCTGGCCGCGCTTTTTGATTGGCTAATTCTATTGTTCTTTGCTCATGTGGTCCATGTCGGGGAAAGCCCTTTTCATCCGAATATTCCAGCGAGTGGTTTCACTCACCCTAACAAACATTAGTAAACTATAAAGTTTTTACCACAGTAAGATGTGGCCAAGCTTGGCAAACAACTCACAGATAAATTAAAATGGCCTCCGAAGCGATTAGTCACATTGTCCAATTTAAACTCGGGGTTTCCGCTGAGTCATTCGTTCGCGTCTAAGCTTTAGTTTGAGAGAAACTCATTTTATCAACTCGAAGAAGAAAGCTTAGTTAACTAGGCTAGCCTTCCAGTGTACACCAAAACAAATTCCTGTGTACACTAACTCTGTCCTAGACCCCTGACCGCGCATTAAATTCAAAATGGGGCGCGAATGTCGGATTGGTGTAAAGTTAGACGGAAATTTCTGTTGAGACCTTTTTTTTCACAGTTAAATTCTCTTTCAACTGAAATTTGGGATCAATCTTTTGAGGGGGAGGTCAACTGTAAGTATTGTGATATTGATGAATTTGCCTCTAATAATTTTTGTAACAAAACTTTTTCTGCTTTCCACCTAAATATTGCATCCCTTTCTCTCCATTTTGTTGATGAACTAAAGCTCCTACTCGGCCAACTGGGGTTTGACTTCAGTATCATTGGTATAGATGACTTGCTATCTTGATAAATTTTTTGTTTTTATTTTTTCGGCAGGCAAAATAAAGCAATTCAATTGGCTAATAATTTCTTTTAGAAGTTCTGATTGGTTAAAAAACTATTTGCCTGCCGAAAAAAAATGTAAACAAAGCTTATAGCAAGTCATCTATTACTGAGACTAAACTATCCAGTCATAATATCTCTGACAACCTCTCCTTATGTGATTATTCCATTGAACATACTGTTTCTGATTCTGATAAAGGAGGTGCACTTTTGTATATTTCATCCTCACTTAATTATACTTGTCGTAACGAACTAAATCAAATTGTATATATTCAAAAGCAAAGAACTTGAATCTGTTTTTGTAGAGATATCTCAAAACAAGGGGAGGAATGTAGTTGTTGGGTGCATCTACAGACATCCTAGCATGTCAGTGGATGAATTCAATACACTATATTTGTCCCCTTTATTAGAAACTGTATCCAAAGAAAGGAAAATGTTGATTCTTTTAGGGGATTTTAACATCAACCTATTAAATTGTAACCTTGATAAATCTGTTGAAAATTTCTTAGATACAACATCCTCTTTCTCCTTGCTTCCCCATATAACTCTTCCTACTGGAATAACTAATTCCTCCAGCACCCTTATAGATAACATATTCTCTAATTATATACATCTAACTTTGACACCATGTCTGGTAATATTTGTACTGCAATCTCTGACCACTTGCCTCAGTTTTTTATCTTCCAAAAGAAAGCTGTAATCTGCCCACCTGAGAATAATGCCATGGTCAGAGATTGGAAAAAATTTGATCATGAAAATTTTATCCTCGAAATTATTGATACTAATTGGGAACAGGCCCTTGAAATTGAATCTGATGATGTAAATCTCTCTTTTGATAAATTCATCAACAGGGTGGATGGTCTTCTGGATCAGCATGTGCCCACAAGGTTATTGACAAGGCGTCAAAAAAAGCGTGATTCCAATCCTTGGATCACTAAAGGCATCATTAAGTCTATTCAGCAACGTGATCGCCTTTATAAATCCCTTATAAAGGCTAAAGATCCTTTGATTAAATCTGCTCTCAATGATCAATATAAGCAGTATCGTAACTTCGTATCCTTGTGTAGGCGGAGTAAGAAAATGTTTTATGCTTCCTATTTCAACAATAACCTTGTAAATATTCATAAGGTATGGAAAGGCATCAATTCTATTATATCTACCAAACAATCCAAGCCATCCTTTCCTAACTGTTTAAACATTGACAATGCTAATGTGACTGATCCTTCTGTAATATCCAATGCTTTTAACGATTATTTTTCTTATATTGCTGATACTATTCAATCCAAGATTCCTTTTTCTTCAAAACACTTTTCCCAGTTCCTTCATAACAGAAATCCTGCATCTATTTTTCTTTCTCCAACGGACACTGATGAATTAACCTCCTGAATTGCATCATTAAACAGCAAAAAAGCATTAGGTCCCTTCAGTATTCCTAGTTCAGTGCTATCTCTTCTGAAATCTGAATTTGCCAAACCTCTATCACTCCTGATCAATCTCTCTTTCTCTTCGGGTGTATTTCCATCCAATTTAAAAATTGCCAAAGTTATTCCTGTTTTTAAAAAAGGGTCCAAACTTGATTGTACCAATTATAGACCAATCTCTCTGCTATCTAATATTGACAAAATCTTTGAAAAAACTGATCTACAAACGTGTATATCAGTTTTTATCACAACACCGAATTTTGTACTTTCAACAATTTGGATTCAGACAAAAACACTCCACTGCACAAGCTCTTCAAAATATATGCCAAAAAATAATGGATGCCCTTGATAATGGTCAGTTTGCTTGTGGTGTTTTTGTTGATCTCCAGAAGGCCTTTGACACTGTTGATCACGAAATTCTCCTGAAAAAGCTTTTTCATTATGGTATCAGAGGAACTCCTCTTAATCTGTTTCGTTCTTATTTATCTGGCAGACAACAATTTGTATCAATTAATGGAACTGAATCTGAGTACAAACTTGTTAGACATGGTGTACCACAAGGATCTGTTTTAGGCCCTCTTCTGTTTCTTATTTATATAAATGATTTAAATTGTGCCATAAAATTTTCCATGGTTCATCACTTTGCTGATGATACCAACCTAATGTGTTTTGATAAGTCTTTAAAATCTCTTTCTAAAAGAATCAACATGGATCTAAAATTTCTTTTCCAATGGCAGAAACTCTTCCCCAGTAACTGCATTAAGTACCTTGGTATTCTCTTAGATTCTGATCTTAACTGGAAATCTCAGATCAATGCGATTGCGGTTAAACTCAAGAGGGCTAATGGAGCTATAGCTAAACTCCGACACCTTGTTCCACAAAGTGTTCTGAAAACTGTGTACCATGCCATCTTTGGTAGCCATCTTCGTTACTGCAATGAAATTTGGGGCCAACCTGGTCATCACTTTATTGATCGTATTTACTGTTTACAACGTTGTGCAGTTAGACTGATTTCTTTTTCACAATGCAGAATGACTTCTACCCCTCTTTTCTCTAATCTTAATATTTTAAAACTTACTGATTTGGTTCACATGAAAAATGTAATTTTTCTGTACAATTTATATCACGGAAAACTCCCAGAGGCACTTCTTGATACTTACAAAGTTGACTTTTCCCACTCTTACCGGACTCGTGGATCTATTCTTGGTTTGATAAATCCCCCCACTGTGTCAACTAAATCTTTCGGCTCGAACTCTATTCGATGTCAGTCCATTTATTCATGGAATTTTGTACAAAACTCCTTTCCTTCAACTCAACTAGTCTCTCTCACCTCTCCTAGACTAACTTCTTCTCTGATCCAGTTCTTTTTCTCATTGTACAGCTGAGTTTGTCATCATTTGTTTTTCTTTTAATATGTTACTGCGTTTTGCATATGTTTTTGTTTGTTTGTTGTTTTGTTGTTTTGTTTTTGTATATTAAGGGTGGCCAGCATCTTGTCATAGCCGTAGGCTAATAATGCTGGTCTCCTTACAGTGATAGCCTAATTTCTTTGTAAATTGATATTTATTTGACTTCTACCTGATGTATGCTATTACTGTAGAATAAATACTTCTTCTTCTTCGGAGCTAGCTGGCTATAAAATACTATAGCTAAGAAAACAAGTACTCTTCTATTCTTTTAACAAAAGGGAAATCTCCTGTGACAAGAAAATTTATCAACTCAAAATAATTAGTTTACTTAGAGATAAAAATATTTATTTTGACCAAAAAACTTTCAAATGTTTTGATTAAGGGTTTTTGTGAATTGTAGCTATATATATATATATGTAGTTGGAGTAAGTTTTCTGATTTTTCTCTTTCTTTTGCAGAAGATGTTGCCATTGAATTATTTTTGTGTCATCCTTACCTTCTTGAGAAATTTGTGTTTAGCCACGAATCACATGTTTAATTTTGTGAAATCTGGATAAATTAACCTTGTTTTTTAAAATAATTTGAAATCCATCTTGTTTCATTCAGTTGTATAAAAGGTAACTCTATAAGTTTATTCCAATTTATCTGATAAACCTGTGATTACCAGTACACTAGTCAATAAACCCTTGGAAAAATCCACTTAGGCCAGAGAGCAATAGAAAAAAATAGGTTGTTTTAGGAGTTTTGATGACCTCAGGTAGTCCACAAACAAAAATTTAATTTACAAAATTTGTTTAACCAATATCTTTGACCTTTGTAGAACCTGAAACGCAGATAAAGAAAATGTAAAGGATCATGTTTTTTTGGAGAAACAGTTGAGATATAAGGGTTTAAAAATTTTGCTGATGTCAGCAAAGACTCACCAAAATTTGAAATTGTATATATGATAATGTACTGTTGACGAACAGTTACAGAGATGTTGGGGTTTAAAGGTTTTTGTTAATGTCATCAACCAGTCCGTTCGAAACAGGTAATTTGACCCAGCTTTAGGATATTAGTCTTATTTTAGTCGCCTGTGGTCCTTAGTTACCCATGCAGGAGATGACATCAGTTATTTTCGCTTGTTTCCATGTTCTTTGGCCTCAAACTTAAAAGTGCACTGCAATGGCTTCACCAAGTTTCATAATATCATTGAGGTTAGTCTTTGTAAGTACGTAATGTTTAAATAGCCAATAAACAAATTATATAGACTTATTTTTTAAAATTTGCGCATTCATCATCATCATCATTCTCGGCTTAACGTCCGTTTTCCATGCTAGCATGGGTTGGACGGGGTATATTAATGACCCTCTTCCAATCTGATCTAGACTGTGTTAGATTCTTTAGGAGAAAAAAACATCTCCTTTAGAAAGGCAAATTTTGCCCAGTTCGGTATTTTCAGTCACAGACAACTTTTCGTATTAATATATATAAGTAATATTTAGTTCAAAATAGTTCTTTCATTCCCATAAATAAATGTCTTATTTTTGGTTTGTATTTTTGTATAATATATTACAGTACTGTGAAAAGGTTTGTTAACATCGTGGTTCGTGCTTATTTCATGTTACGCACGAACCACGATAGCCCACGATGCGTATTTTTTTAACAATCGTGGGCCTCACGATCATGTTTCGTGGACTACACGAACAAAAATTAAACATTACACCGTGGCGTCCACGATAGATAACTTCTATTGTAAAACAACAAAGACCGTATTAGTTTATCAATTAAATCAAAAACCGACGGCAAAAAAATAAATTAACACTTGTTGTTTTAATTCGTTGTCATAAAGCTAGCTATATAAAAGATTTTAATCGTTCGTGAATCAAAATGCGATGTAAAAAAACATTTCTATCGCCGCTTTTCGTTTATAAACTTTCAAAATGCGATCTAAAAAAAACATTTCTATCGCCGCTTTTTGTTTTTAAACTTTTAAAATGCAATCTAAAAAAACATTTCTATCGCCGTTCTTCTTTCTTAAACTTTTAAAATGCGATCTAAAACAGCATTTCTATCGCCGCTTTTCGTTCTTAAACTTTTAAAATGCAATCTAAGAAAACATTTCTATCGCTGCTTTTCGTTTATAAACTTTTAAAATGTGATTTTAAAAAACATTTCTATCGCCGCTTTTCGTTTATAAACTTTTAAAATGCGATCTTAAAAAACATTTCTATCGCCGCTTTTCGTTTTTAAACTTTTAAAATGCGATCTAAAAAAACATTTCTATAGCCGCTTTTCGTTTTTAAACTTTTAAAATGCGATCTAAAAAACATTTCTATCGCCGCTTTTCGTTTATAAACTTTTAAAATGCGATCTAAAAAACATTTCTATCGCCGCTTTTCGTTTTTAAACTTTTAAAATGCGATCTAAAAAACATTTCTATCGCCGCTTTTCGTTTATAAACTTTTAAAATGCGATCTAAAAAACATTTCTATCGCCGCTTTTCGTTTTTAAGCTTTTAAAATGCGATCTAAAAAAACATTTCTATCGCCGCTTTTCGTTTTTAAACTTTTAAAATGCGATCTAAATAACATTTCTATCGCCGCTTTTTGTTTTTAAACTTTTAAAATGCGATCTAAAAAAACATTTATATCGCCGCTTTTCGTTTATAAACATTTAAAATGCGATCTTTAAAAACATTTCTATCGCCGCAGACAAATTTAACTTTTCTAGACAAATGACATTTCGTAAAAATACAATCGCGTCCATGACGAAAAAGTATACACCAAGCAAAAACTACGAATATGCTTTTTGAACTTGATAAAACCTGAAACAAACAAATTTTAACTTTAATCAAAGAATTTTTTGAAAAGAAAAAAAATTAAATTATACTGGCTATAAAAATCGTGGAGCTCGCGAAAATAATCGTGGGACACACGATCCTTCGTGGAGATAATAATATTAGCGTTGTGGCCACGATAGAATGTTTGAATGTTTGTTATACATAAAGACCACGATTTTATCGTGGTTCGTGTGCACCACGCTCGTTACACGAACACGATGTTAACAAACCTTTTCACAGTACTGTATATATTATGCTTATATCTAATGTTAAGAAATTTTTAACTACCTTGTAGCAAATTGTCAAGATGCACTGAATTATATCCAGGCTATATCTTCACAAATTTAAAATCAAAATTTATCAATTTTTTCAGAAATCGAAGTCAGTAAATCCATGTTGATTTAAAAATTAGGGAAAACTGGGAACAATTTGCTAAAAAAGCTTGTGCACAACAAATACAATCATTGTTAAGTAATATATAGTATGAGAGTCAAGCAAATCAGAAAAGTAAAGTTTAATTGTCTTGGTTCCTCAGTAAAAACACACATTTTAATAGGGAATATTGTATCATGAAATAATTTGTAGCATACAACCATCATTCGCATGGTTTCAACATGGCCACCCTATGGGCTTACTGAATCAAAGGTGCCTCAATCTCTAGCCTTATCAAAGGTACTGTACTAGGCCAGAGCCAGAATAATGCATATCATTCTACAGAACAGCTAAAAGGTTTACTGAAGCCATCACAATTAACATGAGCTAAATATTCATTTAGCTCCATTTGGTCTCTGTGAAAGCAGTTGAATTGGTTGCAAGCAAGAAAAGCTTCAAGAATAATGAGTAGAAGATTATAAAAATATTACTTATAGTTAGTGCAATAGATTAAGAATAGCCCAAAAACTATTGCAGTGCAGATGAATATGGCAGCAAAAAGAAACAGAATTTTATTTTCTCTATCAGGAGATTTTGCATATCATTTTTCAATTGGTGCACATTATAGAATTTTATTCACTGTTATTATTATATATTTCATTAAGGGAAGAAATTTTTTCTAGGAAGAAAATTTGATGGAAATAAAATTTGACAGAATTGGCTATTTATACTTTAGCAGATAAAAAATCAAATTGCAAGTTGTTTTTATTTTTCTAAGTTAGGCAACAACAGTCAGACCTCTTTAATACTAAAATCAAAACCATTATGAATATAATCCTGATGTTGTATACATCAGGATTATATTCATAATGAAAGAAACTTAGTGACAAACTTATTGACAGAAGTTAAGAATATGAATATTTTGTTTAAGGCTTTGACACAATTTTTGTTTTTGTTTAGACAACATGGAAATAAAACAGAGAAGAAGAAAACACAAAAGACTACCTGCAAATGAAAATCCTCTCAAATCAAAAAAAATTAGTCAGCGTTGGGTTGCATCAAGCCTGGACGAAGAGAAAACATTCAGTGATAATGTTGTTACTGGTTTTATGGGTTTAGAAGAAATAGAAGATTATAACGAGGAGGAGATTAAAGATTTAATCTCAGAAGAAGCACGCAAGAAGAAAAAGAAAAAAGTGGTTAATGAAGAAAATGATGAAAACAGTGAACAAGATATGGAAACTGTTACGATTAGTGCAGAGGGCAGCAAAGCAGCAGAGAAAACTGAAATTGTTAACAAAGCGAATATAGCAGGACCTAAGAAGTTAACAAAAAAGGAAAGGCGTAAAGCAAAACGTAAGGAGTCTTTTAAGTTGCTTTTGAAAGAACGCAGAAAGAAAAGAAAAGAGTTGAAAAGACAAGAAAAAGCGCAAACACAAAACTCTGTTAATACTGAAAAGAATGAGGAACAACAACATGTTGATTGTCGAGATGGCGATGATGTGGAAATGGGTGATTGGGAGGGTCTAGGTGTACCTGAAGAAATTGTAAAGGCTTTGTTGGAAAAGAACTTTACAAATCCAACACCAATACAAAAAGAAACTTTACCACATGCTATCAACCACCATAAGGATATAATTGGAGCTGCAGAAACAGGTATGATAACTGCTTTCATGAACAATCATAAGCTGCTTTGACAGAAAAAAAAATTACAAACTTTTATTAAAAGCCAAACCCAAAATATTCGTTTTTTTATGTGAAAAAATGCTTTGTCTTGAAAATTATGTTTGTTTCTGTTAGCCTAAAGTGATTTTTTTTTACTTTTACGTTAGTAGTTAAATCTCATGTATAAAAATATTTTAAAAAACCGTCAAACGTATTTTATTTAGACTTACATTTTGTATATATATGTTTTTTTAAATATTCTTTGACTTAAGACAAAAATATTCGAACGTTTTTTACTCTATTTCGGTCGTTTTTATAACTATATAATTTCGGACGACATAAAAGACGGATTTTAAGACTCTTAGTTCAATCATTAAGCAAATTTCATGCTAGAAAATCATTAACCTAATGAGCTTCCAGAATGTGGTCTAATGAAAGCCTCTAATGGTAACACCATTTGAAAAGCAAACATCTATTAATGATTTTTACTTGTGATTGTGAATGCTTTTTTGGTTGATGTTTATTAATTGTAGAGAAAAATATAGTTTTCCTCGTTTGCCTTTCATAAGAAAAATTGTACCAATAAAGTCTTGGGTACTTAAAACTCTGTAAATTTTTTGATCGCTAAATTTTTGGTATTAAAAGGTCGAAAAGTGTTGGTAATTAATGCATTTGCTATCTATAAATTTCCTACCATCAAGTTTTCTTTATTTTCTATTTTTTAAAACAGTTTTTTTGAGATTTTTATTATGCAGACATAGTTCGTATGCACTTCACTATCTCGTTTTATCTTTGAACGTCACATTATCATGAGAATAGGCCCGATTGCTTTTGTGTTATTTATACCAAACTGTTAAAAACACTCAGTTTCATCGAGTACGCTTTCTTACTCTTAGGCTCCGGCAAGACGCTAGCATTTGGTTTGCCTCTATTAAAACATATCATGGATTTGAAAGAGCGTCGAAAACGAAATTTTGCTCAGCCATCGGACGCTGATGACAAGCCCTTATACGCGCTGATCCTAACTCCAACAAGAGAGCTCGCATTGCAAATTAACGATCACATCAAAGCCGCCGCCAAATATGTTGATATAGATACTGCCGTGGTTGTTGGTGGACTAGCTACGCCTAAACAAGAGAGGTTGCTTGGAAAGTGTCCCGAGATTGTAATCGGGACGCCTGGAAGGCTACATAAGCTCATTACTGACGGTGAACAGCATCTGAATAAGATGCGTACGTTGAAGTTTTTAGTTATTGATGAGTGCGACCGCATGTTGGAGTATGGCCATTTCAAAGAACTGAACGAAATTTTGGACATGGTGGAGAGTTCTGCTTCTAAAAGGCAAACATTTTTGTTTTCTGCAACGCTCACCCTTCCGCAACACCATCACGGATTCAAGAAAAAGAAAAATCACAAGGACAATGAATCGGAATTGCAGACGCTTATAAATAAAGTCGGGTTAAATCCGAAAGCTAAGGTCTTTGATCTGACGACGAAACACGTGACTGCCACCATGTTGCAACAACTAAAAGTCATGTGTATAAACGACGAAAAGGAGAACTATTTGCTCTATTTTTTGATGACTCATCCGGGACGGACGATTGTTTTCGTGAACAGTATTGCTCTCACAAAACGTTTGTGCTCCCTGCTTACGTTGCTAGGTAGGGAACCACTGCAGCTGCATGCTGGAAAGCAGCAAAGACAGCGCTTAAAGTATCTTGACCGATTTGTCAGTGACGAGATGGGCTTGTTGATAGCGACAGATGTTGCCGCCCGTGGCCTCGATATACCAAAAGTTCAAAATGTTGTTCACTACCAACTTCCAGTTGATCCGAAAGTCTACATTCATCGAGCCGGACGAACTGCGCGTGCTAATGAACGTGGTCTTAGTTTTATACTGGAGGGACCTGAAGATTTTAATGCTTATAAGAAAATTTCGCAAGTTTTAAAACTTGGTAAAGACATACCTTCATTGAATGTCGACCGTGGGTTTTTAGACGGTATTAAAGCGAGAGTGTCGTTAGCAAAACAAATAGACAAAGAAGAGTATAAGTACCGCAAAGAAAATGCAGATCAAAAGTGGATGGACAGAGTGGCGGAATCTATGGAGATTGAGGTGGATCATGAACCGAAAAGCGAATTAACGAAACAACAACAGACAGTTTTGAAACAAAAAAGGAAAGAATTAGATATGTTATTGAAAACAAAACTTATACCGAAAGGTTTTTCTGGCGCTTATCCCACTAGAGGTGGAAATCTGATGTCTTTACAATCTCTGCTTTGAAGCGTAGTTGTATGATATGTTATGTGCTCGAAGAACACTCCAATCACGAATACGCCATCTTTCTTCCCTGTGAATATAACGATTACTTCCTTAAGTTGTGTTTTGCAAGTCCTAATTTTCGCGCTTTTCGAGGATTTTGGTCACCTTTGTTAATTTAGTTCTTAGTGTCCGCAAAAAAATCAATAAATTTCAATAAATTCTGTCACCACTGAAGTGTGAAGGATAGAAACAATCATCTGATTTTTTTTGGAGCATCGATATTGTATCTATCCGCAAAATCTAGTACCGTTCAGATATTTTCAAATATCCAGACCAATTTTGATAGAATTCGACTGAATTGTAGGTCGAGGTATAGCATACCTAGACTGACGAAATTCGCGACGTGATTTTATTCCACGTTGATACGAGGGCGAGGCACAAACCAAAATAATTAGCTGAAGCCGAAAATGCCAGGCTCCCTAAGTCAAATTTCCTGAATTTGGCATGGATTTATTAGGTTAACTTTTGTTGTTGTCAATTTCAATAGTTAGGTTGCTTAAAGGTGATTCGACTGAAAGCTTTACACGACTGCTAAAACTGACAGGCGGGCCGACAAGGACCTGAAGTTGAATGACTATAGCTAGAGCAGGTGCAAGGACGAGCAATACAGTATGAAAGCCCAGAAGCTTAAGGGTTATAACTCTCACACTTTGTGTGCGGGAGATCGGGGTTCGTTTTTCCTTGGCGGCAATTAGCCCCGGGTTAACCCCCAGTCATGTGAGGGAATGGCACACTGGGTGGGCTGTTGGATGTTGCAGGAAGTTGTCTGGAAAAGCGAGGAACGTAATTTGGCCTGCGTAGCTCCAAAATGGAAGAAGTTCTTGCTTTTACAGTGCAAAAATATCCTTGCCTATTTGACAAGGCTATAGCATCTTTTCATAATAAAAATGAAAAGAACAACGCTTGGGAAGCGGTAGCTGAAAAGCTTCAACTAGAATCAGGTAAAAGTTTATATCTTTTTTGATAAAAACGACTTTAACTGCGCAGAAAAGAGATAAAAAGCTGGACGTTTTAGCATAGGATGTACACAACTCGTATGTTTTTTTTCAGGTGCAGCTGCTAAAACGGGTTTTCTCGTCACCAACCAGGAAATACTTTAAGGGAACTAATTTTCGCGTGAACTAATTTTCGCGGAACTTATTTTCGCGCTCGGAGGGCATTGAATTGGAATAATTCGCGGAACTAATTTTCGCGCTCGGAGGGTTTCTGAAAAATTTCGCGGAACTAATTTTCGCGTTGGGTACCTTCAAGCAAGATTTCAGAAAAGAGATATTTGGATTTTTCGTATGAGCTTTTAACAGATATGTATATTTTAAGCACAGATATTGAAGAAAAAAAGATAAAAATTAATTTTCTTCCTCCTCATCATCTTCAAGGATATCAAAAATGTTTCTCATCTCGTCACCGGTTTCTTCTTCAATCCATTCCTCGTCTGATTCGTTATCATCTTCGATTTCTTCTCTATCATTTACGAAATAGTTTTGCTCGTTGGGGTCAAGAACACGATCAGAATGGTCAACTGGCTCTTGAAGGTCTGCCAATGGATCTATTGAATCAAATGGATCTAGGCTTTCCAAACCATTGATTCCTTTAGCAACTGCACTTGTTATTCCGGCTTTTTCCCATCCTTTCAATATTATGTCTTTGCCTTCAGGTGAGGTGAAGAAATCGAAAGCATCTACAAGCCAATTCGCATGCAATGGTTTCAAAATGGACAATTTCAGCTTGATATCGATATCCTCTAATGGTGTTCCTTTTTCAAGTTCTTCGGTTATTTCTTTGCTATACCATTCAGTAAATTTTCGCTTCATCATAGCTTTAAAGGACCGGTTAACCGTGAGATCAAGTGGCTGGAATAAATTGGTCATATTTGCAGGCACACGTACGAATAGGATTTGATTCTCTTTCAATTTTTCCTTGACTTCTTCGGTCATTTGTCCGCTAAAAACGTCAAGTATCAATAATGCGTAGTAGTTCTCATCGAGACTAAGAGACTTGCGTTGTGCAACTACATAGGGCACAATAACCTCTTCGATCAATTTGATGGACTCAGTGGTATTACTGAAATGTTTCTCATTTACACTGAGGCTAAAAGAACTTGGAAATTCGAATTTCGGCAAGCTTTGTTTAGTCTTGCCCCCATAAATCGCTGAATTTGATGTACTTTCCTCTTTTGGACTGAGTCTCGTTTAGCGTTTTCTTGACGTGTTCATATTCGACACTACCCAGAGTGCTCTCAGGTTGCGTTGGAAACGAGATTGTTGAAGCTAAGAGAAAAATGGAGGTTTTAAATGGTAAAAGGAACAATTCTTCCCAACAAAAACCCTGCTAAATCAAAGAATTCAAGTTTTCATGAAAGATTTTGAGTGAGAGAGAATTAAAAATATTTTTTCTTACCTCTATCGTCCGACGACATGTTGGCTGGGTGTGCACAAGAAAAGAGAGACATACAGATTATTTCTCCTAATGTTTACATCCATGAATGAGCTACATTAAATTTCCAATAAAAAAATTCGATTGTCTCAATGATGCCCATTCAATCTTGTCTCGTCATGAGTAGAAGAAAAAAACATTCGATTGTCTCAATGATGCCCATTCAATCTTGTCTCGTCACGAGTAGAAGAAAAAAACATTCGATTACTTCGATGATCCCCATTCAATCTCTCGTGATAAGTGAAAAATAAAAACATTGTCTCGGTGACCTTTTATCTAAGGAAAAAAGTATCAAATTTTTTTCAACTGACCAACATTCAACAATGGCAGTCAAACTTTACGAATTCAAATCTGCTGTTAGAGGCTATCATTACTACATGAAATTCTGGTCACCAGTAGAAAATCAAGTTTTGGATTGTGTACATGAGGTCGACAATCCTTACGATTTCTTTGCCATCAAAACAATGGAAAAACGTACGGGAAGAATCGTTGGACACCTCCCGTTCGAAGTTGCTCGCTGTATAAAATTTCTATTGCAACGTGGAGCAATAATCGACGCTCAGCTGTCAACTACAAATTACAGAAGGTCTCCTCTAATTCAGGGAGGGCTTGAAATACCGTGTAATGTAACCGTAATGATGCCACGAACAGTAATCAACAAGAAAATCATCGAGAAACTCGAAGTGTTATTGGATTTACTTTATATCGAACCTGATGCTAGCGCAATTATCGGATCCTTTATCCACCATACAATTGACATATCTACCCCAAAGTCAAAGCCATCAAAAATCGTGAGAAAAGGAAAGAAACGAAAAAGCGCGGGTGAAGAAGAAAATCAAGAGCCCGAGAAACAACGTCAAAAAACTGTGAAAGATATAAGAACATATTTTACTGGAAATAAAAGTTCATCAACAAAAAATAAAAATAAAACATCAAAACCGCAGAAACCCATTATTGTAATTGATTAGAAAGAAGACTCCTTATTTTTTTGTATTTATGATAAGTATTTTAGAACGTTTGTTATCATTTTTAGATAAATATATAAAGAAAAAAACGTTCCACATGCATTAGGTGGTAGTTTTTAAGAGAAGAAACCTCGTATTTGTCTTCACTTCATTAAAACATACCTAAATTTCGACATTAAAGTGAAAATCAAGAGAGAAAAACATTATTTCTGCGGGAACTAATTTTCGCGCTCAGGCCCTTTAAGTTTTTTCGCGGGAACTAATTTTTGCGCTTAACACCCAAAAACGCGAAAATTAGTTCCAGCGAAAATTAGTTCCGCGAAAATTAGTTCCCGCAAAAATTAGTTCCCTTAAGGTAATTTAATGGGTTGTTAGAAAATTCGGGTATATTTTCAGCAGCTGGAAGATTCATTCTTCCATTTTCAATCTTCTTTCCAATAAGTGAATTGTTTAGAATTCCACAATCGTTGAACTGCCAATAAAACTAAACGAAAAAAACCTTTTTAATTGTAGTACAAAGAACCACTATTTGAAGGACATTCAATTGCTATATGCTTGCCATCTATTGAACCTACACATATCCCATAAAACATAAAATTCAACACTTATTTTTTTCCACTCCGACATCATACTTGGAGGACGTACATAGGAAGGCGATAAAACATTCCAAACATTTTCACAGGTTTCACTTAAAATAACACATATTGCTGGGCGACTGATCCTGAATGAAAAACAGAGTGATTGTTGTGAATCGCCAGATGCTAAAAATTGCAAGGTTAAAACCAATCTTTCTGCCGCTGATATTAGCTCTCGCATTCTTGTTGCTGTTCGTTGCAAGTGTGGTGCAACCAAAGACAGTCAATGTTCCAAACGTTGTGGGGTCATTCGAATAAATCGAAAAAAATATTCTGCATCGAATAAACGCAGTTCTTTTATCAAAATATGAAAGTCTCCATGACTTTTACGTTGCTGCAGATGTTTCCTTACCCACAATCTTCTTTTCTTGGGTAAACATTCCTCTTCTTCCATGAGCATGAAAATTGCCAACGCGCAAATCTGTTTCTTTCTCAATGAAAGCGCTGCCATTTTGTTTTCACCTGTTTTGTTTTGTTCTAAGCTAAAAATTTGATATCCATCTTAACGCTTAAGACACTGTTTTAAGTCTTAAGACAAAAAATTCGAATTTTGCGATTCACACTAGCGTAAGCCTTAAGACTGTCTTAAGGCTTAAGATCGTCTTAACGTAGGCCTTAAGACGATAAGTGAGAACCAGCCTTTAAATACTCCCCATTTAAGCCATAACCCCTCCTGGAAATAATTGACATAGGGTATATCCCTCAATATTTGTGAGGCTGGCCATGTAAAATATGCACATCTATCCATATGACATTTTACAGTATGTTTAACATTTTTAAAGAATTATACAAACGATACGATTATCCGTTTTATTTCGGGTTATTGTTTTCTTGTAAGCCGTTTTGTTTTTCGTAGACCATGCATAACCATATCATTTCGGTTACTGAACAAGCAGCCAATTGAAAGCTTTATTACGTGAGTGAAACACGATGTTGAAAACAGATTCGAGACACGGAAACACCATGGCAACTTGACATGACGTCACGAGATCACGTAACAGGACGTTTCGAATTATAAATTTTATTTCCATGGTCATCTTTAGAAGTTCGTGTATATTTCAAGTAAAGTGCACTGAGTTTCTGACCAGGTGTGACTAGATTCCTAAAAAAGATACAATAAATAAAAATATGAATATAACATCTACGGTTTCATAAAACACATTGCAAGTGAGAAATAAGAGGATAGAGGCAGATGGTGACAATATTTATCTTACTTGATGTAGGGTTCAATATCTTTTTCTAACCATTTTGTTCGTGTTTTGAACAAAGTGTTAAATCTAAACGGAGGTTTCAAAGGTAAAATATAGTTACAGAACATATGGAAGTCACTTTGCTATCACAGCGACGTCAACCGAGTAAATAAGGTACCGTATTTTCTCCAATAAACGCCCCCTTTCTTTCAAACGCCCCTCTCGACTAAACGTCCCCCTAAAAGTAGAAATACCTTAAGTGGATAAATTTTGGCGAGTATTTAATTTGGCGAATGATAAATTTTATAAAATTTGGCGAGGATTTAATTTGGCGAATGGCACAAAGAAATTAATTTTTATGTCTTGAAATGTTTTATAAAAAATAAGAATAAACGTATATATAAATACAAGGGTTTTTTTGGGAAAAAACATTTTTCTTCTTAATTAAAAAAAAAAACGTATTTTTTTTTAAATTTGGCGAACGGTAAATTATGTTAAATTTGGCGAGTATTTAATTTTGCGAATAGTCAGTTATCAAAATTTTAGCGGTTATTTAATTTGGCGAATTTCGCCAAATTTAATCCTCGCCAAAATTTATCCGCTTAAGGTATTATATAAACGCCCCTCTATTAAACGCTTCTCCTCTAGTGTGATGAAAGGAGGAGTTTATTAGAAAATCCTTTTGAGCCAACTGATTTGGACATTGAAGATGCCAATATTGAAGAGAATTTAATTGACTTTGATGAAGAAGAAGATGACCTTTTAAATATTGAGGATAAATATCTCACACGTCAAAAAATATTTTTTATAAATAAACGCCCTTCTCTAATAAACGTTCCTCTAAAAATCCTAAAAATTTTGTCAACATCCAGGGCGTTTATTGGAGAAAATACGGTAGTCGTTTTATTGAGAGAAAACAACAAAAAACATAAAAAAACAACAGCCAACCTTTCATTCGGATCATGAGGTAAATTTCTTTCGGAAAAATGCCAGATAACAGGTGGATGGTTATTTAAATCAGTTAATGCAATACCCTGAGGAAAGAAGTAGCGTTATAAAACCTTCGCAGAAAGAACTAAATCCTACAGAAATTTTCGCACCGCCCTCCACTGGCGTTTCAACAATTCAACATGTGGTTATTAACCTTTATACAAATTCTTACTAGTAAATAATCTTCCTTGACAGTCATTCCATCTGGTACACTTTGTGCCCATGCCTCCATAAACTCATGATAGTTAAACTATGATAGAAATACGCCAATTTCAATTACGCATAAAATAAAAAGTGAAATTGAGATTTCATGTGAGTCAAGCATTAAAAGTAATCCAAATAGTTAATTAGAGAAAATATCAAACAATAGTTTAAACCTGACTTGGTTCCTTAAGCTATTTAGAAATTTCTACCCAAAATGAGATCAACTGGGGAAAATTTTGAAAGAATGTTATTAGCTTCTTTTATTCATGCGTGATCTTGCAGACACCGTGTTTTGAAACAATCAAGAACTTCTATTGTAGACAGTGTGTCTTTGTTCGTTAAAGAACAAACTGAAAAAATTTTAAAAACAGAAAAATTAAAATATTGGAGCCCTGTGTTAGTCATCTCCCTTCAATAGGGGACAAAACTCCACAAAATTGTTTTATTCGGGGGAAAGCAAACTTATTAGATGAGTGAATGAATTCATATTTTTGTCCAGAATCATCTTGACCACTGTCTTGGGTTTCTCGCACCTCGCATATCCAGATCACTGACAACTAAAAGATGTTTGCAAGCCTTCCTGAAAAGGAGGAGATGTTGACATTTTCTTTGAACGAAGACAATACACATGCCTGAGATAATTTCAAAGACCAGATCCGCTGGTCTGGAATATCCCGTAAAATCTTGACAATTGTTTAGTTTTTGTAATATTTAGTTAGCATCAAATCAGGTAAAAAATAGTTTTGCTGAAAGATTTGCTGTTTTTATATTAAGGGGGTAATAAATTAAAGCTGCTTGTTTAAAAAAGGTGAATCAATGGCTTAAAAGTTTGCAGCACAACAACACCTTATTATACTCACATTATACCCAGAAAATCTCTTCATTAGAAGTTTATTACAAAATACCAGTTTTTACTTTTATCAATACTGAATCATTCATTTTATGGTTCAGTATTTTTACACATTTGCCAAACTGGTGGTTATTCAGAAACAATATTAGATCTTTCTACAGTGATGGCCACGCTTCTATGATCACACTGTTTTATTAAAAATAATACACAAGTTAAAGATCAAAATAGCAAATGTGCTATTAGTTGAATAACACGACGAAAATATTTTTATTTTCATTACTAAACTTAGTAAACTAATTCATGAGTAAAGATAAAGAAAATAAAGATTTGTAAACAAAGCTGAACCCGCCATATTGCACGTTCGATTTGTTGTTGAAAGTTTCCGGTCTGTGTATTTATCAAATTTGGCGCCATCTCATCACAACAAACTTCATCGTTCGAAGTTGGATGTATGTTGTGAAAAAGCGAACCAAATTACGAAAAGAATATTATTATTGGCTGTGAAAGATGTTTATAAAGTTCCAAGAAGTATTAACGAAGGTTATAAAATGCTGGCACTACGATTGTATGTAAAATATTCTTGGTTATCTTGAGTTAAAAGTCTTATTTTTAATGTTTATTGGTAAGTACATCTCAAACTTGCTTCTTTTTTACCCACACAGCCATAAAAACTTTGTAAAAATGTTGCTAGGAAGGAATATGGATATTTATTTATGAAACATAGTTATTTTTGTGTCGTTATAGTAGTTATTTTATTAGATTTTGGGATTTAGACGTTCCTTAATTTTTGCTACCTCGCCTAAAATTTATTTTGTGGCTGCCACAAAGAAGTTTTTTGTTCGCCTCTCCTTTAAGAAATGAAAAAAGGAAGTAACTGTTAATTTTTTTTGTGTGAAATATTTGGAAAAGATGTTAGAAATATTCATAATGCCCATGGTCAAAGCTAAATTCACTCTGTTTACTTCCCTTTTTAAGGATACGGTAACCCCCTTCAGGGGCATTTTTTTAAAAAAAAATATTTTTTTTAATTTTGATTCTTTGGCATATTTTCCAGATATTTTTTTAAAAAAAAATATTTATTGTTAAGAGGGATAAAATGAGAAAAAATCTTTTTTATCTTTCAGTGTTTTCAATAGTGTGCTCAAAGTTTAAAATTCCTCAAATAGATTTAATCTGTATAATAATTAAAGAGAGTTATGCAGAACGAATAAAAAATTGCATCTCTACATATAACATAGGAAACATTCACACTTTAATGATCTATACAAATATATTATTATTTATCATCTATACCTTTTTAACTTATTTATTTATTTTTTTCGTTTTTATCCTGTTATGTTATGTTATCCTGTTGTCTGTTTAACAATAACTAGACCCATAGTTCTGCGAAAACACTTTACCTTTAATTTAAATAAAATATTCATGAGTAATTAATTATTCATAACGTTTAAGTGGGTGTAACCATGATTCTTGCAGGTAAAAGCAAAGGTCTTTGATTTGCTTTTTCTCGAAATAAAATTTTCAGTCGTAACGGTATATATTTTTGTCGAACACTCCCCTCCATCTTGTCGAAATTGTACGAAAACAAGTTTGTTGCGACAATTATATCTTTGGCTACAAAACTTTGCTTTTTCTAACGCAGAAAGTGAGGAAATATCGAGTTATCGATCTATCATGCTTAAAAATAGATAAATCAGTCATAAAACAGCTATTGTAACACAAAATATGCTATATTTTTGGAACCACATGTTGTTTTGTGTAAAAAAAGCAAAGTTTTTTAGAGCTGAATAAGAGCTTCGCAATCATATTTTTTTCAACGAACAAAAATTTTACTGAGGGGAGTGTTCGACAAAATGAACTGGAAGGGTGAATTTTTGTATATAATTTCTTTTCTACTTTTTGGATTTTTTTTATGGAAATATTTTATCATCATTCTAGAGATAATTTATTCGGCTTTCAGAATATATATATTTGTTAGGGTTAATATAGCGAGCAGAGGGGATATTTTAAATATGCTGAGTATGTGTCTCAGGGGGTTACCGTATCCTTAATACAGAAAATGAGTGAACAACTTAAACTGTGAAGAGGTGTATTAATAGATAATCTACAATAACGTTACCTTTCCTTGAGCTGGTCGGAGAATATATTCTGCATAATATTGACAAACTTTGAATTCGTTTAAACAAAAGAAAATATCGTCACTGTCATCATTCTCAAACTCATCACTGTATGTTTGAAGGCAATGCTTGATAACGAACCTGAAACAATTTTTATTTTTAATTAGGGAAGAGTAACCACAGCTATTCTTATAAACGTTATTTTTGCGAGTCAAGAAAACTACGCGACTTTGTGTATATAAATTTTTGTGAAAAAGGGTAAAATATAACAATACTACAAAATTGAGAAAAATCTTGGTCGCGGTAAATTTATAAAAATTATATTTAGTACCAGCATTGTCACGAGCTACACGTATTTTTCAACGTAGACCTGACTCCTTTAAATTTTAACCGTCCGTTACGTTAGCCCCAGTTCTTATGAGCAGTGCAAAATAAGGAGTCTGAACATTGTAAATGTCGTTGTATATAAGGATGGCGAAGTAGGCATAAGCCGAGTCATGTATTTGAAGACTCAACCTTTTTTTTGAGAAAATATATACTTGTAACTCTTTACCTTCGTAATAAATGCAAACTAAATTCAAGAAACCAAACAGTACATTATGTCTACTCTCTGGTGCCTAATAGGCGTCCTATTTCCAACCCCCGATCTATTAGACCTCGCAAGTATTGTTGTTACTCTCGTGCCTTGCAGTTAAATTAAATCCGTCACTAATAGCAACTCCCTTTGCGTTCAACGTATAAAATAAAAGGATGAAAAACTTTTCCCTCCCTCAAAATCTTCCAACCCCCTGTTTATCCCAACTCTCCTCTATTAGAAACCAAAGAGTAGTTTTAATAAGCACATCTAACTCACTTTGGATAAAGTTCTTGTAACACATCACAAGTAGCCTTTAGTGGAATACTGTTCCATTCCCAACTTTCTTCCTCCACTAACGCCAAAATTTGAGAAAAAGCTTTTTCCTGGTAGTTGATTTCTAGCACTCTCCAAAAGCCATCGATTTGTAAAGCACCAAAGTGACGCAAGCTTTTTAAAAGTTCGTCTTCACTTGCTTGAATTAGAGATAACAATCCTTCGGTTGTATGCTAGAAAGAGAATATAGCACAAAGATGTAAATAGTAATCTCATTGCAAAATCAAAGAAGATATTGCCTACTTTGACCAACCACAACATTTCTGGTGTGTATTTCAAAATGGCGAAATCAATATCAAATCTGCTTTTTTTAATAACATATCCATCATCAACATCTATTATGAGGAAACACTTCTAATTCAAATTCCTACGTGTTGGCATAACAAAAATGCTGATGTTTGTATGCTTTGTTAACACCGTCGGTATTCGTGTCAGCAATTGTCGAATAATATCAACGTGAATTAGCAAGGCTGCTGCGATATTGTCAATTTCTGTATATTTTGACTTTGGGCAACATTTTGTTTGTAAACTTACTATTCTCTATCAAACGAAATTAAATTTGTAGATAAATTTTACATTAGGACAACAAAATACCAACTCTTTCTATTTCGGATTCGCTGTCTCGATTACAAAAAGCATTATCATCAAGTAGATGTCGCAGCCGTTCAGTTTTAGGTCGTGATTGTCTAGCTTCGTAATACGTTGAGAAGCAGCTGCACGCCTAAAAAGTATCAGTGGAGTGAATAAAAATAACACAGCACGGCAAAAAAAAAATGTTTGTTATTTCCAATTACACGTCACAAGATGTCTTTTAATTTGAAGCGAAGTTTATAGGTGCTTGATAAAATTGAAAAAGTAAAGTAAAAGAATGACAGGGATCTTGCTGAAAAGAATTCTAAGAGCATAAATCAAGGGTTTGACAGTCAAACCCATGATTTATGCTCTCCTGTAAAGGTAAGAACCATCCGGGCTAAATGCAAAATTCGAAATGGAAATATCAAATCTTCTAGAAAATCGACCAGATCTTGCACTGCATGTTCATGACAGTTTGAATAACAGAGATTCAGGTATACTTATAGAATAATTTATCAAAAATATCATCATAAACTTTACCATAAAAAAAACATTACAAACGCTTTAAACGTTAATACTGATATTAACATTGTTGAAAAAACAAAAGGAACACGAGTCAATGAAAAGATAAAAAAAAAAGTCGAATTATAAAGCTCACTGATGTCCATAGTTTTTGTGAAAAAAAATTGTCAGCTTTGTTGCATGAAAAAAAATTGTCAGCTTTGTTGCATGACAACATATATACAGAAATTTAGAACTGCTAAAATGAGTCTCGCCACGATGCTTAATAAAGCTCATTCTTTTAGTAAAACCTGGAGTCTGAAGCTTTTTTACAGAAATATGCTGTGTAAAAAACATTCAGAATTTCATTTTTTTTGCATAAATGGCTCTTTGTAAAGCTTGTAGGATTGACGAGGGACATGAAATAAGCATGTTATATAAATAGAAAAGAGGAAAATATTTTTAATTTTTAATTTTATTCCTTTCTCCCTACCTAAAACCTTGGGTAATTAAAATTAAAAAGAATTTGTAATTTTTGATAATTTTTAGTTACTCACTGATCTGTCCACCACTTTGAACACTTCTGAGAATTCTAAAAAAAAAAATTACCTGATTAGTGAGAAATCTAAAATACAAATTAACTGAATATCATAGCTGGCGAAATAAAATATTATGGCTATACATGAAGTTACAATTTCATTTAAAAACATACCCTTGGACTTGGGTGTTGTTAATTCAGGAAACAGTAGAAGAGAATTCGATGTATCAGCAGCTTTTAATTCGTATGTGTTTTTGGAGGTACAAAAGACAGCCTCATCATCATTATCTCCACGAATGGTTATGCTATAAAACAGGAAACAAACTACATAATTATCATTTGAATCCTCTTTTGAAGGTGTAGTATTTTAATGCTGGATTGAATGGCAAAAATGACTACCCAAAGCTTTACCAATATTTCATTATGATGCACACCACAAGGGGAAATATCATCTTTTATAACTTCCATCTATTTTAATGTCAGATAATTTGTAATAATAAGTTGCCCTTTTTCTGATTGTTAAAGGGGCTACAAAACGATTCAATAAGCCTAATCCCTGTCATTTCTGAAGAATGGCGTGTAATAAACGGACCACTCAAAAGGTCAACGTGCAAAAAATTATACACACTTTAGAACCATATAGACGTGTATAGACAACCTGTTTATGAATTATTAATTTTTATCATGAATTTGCTACTTTTTTATTCTTATTTTAAAAGATAAATTTCCCTTCAGTATTCTTTTCGGCACCAATATTCAACTCATAAGGCTCATTTACAATGCTGTGGTTCAAATTAAAAACTTTCATTAACCTCTGTATGTAGAAATATTAGATCGTTGAAATAAAGTCAACTCACATATGAAAGATACAGTTATATTGACTACTTACACATCACCTGCTTGAAGTACATTTGTCAAATCTTTCGAAAGTTCTAGTAATTTGTAATCATCTTTCATCCATTGTTGAGAAAAAGATAAGCTTTGCACCATTCCTTTACGTCTTAAAACACCTGCAATATCAGCCAATTCTGTGACATCTTTTTCAGACCTGCAAAACAATCAGCAGAAGTGAAGTAAAATTATTATTGCTGATGGCTTAAAGTAAACTGAATAAATGAATGAACAAAGCTGTAATTATTAGTCTCTGTATAATATGGATAGGAGGAGATTCTTTAATGCAAAATTTTGAAAATATGAAAACATAGACAGTGCATCTATATTAACTCCTCCTTTATTTTTCAGATTTATATTAGGTATACACAATTGCTTTTTTGCACTATAGCCTGAACATTGTTTAGCTTTTAGGGAAAAGACCCCCACAACTTATTTAGTCATTGTTTACCTGGGTAAACATTATATATATGAAAACATGCAACACTAAAACCTAATAATGTTGTAATTGACTATTTGGGACACAGTTAGTCAGCTAAGAGTTGCAAATCAATATTACTTTTGCAGGCAAGATTGAAATCATGGCTGGTTGAAAATAAATTCATTTGCAGTTGTTGCACATTTGAGAAAAATCAATTATGGAAACTTTTTAACAGCAGGATTAGTAGTCATATTATGAACTCTGTTATTAAAAGTTTTCATGTGATCATTTTTCTAATTTGCCTTCATGTTGACAAAAAACCTTTTGCAGAAAATTTGACTTGTCCAAGATCATGTTCAAAAATGTATGACATTTTTTAATTAGCAATTTTTTACAGTTTTTGAAAAAATTGAAATTAATAGGCCCTGAGTGTTTACTCACAAAATCTGATTGCTAACCAACATCAAGATCCCAAGTTATGGGGTCGTCAGCAAATAATTAAGAGGCCTGGGCTGAGCAAACAAGTATCATTCTGGCAAAAATATTTATGTTAACCAATTCACCTTCATAATATCAATATATTGATAAAGTTTAAATGCACATCACACAGATACTGAATAAAAATACCGATGACAGAAAATGTCAAAATTTGCTTCCTTATATGACTTCATAATTTATGCAGCATAATTAAATCTGAAATTCTTTAAATGTGAATATAGTCAAGTGTGTCAAAAGTGTGCCAGTTCATCAGCAAAACTATACTTCGCAGAACAAAACAACTTAAGTAATAACGGCTCAGGGGCCACAAGGCCCATGATTTATGCCCAAAATGTGTTTAATGTTGGTCATTTAATGCTTTACACAGTTTACGTTTTAAGTCAAACAGATTCCCCTCATTTCAAAGGGGGAAAGAAATCTGATGCATCCAATTACCGCCCAGTAGCCTTGACATCTCATATTATTAAAATATTCGAAAAAGTTGTCCGAAATCATATCACCTGCTACCTTGAAGAAAACAAGCTACTAAACGAAAATCAACATGGTTTTCGTTCTGGTCGGTCATGTCTTAGCCAACTCTTAGACCACTTTGATAATGTGATACACTTTGTTGATGGAAAACTAAATTGTGACATTGTATACCTTGACTTTGCGAAAGCCTTCGACAAAGTGGATTTTACCATTGTCTTAAAAAAACTTGAAAAACTTGGAATCAAAGGAAAACTATTTAACTTTATTGAAGCTTTCCTTACAAACCGCACCCAATCAGTCATTGTCAATGGAATGGAATCACATCCTGTTGCTGTTATTTCAGGCGTACCCCAAGGTAGTGTGCTTGGACCACTTATCTTCATCATCCTCCTTGGAGATATAGACTCAAATGTCAGTGACAGTATTGTACGGTCATTTGCTGATGATACAAGGGTTACCAAGAGCATCGACTCTCTCAGGGACATGGGCAAGTTGCAAAGTGACCTACAGAAAATTTATGAATGGGCAGAAAATGCAAACATGAAATTTAATCATCTAAAGTTTGAGGTCATGCGTTATGGCACGAACGACACCCTGAAAAATTGCACATCATATCTTCCCCCCTCTGGATCCATCATCACAGAGCGTGAGGAACTGAAAGATCTTGGTGTCATTATATCCACCAACTGCTCCTTTCATTCCCACATATTGAAAGTAGTAAATGACAGTAAAAACATGATGTCTTGGATTTTAAGAACTTTTTACACCAGAACGAAGGATCACCTTATGACCATGTGGAAATCTCTGGTTCTTCCTCTATTAGAGTATTGTTCAGTCCTATGGAGTCCACATAAAGTTGAAGAGATACAGATGATAGAGGCATTGCAATGATCCTATATACGAAAAATCCAAAACTTGACCAATCACAACTATTGGAAAGCATTGAAGGAACTGAAATTGTATTCATTGGAGCGTAGAAGGGAAAGGTACCGAATAATTTATATTTGGAAAATCATGGAACAGTTGGTACTAAATGTCAATCTGAAAATCCAAAGCTATCATCATCCTCGGCATGGGCGGAAAGCAAAACTTCCGTGTGGTCCATACAGTAGGGTGGCAGAGTTCAGTTTACCAATCCATGGAATAAAGCTCTTTAATATTCTCCCCAAATCCATCCATAATATGTCTGGTTGTACACTGGACCTCTTTAAAAACAGCCTTGATAAATATCTATTCCAGATACCAGATGAACCACAACTGGTAGGATACACCACGTTAAGACGGGCTGATTCAAACTCGATTATACATATGCACACATTGGTGTAAACTGGATGTTCAATCCAATGGAGGACTGACACACAACTGCTAATCCTGAAGACTTTCTTCGAAAGCCTACAAGAAGGTACAACAAGGTATTCTACAGGATCTAAAGAGAATGTACAATAATTTGTAGCTAAAGGCCATATTTCCCTTGACCAATAATAGCCTTGCGCGCTTTTCCTAAAATATTTTCATTGATCCCTGATGTGGGTGCATGAGTTGTGTAGATTACATCTTTAGTGTTTAGCCCAGAGACGCCAATTTTCTTAATCCTAATGTGTGACAATTTTTATTGTTACTATCTCCCGGAGGCGGAACCCTGGTTGCCGTCATAGAGAAAATTTTGAAAATTCGACACTCTAGATCGTTGGAAAATGCACTTCCGCACACCTATACCACCATTTTACTATTTGAGAAATATCACGAACTGGCCACACCTATACCACCATTTTACTATTTGAGAAATATCACGAATTGGTGTTACTATTTCACGATTATCTGAGACGAAGGGTGAAATCGATTTGATATAAGTGAGACAAAGGGTGAAATTGAGATGGAAGAGACGAAATCGATTTTCTTAATCATAAAGAGACTCGAGATGAAGAAAGAATTTGCGGAAATAGAGGTTCTCGCTTTTTTAAAAGAAATGCGTGTGACTTTAATAATATTCTTTCGGCCTGTGAGGTAAAGAAAATGCGTGTGTCACACAATCAATGCGTGTGAGTTGACATATCTGTTTAGCTGGGAAGACTTATTACAGATCTTTTGCATTCCTTTTAAGAGAAAAATATATTATATTTTTTTCTTAAAGGGAACCTGGGTATAAAATGATGTGGGACTTATATATATTATAGAGCATTAAAGGTTGGTTAACAAGTCCTTTTAAATCTTTTAAAAAGCTCTTTACGTTCTCAAGACAGTCAAGTGTGCCAAAATCTGTGCACTTGAAAAAGTTTTGAAAAGCTGCATACTAACTATCAGTGAGCAGTTGGTGGATAATATGACACCAAGATCTTTCAGTTCCTCACGCTCTGTGATGATGGATCCAGAGGGGGAAAGATATGATGTGCAATTTTTCAGGGTGTCGTTCGTGCCATAACGCATGATTTCAAACTTTAGATGATTAAATTTCATGTTTGCATTTTCTGCCCATTCATAAATTTTCTGTAGGACACTTTGCAACTTGCCCATGTCCCTGAGAGAGTCGATGCTCTTGGTAACCCTTGTATCTCCAGCAAATGACCGTACAATACTGTCACTGACATTTGTGTCTATATCTCCAAGGAGGATGATGAAGATAAGTGGTCCAAGCACACTACCTTGGGGTACGCCTGAAATAACAGCAAGAGGATGTGATTCCATTCCATTGACAATGACTGATTGGGTGCGGTTTGTAAGGAAAGCTTCAATAAAGTTAAATAGTTTTTCTTTGATTCCAAGTTTTTCAAGACAATGGTAAAATCCACTTTGTTGAAGGCTTTCGCAAAGTCAAGGTATACGATGTCACAATTTAGTTTTACATCAACAAAGTGTATCACATTATCAAAGTGGTCTAAGAGTTGGCTAAGACATGACCGACCAGAACGAAAACCATGTTGATTTTCGTTTAGTAGCTTGTTTTCTTCAAGGTAGCAGGTGATATGATTTCGGACAACTTTTTCGAAAATTTTAATAATATATGAGATGTTAAGGCTACTGGGCGGTAATTGGATGAATCAGATTTCTTTCCCCCTTTGAAATGAGGGGTGATTAATGAGTGCTTTAAAATTTGGGGAATTTCACCACGGTCCATACATTTTTGCCATAACAGAAGAAGTGGTACAGATAGCGATGTTTTACACTTCTTCAGAAAAATTGCTGGGAAGCCATCTGGGCCTGGTGCAGAGTTGTCGGAGAGTTCATCGATTGCATTGATAATGTCTTTTTGAGAGAAGTGGAGTTCTGGAATTTCTGATGTGTGTTGGGGTAGGTTGATTGTTATGTCTTCTACATGTTTTGGCTCACTGAATACTCTTTGATATTGACAGGAAAGGATTTCAGCCATGTCTTTGCTCTGATGTGTTTATTTGTTGCTGTGATCCATAAGCGGTCCAATTTTTGTTTTTATTTTTGAAAACTTTTTTGCATATGAATAAAAGTATTTAGGATTTTTTTTGATAGCTTCTAAAGCTGTTTTTTCTTTTTGTAGATTTCCATTTAAATAAGATTTTTGTAAATTTTTTTCAATTTCAAGGAGTTCCTTGACTAGTTTTTCCTTTTTTGCAGGTGAAGAGGTATTGTTCAATATTTTGTGGATTCGTCTTCTCCTTCTTGTGAGATTTCGGCGGTATCTTAAATGTTTGTTTGATCTGACAGTTGTTTTCGCAGATTTGCTTGGGACTATTGCTGAAGACATATCGTAACATATAGCATAAAAAATAGATAGTATTTCATTCACATCTTTTTTTCGAAATTCGTTATGCCAATCATATTCGTGAAGATTGTTGTTCAGTTTTTCCCAGTCTATATCTTCTTTAAAATAATTAAGTGACATGAAAGATGTTAGCCGCTCTTCGGGGGGTGTTTGTAAGCTTTGTTTTACCTTGAAGAGAGAATGGGTCAGTGCCGTTGGAGTTTGACACAAAAATCTCAGCACTTTGATGCATTTAAAGCTTACATATATATACAATCCAAGCAATGTGAGCAAGTAGCTAGCTATGTTAAACCAAGTGATGCTGTCTCAAAAAAAAAAACCTGGAAAAAAACGACAGGTGAGACAGCCAAAACCTGGACCTGTTCATTAAGTATGCATTTTAATTTTTTTCTAGCTATACGTATTCTAAACTTTAGCCAGCAGTTTTCCTGTTATAAACTAAAGGTAGCTATCTAGTTGTCTTTTTCTGGAAAGAAAAATTGTTAGTATTCAACCTTAGATGTGTATAAACAAAACTGTCATGCTTATTATGCTTTGTGGTGCCCATCCATCTCCTGTCGTCACTAGTAGATACAACAAACTGTAACACCCTAATACAATTTATGACATTGTAATTTTTTACTAATTGACAAATAAATTTACTTACTTACTTACTTAAATGTTTGTCAAGAGAATATCCTTAAGGTGGTCCTATACCTGAAATGCTAAAATCCGATTTACTGCATTGTGTGCTTTTATTTTTGGACTGAATGTACCATTACATGTATAAAATACAATAAAAAATTAAAAAATAATTTTTTATATTCTGATCATGGTTTTTCGGTCCATCGGGGCCAAAAAAGTACTATATACGCTGCGGTCAATAATTCAAGAAATAGTGAAGATACCTTCTTCAACTTTTCACTACTTATTCATGTCATGAAAGTACAGGTACTGGTTAAAATTCAAGACAAAAGGTCAAATGGATACCTATTTATGCGCATTTGAGTTTTCGGGTAAAAAAATTGCCTAAATTTCAAAAAAATTAGGTCCATAACTCACAAATGAAAAATCATCACATACCCAAAATCAATCAGTACCTGTCTTTTATATGGATAAACATTCCCTGAAAATTTCAGATAAATTGATGAAAGTGGAAAAAAGTTATTGACCGCAGCGTTTGAAAAAAGCATATATTAGAAAAAGCGACTTAAAGTTTCGAAAACATATTTTTCCGGTTTCAATTCATTTCTTTAAGCCAGATTTACAGTAACTATGAAGCTGTTATGTCAAAAATCTTTATTTATGATGACTAGATATTAATGTCAATGAAAACTCTATTCAAATGCTACATTTTATCTTTTTGTCACCCATTTCTATGGTACTACGTCAAACATAAACATCCTCAGGGCAACGCCTCCAAATGACACCATTTATTGACTCATTGTTGTTTTGAGTCTGACCGTGCAAATATTTGCTCAGTAGCTTGTTGTCACTAAGATAAAAAACACTGGTTTAATGGCTTCACGAATTGCTACTGGTAAGCCAGGTGTTTCCTTATACGTACTTGTGCCATTCAATCGGTCAGCTTGATAGTGATACCGGCTATTACCAGAGTACGTGGACACATTCGATGTTTGAAGTACCAATCAGATGCACGAGAACAATGGTACAATGTTGCACTAATTGCCTTCTTCAGTTGATACACAGATGTACCAGTGCACTGACGAACAGCTATACCAAAATAATTTTGCAGCTAATTTATTACTTTTTCTGTGAGTCTTCCTTTTCCACCTAGCTAGCTAGCTAGCTAAGGGTTTTCCATGTGATAGCAGAGCTTTGTTTGTTGCCTTTAGTTTTCGCAAGCGTCCATCAACTCCTTTATGAATGTGACCAACACATTCCAACATAATAAACATGATAACAAGCTTCCCACTTTATTTATACACCAATGAGATACTGTTTTAATAAGTATACTAGGAACAAGGCAAGCCAAATCTCTCCACAACAACACACTCTTCAAACACGCTTTTATTCCATTTTTAGCTATACCTTGAAACAACTGCTGACAACCCAAGGCCCATAGATTAAAATGAAACCCCGTGTTTGGTGTAAAAACTAAGTTTTAGGCCAAATAACAAGAGGAAAAGACGTTGCTAAGGCCGTATCCAAGGAGAATTTTTGATTTTTGAACACTACTACTAATTTTTGATAACGAAATAGAGCAATTTCCGGGTTTTTTCATAAAAAACGAACTATGCCACTGTTTTCTACGCATACCAAAATGTATAAAAACGATAAAATTCAAAAAATGATTTTTTTGTGATTTTCAAGTATAGGACCACCTTAAGTGTAGTTAAAAACTAAAAATTGTTTTTACCTCAAAATACTTTCATTTCCCGCCATTTTCTGTTTGTTGTTATTATTTGACCGGTAGCCGGAGGGTCAAGGACCGGCTGTCCCACACAAAGTCGGGCGAAAATATTTTGTCTGGCTTTAGGCGCTCGACTTTTAAATTTTTTGCCCTACGTGGTGCATGTATAAAATATTATAGTGCTGTTTTTATTGAAAAAAAGGAGGGCATTTCTTAGGTGTTTTATTTGCAAGTAATAAAGAAATTTTTTAAAGAGAAACTTTTTACCCAAGTATAAGAAAACCACTGTATTGCAAAATTGCCGTTTTGATAGCTTTGATTCTGAACAGATTTTAGATTAACTATTCTCTCCGACACCCTCCACAGCTACCCGCAAAAATCCTTGTGACGTCATCAGCATAAATTATCATAAATTATTAAATCTGCTAACATTATCAAAATTTGAAGCATGCGCATATAGGTCTTTCCCTCAAATCTATCATGCAGAGGTTTATAGTAGAGAGGGGATGTCCGTACTCAAACCAAGACCGTTTTCTAGTTGAAATGTGTATATAAAGAGAAATGAGCTGGTTCAAAAATGCAATCAGTAAACTTATACAGCGCTGTGTTACAAAAATGCCTGTAACTGTGTGTAAAAAAGTGGCCATTAGCAGAAACTTTCAAGAATGGTTGTTGATGGTTAGCTTTAACTATTTCAATTAATCTTTTGCCTGGTAAAACCGGCAGGGTTCGGATATTTCATGGCTAAATCTGAGAATTAGCTAGCTTTACTTATAGGAAGAGTAGGAACCTTTTTTAATGATTTCGTTTGGGTATTTCAAGTATGTATGTCAACAGTATATTCAATGTTCTTTACATTTGAATATGAAAATGTGTTATAATTGATGTTTTTCCTACAATTTCAGGGCATTTAACTCATCTGGTCGATTCCCGTAGCTAGCCAAAATATCAAAGTTTGTTTATCGTAAATCCACGCATGTGCAGACTGAATGTCCGCACTCGCAGTGGGATTGAATAAACGTGCAGCAGCAGCAACTTGCGACGCTCTTGCAGACAAACTGGAGAGTGTGAGAGATACTGTTACTCTTTATTACAACAGCGCAAAGGAACAAATCTCAACAGGGACAACACTGTACGATGAGGTAGAGCAAGAAGCACAAGATAACGAACTACGATGCTGAAGATATACAAGATGAATACCATAGAGTCGAGGACATTCAGCACATATTCAACGAAAACGACACACAGATGCTGGAGGATGGGAATCGTGTCAAAACATGGCGGCTCAACACGAATCCCAACCAACCGCTCACGCGTGCGATCATCTCCATATTGGAAGAGCAAAGGCACAAAGGCACTTTCAAACCTGGCGGATATAAAAGCCTCCATAAAGCAATGTGAAATGCAGCGACATGACCTCGAAGATGCAGAGTTTTGGAGCAAGGTCGACTCACCTGCATAAAAACCATCGAAACGTCAGGATCCTACGAAGGGAAGGTAGTATTGGTAGTACAACCATGTGCAGATCAAGATAACCGCTACAAGAAAACCTTTGCTGGAATGTGGACCTCTTCCATAGTGGTTGCGGAAGAAGAGATGTATCTACGCCATAGATGGTAAAGATAAAAGAACCAACAACCTATGCGTATGGAGATGTTTAGCAGTTGAAAAGGAGGCTAACGTGGAACTAAACGCCGTTCAAAGGAAGCTCCTGCACTTGCTCGGGATTACTACTATGAGGACCCAAAACTGAAACGTAAGGATGTGCGCCCTACAAAGCTGGTAGATGTAGAAGACATCGCCAAACACTTCAGCATCAGAGTGTACAAACCCAAGACAAACTCAGAAAAAGCTCCGTGGAGACTCGTATATGGTTAGAACCAATATAGAGAGGGACTGGATGACATCACCCTAGGCATGTTTGACGGACACTTTTCTACGCCAAAAAGATCGAGGGTTTGACGAAGACGTTGGAATGTGATGTATGCGGTCAGATCTTCACAAAAGCCTGCAATCTCACGCGGCACAAGAAGAACGAGTGCAACGGCTGCAAGACGACCAATCATGTTATCGTAATTTATGTTGAAGGGGTAGCTGCAGAGGGGGTCGGAAGCAGAGACTTGACCATGGAAAATAAAAATGTGGGTTGAGTGCTCCCGCTAATCTACTACTTGAAGCGATTTCCTTCATATTATTCGTTATTTACGTACGCTTCTTCAGGTGATATTCGGTTGTCCAAATTTTCAGATATAGTCTTCAAGACAACTGGGTCCTTGCGATAAGAAGCACCTGAGAATATGCAATTGTTTATAATTAGATCTTTTAATTAATACATATTGAAGTGACAACCAACAACTGTTCGAACGTGACCGCCATGATTGATTCCGTGCACCACGCTTCCGATCGTTTCCTATTTAGTGCATGTTTCTCATGTTTCCCCTTCGTTTCTCCCAGTTTCCATATCGTTTACGCCCGTTTTTCTGTGGTTTCCCTGTCGTTTGTGAGAGTTTTCCCTGTTTTCGGCACGTTTGACGTTTTAGTAGTTATGAAAAATAATACGTTCAAAAAGGATAATTTTAAGAAAAACAACCTTATTTTAAAAAATAGCCTTAGCCTGAAACTAAAAAAAGGACAAACTCTTGTGAAAACTAGTAACCTATATTTATTTATTCACAACGCTTTAAATTCAATTAAAGATGTATATTTTCATATATCTTGACTTACTTTGAGCTAGTTATTTTGCGTGTTTTTTTTAAGAAACCAATCAAAGGCACCGAAAAATCCTGGCTAGCTAAAATCAGCTTTTACTTCCCTGAACAATTTGAAAACTAGTACCCAAGCGTATTCCTCCGTATGAGCATATGTATGAGTATGGTATGAGTTGACAGAAGCTCAAAAAAATGAGCGCGAGGTTGTCAATTTCTGTTTACATGCAGACGTTTTCTGAAAGTTTTCCACTAAATCAATCAATGAACACACACAAGAACAGAGAAAAATTTGAAGAGTGGTTAATCTGAGGAGGTGGAATGGAATTGAGGCATGCAACAAGATATGCATGATAAAATTGTTACATATTTGGTGGCTCTAAATCAGGGAAAGTTAAAACGGCTTTACAAAGAGAAATATTAGATAAGGATCGCAAAATTGAGAAGCGTGTCAAAAGACCAAATTATTAATTGATGGATTATCTATGGGTGGTTTTTATTCCTTCCTTCCCAAAGTCGGTCAAAAGTCATCAATATTTAAAACGCCCTATTTTGGGTGGCTTATATTCCAATCAAAGTCGGGCCAAAAGATTAGCCCTACTTCGGGTATCTACGTATTCTCTATTTTGGGCATGCTTTTGCTAAAATAGTTGTCGATTAAAAGTTTAAGTTTTGGTTTAATATGTGTTCATAAGAACGATTTTGTCTTTAAATTCAGTTCAGGCATCTTTCGATAAAAATAGTAAAACTAAAAGCAGTTTTTTGTTTTACTTTGCATATTCTTGCCCTACTTGGGGTATGATTTTAAGATGCCCGGGCGGGCAAGGCGCCCTACTTTGGGTGGAACACGGCCCCGATTCAGTCATTTTAGTGTCAATTTCACACGGAAACATTCGCACTAAAAAAAGCGGGTAAACTGACCAGCCTGCAGCAAGCAAGCAAGCAAGGAATAAAGTTACATTCTAAGGCTGGTGTAGCTAGCTATATTATAACATACATATTATATTCTGCATCATTACCACTTATTTCCATTTACTAGGAGCAAATTTATTTAGCATCAGAACAAAGTGGTTAGCTTAAGTATTGTCAACACCTTTTATTTACTCAACTTTTTGTTTTTTTGTCAGCCAGATAAAATAATAATGGCTGGCCTCACTATGAGGGTAGCTATACCATGTAGTGTAATAGGCTCAACATACAAATCATGGATCTGGCCATCAGATTCCCCCATCCCTAGGGATCTGTGCTGTTGGAAGTTGTGGCATTGAAGAAACTACACACACGCTTAGTAGCTAGCAGCTCTACCAAGCCTTACCAATTTGGATGTTTTAAGGTTAGATTGGCTGAAGCTTTAGTCAACATTATGTGCTTGAATAATTACCAAAACATTAAGCCAGAAAAATATTAAAACAGACAATCAAGGAAAAGTTTTAAATATGCTGGCACATCATCATCATCATCATTTCTCGGCTTAACGTCCGTTTTCCATGCTAGCATGGGTTGGACGGGGTATATTAATGACCTTCTTCCAATCTTATCTAGACTGTGTTAGATCTAAAGTCAACTTCCTCTGTATCAAGTCTGTCCTTATAACCTCCTGCCAAGTCTTTCTCGGTCTGCCTCTGGGCTTTGCCCCAGGAACTATCAAGTCTCTACACTTTCTTACCCAATTATCCTCCTCCATTTTTTCCAAGTGCCCCCAGCCAATTCAATCTTCTTATCTGGATAACATCTTTAATTCTACGGATACTTAGCCTGCTTCTTAGCTCATCTGAACTCTTTCTGTCTCTCAGACTGGCATTACACATCCACCTAACCATTCTCATATCATTCCTTTCTAAACGGTCAAGATCTTCCTGCTTCACTGCCCATGTCTCACTACCGTATAACATAACACTTCGTACACAGGCCTCGTACAACCTACCTTTTACCTCAATTGACAAGACTCTGCTAGTCAACAAAGGCAGTAACTCTCTGAACTTTTTCCAAGCAGAACCTATCCTGCAAGTAACACTTCTTCCAACACCCCCTTCACTGCCCAACATATCACCTAAGTAACAGAAGTTCTCAACTATCTCTAACGAGCCACTGTTGTACATCATTAAAGGTTACCTACGATACTTTTACAATTGGGCGTCATATAATAGAAATTAAATTCAAAATTAAGAAAACGTTTTCCTTAATTTTTAAAAGTTCATCTACTTGAAGAAACAAGCTTTGTTAATTCATCGTTTTTACACTTGTGCTTCTTCTTCGATGTCTTCTCCGAGTGCGCATTAAAAACGCCAAAATTCAAGATGGTTGCACGATACGTCACAGAATGGTTGTGCATGCCGAAGAAATCTGACCCCCTGTGATCGCTTGGAATATTAAAGCAGTAAAGTTATTAATGTGGCATGAATCATAAGTTACCAGCTTTTAAAACTTGAAAATAAGAAATCATGTCGTCTTCAGACGTTTCTGATGTTGATTGTCGAGATCAAGTTCTTGGTTTCCAGTTTGAACCTAGGAAAACTCTCAAATCACGGTCTGAGAGTGAATGGGTGGATTACGAAACAGACGAAGAAGTGGAAGAAATATCTTCCAATTTGAGAACAAATCTTGCTGTAAGCACGTGGTGTAAGTGTGGAAATTGTACATTACAGCCCACAGAACGTGAATGCATGTGCTGTCATGAACTCGAGTCCTTCGATTCATACGAGTTGAGTGGTACGTTGGAAATAATTATTTTCGAAAGAGATATCGTTATAAATGTAGTCCTGGAAACTAAGTTCGTCAGTTATTAATTGGGTAATTATGTACGTATATTTTTAGAATCTGGGTGCATAATATCCTACGTAAATTTCGCACCTATTATACTGCTAAAAGAAAATCTTTGGACGGCTTTGGTTGGGATGCATGATCGCGAAAGTTCTTACCTACCTCCAAAAGACAATGTCCCTAACAAGTGAGTTTCTTACTAATTTTATTTTTAGAACCATAGCTACTCTGGCGTTGTAATATCATAAATGTATTTATATAGGGCTTACAGATACGCAGCTTATCGGCAGTTTACATGGTGGGTTCATGTCCGTCTTGGTAAGTCGGTAAGAAGAGTTATTCCGTCATGTGTCGTTAATAAGATACGGGACACATTTCCTGCACCTGATTACATCTACACTGGCTTTAAAGATGGGAGATTGGTGGACGAAAATGAATTGTCTTGGGGGCGACAATGTCCAGAAGATGGCAAACAATAAATTATATTAACAATAAATGTACAAAAATAAAGTAGCTAAAAGAATAAATAAATAAATATGTTAGGAAAGTCTTGAGTACTTCGTTGAATTTTCTATTATTTCTTCTCGTTCAGGTCGTTCTTTGGGGAAATTGTACGTCCGTTTCCGATCACTTTGTACACGAATTTCTCTATCAACCGCCCGATAGTACGAACTCAAAGCAATTTCTCGGAGAAAATTATAAGTCTTTTTTTTCATGACCTTTTTAGCAACAAAGCGTTTTGAATATCGATGCCATGAAATTTTAAATTTAGGCTTGTAAGTGCCTTCGCGGGATTTTCGTTTTTTAACAGCCTATAAAAAAAGATGAAATAACAATGGAAAGTTAGGTATTAAAATATAGATGACGTGCCAATAAACTTTACCTGTCCCCGATTTATGTTGAGATTATGATCCAGCGCAGCTAGTTCAACCCAAGTTAAATCGTATGATATTTACAAGCGTGCGATATTTATCATTAATATTTCATTATTTTTTAGAAGAAAAGTATAATTTTTTTAAACGGGGGTAAATATGTGGTGATATAAAAATTGTTAAAGCATTCGTACAGAAAGAGCGTGCGGCAAATATTTCTAACCATTTTGTTACGTAACTCGCTCGATCTTCGGCATACCGGCAGATTTTCCGTTTTCTAATGGCCGCCAAGCACGCTAGTACAGATGGTGAGATGAAAGTTTTCAGTAGTAGTTTTTTGACTTTCGTGAATGTTTTGTGGAAATTCTGATGTGAATTCTTTAATAACATATAGTAAAGACTTATTTGAAATAAACTTTTAAAAGCATCGTAGGTAACCTTTAAAGCTGGAAATACTTCATTCTCTATAATCTCACCTTTGCAACGCTTGCATACAAACTGAATGTCAGCTCTTAACCTTCCACCAATACTACTGCACTTCTTATGTACCCAATGCTTGCAAGTCTGACAAAAAATTGAGATACTACCAACCCCTTTCCTGCAAACTCCACAAGGCCACTTTCCAACTACAAGGTCACACTTGGCTGCAATGCTACTAATCATGACTTTAGACTTTGCTGTGTTCACCCTTAGCCCTTTCTCTTCTAGTCCTTTCTTCCACTTCTCAAACTTTTCAACTAATTCTTCCATCGACTCTGCTATGAGAACCAAATCATCTGCATACAATAACTCCCATGGACAACCTGTTCTGAACTCCATCGACAGCGCTTCTAAGACTAGAACAAACAACAAAGGACTAAGTACAGAACCCTGATGTACACCAACATTTACACTAAATTCATCACTAAGTGAATCTTTAATCCTGACACGACTTCTAGCATTGCTGTACATAGACTGTACCATCGTAACTAGCCACTCATCCACACCTAATTTTCTCATAGCTCACCAAATAACTTTACGTGGCACTCTATCAAAAGCTTTCTCTAAATCTACAAAGGCAAAATAGAGATTCTTTCTCTTTCCTAAATACTTTTCCTGAAGCTGTCTGAGTAAAAATATTGCATCTGTAGTGCCACGCCCTGGAACAAAACCAAATTGCATCTTATCTATATCAATTCTAACTTATCAATCACTCTTTCAATAACTTTCATTACTTGATCAACCAACTTCAAACCTCTATAGTTACCTCTTTCTAATGCATCACCCTTGCCCTTGAAACAATTCACTATTACACTCGACTGCCACTCACTCGGAATAGCACCATCCTTTATAATCTGATTAGCAAGACTTGTAATAAGCTCAACTCCAATATATCCAGATGCTTTTACCATCTCTGCAACAATACCTGATACTCCTGCAGCCTTGCCAATCTTCAATTTCCTAATAGCCTCCACTAACCATTCTGTCTTGATCTGCATAGCTGGCCCTTCTACAACATCATCATCAGACAAATTATCCTCATCCCAATCAAACTCAGTGTTAAGCAACCTCTGATAATAATTCTTCCAAGCTACCCTTTTCTCCTCCTCTGTGCTAGCCAAAACACCTTCATCATTACGTATACATTTCTCACCTACAACATCTTGATTAGTCTTCTTCATTTGCTTTGCTATCTTGAATACCTCATTGCGCTGGTCTTCCCTTCTTAACACATCTGCAAATCTGTTTCTCTCTGCTTCTGAGTAAATATTTTTACTACCACCTGACTTCCACTCTTTCCAAAGTTTCCTCTTTTCCTTTATACACTGGTCAACCTCATTATTCCACCACCAGGTCTGTCTATGTCTAGCTGGTCCTTTTGTCCACCCACAGGTATCATCAGAAGCTTCTAGAAAACAATTCTTCAAAGTAGTCCAAGTACTTTCAACATTGTCACTATCACATTGACCATTGTGGGCTAACTGCTGAACTTTTGCACTAAATTGTCTTGCTATAATCTCTTCCTTCAGCTTCCAGACTTTACGACGGGGCCTGTACTTTCCCTTGGCTTCTTTAACAAAGCCATTTAGTTTTGAGCCTGAAATGTCGTTGGAAGAGCAAGATAAATTTTTATAGTTCAAACCATGAAGACAAAGTTTTACCAAAAAGAAGGCAATCGAATTGGAAACAATAATTGGTGTAAATGAGGTGGTCACTGTAGACCGATGAGTTTATTCTCTGAAAGTTTGTGCTGCAAAGATAATAATGAAATTCCTGACGACTACTTCGAAAGTACAAATTATTTCGCCAAATATAAAGTCTTTCATATTTATAATCATGACTGAAGTGATATCCATTTTATATCTTTAACACCCTGCTGTCTTCAATTATTTGAAATTGGTAAATTGAATCGTGTTAAAATAAAAAGTCCGATAAAAAAGGAAATACATTTTCCATACGCACAACATGATAAAAAGTTTCTCATCAAGCTCTTTACAATAAACTTTTTAACACAATCTTTTGTGAAAAAAAACATCTTGCTCTCCATCCGAAATATTTTATGCAACTGCATCTTTGAAATTCAATGAAGAAGGCCCGAAAGCAACAATGATGAAGGGATTAAAAATAATAGAATACCAAAGATGCGTTCTAATGAAGAAACACAATAGTGAGATGTGCTCTCAATGAGTGTATGTGAACTTAAAATTTAAATTTCCTATGTTAGGAAAAACATGTATTACAGATTTGATGGGTACATAATCGATTAGAAAAAGATGTTCAGAAAGACATGCCATCGTGTGCTTTATGGGCAATCCGCAATAAATACTCTAAAGCCGATAGATATTTCCGAATTGTTGTCATTACCCCCGTGTGTCAAGTCATGCATGCGACGAAGAAAACATTTAACTTGTTGTGAGGTGCATAATTTTTGAACTTGAAAGTCAAAGTAAGTTTGAAAAAAAATGAATCAACGAGACGAAGTTATTAGGAATTCATTAATGTTAAAAGAAAGAATTATCATTGTGTAAAATATAATTTTTGTTGGCTTGGTACGTAATTGTTGGTTACGAACACGAAGTTTATACCGAGCTTGTATCTTATTATTTTGATAAACAAATACGAAAGAAGCATGTGTTTGGTTGATACATACAAAAACAAATGATTTACGTAAATCAGGTAATTGCCTGAAGATCTCTTTCAAAGCAGTCTGGCTCAAAGTGCGTGGAACATATATAAAATCCTGAATCCTTAGGCAAGGGACCAGTTCTTCTAATGTAACCATCTTTTTCGAAGCTCGTTTTTCTCTACGCTGGGAATTTTGAAAAAAACTACAACATCGTCAACATTTTCTTTTGATTTATTATTACCAGTTCTGTTAGTGCAGTTGATGGCGGCGCAATTTGGCATATTTTTAAGCTGTTAAACGCGAATGTTTAAGTAAATTAACAACTAATACTACTACCACCGCCAGCACACTACACTTTCTGAACTAAAAAACGTCATAATTTCAACTTGACCCAATCCTTTTAAAATCGCAAAGGGGTCAGAATAACGAAGAGTAGTAAACATAAGTTTTCACAAAGATGGAGAAACTTTAATATGAAAAGAAATAGGTATTTCAAGTTTTTTTTGTTGTGGTTACTGTGTTTTTAAATAAAAAATTAGAGCTTACTTCCCCTTTAAGCTATATATTGGATATTATATATATATCCATTATATATTATATATACTGGATTATATATT
The DNA here is from genome assembly GCA_030067915.1 of Hydractinia echinata. NCBI lineage: Eukaryota > Metazoa > Cnidaria > Hydrozoa > Anthoathecata > Hydractiniidae > Hydractinia > Hydractinia echinata. Next base: position 1,578,592 of record JASGCC010000036.1, on the reverse strand, counting down.
ATATATACTGGCATGGAATATATTTGTTTTGTGAGTTATATCATATTTATTGTAACCAATGCTGGTCATCCACTTCAAATGTGGAAACTAGAGCATATTTCTAACAGCCAAGCTTGGTTTGAGCTGGTGTATACCATAGCACAGGATCCCTCAATCACGGTAGCGAAAGAAAAAATGCCTGGATTATAAGATCCCTGGCTTGTAGGTTGAGCCTAATTTTGTAATGTTTTGGTTTTGCATTCTGAGAACACAGTCACATGTTCTCAAAGTAATATTCTTGAAAAAAGAAGAGAATAAGCTAGGAAAGCACATGCATTGCTAAAGTGATTTGTGAAAGCAAAACAAAAGTACAGTCTCAAAGTTTTTATTTCACATGTGAAATTTTTGGAAATCATTTTTTCTATGATAATGTTGTTCTACTGGAAGTTAACTTGTCTTCTTTATTGCTCAAACCTTGTGACAGATTTAAATCACTCTAAGAAGGCGGAGAAGTAAATAAATTTTCATCCATCGCCTTACAAATCCTGTTGAGCTATGTGCTTCAAACCAGCCAAACGCATACGACCCAAGTTGAGGTCACAAACCAACAAAAAAAGTATGAACCAAGTTGGCTTTTTGTTTGATAATGATGGCAACCATGTAATTATCGCTTTTGGGAGATGAAATTTGGACCTAAAAATGAAAAAACAACAACATTTTTTGCCATGTTGTTCTCGTTATTTGTAAGAATGTTTTTAATACAAAAAAATATAGATATAGTTTTTTCCGTTAGTTCTTCTTTAATCAATTTGTGTGTGTGGGTTATGTGTGCACGCCTCTCCAGAAAAACCTGTAAATGACGTCATTCAAATGTCTTTGCACCAATTGTCCTTCCAATGTGCTAACAAACATTTGTATCAAGTTTAGTGGCAATACGATGTCTTCTTTACCACTTTCCGGGGAGAGTGGTGGTGCCTGGTGATTTAGTCATTTACCACCTCAGAGTTACTTTGTTTCATGTTTATGTCCAAACTGTGCGGTCAATATCTAAATTGGTGTGTGAAATGTCGCTGGAAAAAAATCCAATTTTGTACCTTGAGAATAACACATTACAAATTTGTTTAGATAAATTATTATCAATTAAGAATGTAAAAAAAAAATAATGCCTCTTGCTGATTATTTACCAACGCTAACAGATAATCCTTACTTTTCTGCTGGATTTGGTCTTGTGGGTGTTGGCACAGGTCTAGCTATTTTGCGTAAAGGCAGTCAGTTTGGATTTGTGTTGTTTCGTCGTCATTGTATGATTACTCTTGAAGTACCAAGTAAAGACAAAAGTTATAATTGGATGTTGCAATGGATGACTCAAAAAAGAGCAAAACAGACTCAACATTTAAGTGTAATGACAACATTCCATCAACATGATACTGGCAAAGTAAGTACACAATTCGACTTTGCCCCAAGTCCTGGTGTTCATTTTTTCAAATTTAAGACAAATTGGATACGTGCTGAGAGGCAACGTGAGCAAGGTATGCGAGATCTTGCAACTGGACAACCTTGGGAAACTGTTACTCTAACATCAATTGGTAAAAATAAAGGAATATTTAATGATATGTTGCATGAAGCTAAATCCTTAGCCTTATCTAAACAGCAAGGAAAAACATTGATGTATGTACCTATGGGTCCAGATTGGAGACAGTTTGGATTTCCACGTCAGCGCAGGCCTTTGAGCTCTGTCATACTGGATAATGGAATTGCAGAACGGACGCTTGCAGATGTTAGAGAGTTCATCACTAATCAGAAATGGTATACAGATAGAGGTAAGATATTTTGTATTTAATACAAAAACACCTTTGGAGTGCTTTCTGCAGAGAAACATAGTTTATTGTTTATTTTGTAAAAAAAGTTTCGAAGTACAATTTATCTATATAAATTGTTCGTTAATAGGATGAAAAAACTCAACTTTAAAGTTGTGGTTGGAATTTGTTATGAAGTTACTCCTCCAAGGAATAACTGTTATGGAAGTGCAGTAAAATACGCAGACAAACTATGATATGTTACAATCAGTCAATACAGTTATATGGGGAGAGTAAAATTGCTAAGTTTAAACATAATACTGAATGATGTGATTATCAACAACTAGGAAACAATGCTTTGATAATGAACAAATGCAGGTTTTCAATTTTCACATAGAGACTGTAGATTCAGACCATGCTGTAAAACTTTTACAGCATGGTCTGAAGTTAACAGAAAGTTTTGATTACTATTGTATTTTGTTCTTTTATATTTCACTCTATTTAGTTGTTTTTATTTAATTGAAGGAAGAAAGCACTTGTCTTAATAATCAGTCTTTCTACTTTCCATTAGGATTTGGAAACTGCTGAGCTGAGTAATGATGTGTTAACAAAATAGACAGGCTTATCATGTCAGCATAACACTTACTTCATAAAGAAATTTGAATTAGAAAAGCTGAATAACGACGAAGCAAATTTGTCAAAAAATGTTACTTGAGTTGCTAGAAGTAATATTTTAGAGAAAAATCTTGGTAAAAAATAATTTTGCCTAAAAATAATTTTTTGAGGAAACAAATGTGTCATCAGCATTTGTTGTATTGCATGTTCCTGAAATATCTCTTGTGTAACCACTACATGACAAATGTATTGCCATGTTTCACAAAATAGTGTCTAAAGGAGTGGTCCAGTGGATTTTTAAATAAAAAAAATCAGATTCAGTGACATTAAATTAGCTAAAATAGGCTGTTCTTTTTTTTCATTTATTTTGTTATTTAAAATATCAGAAGATCCAGTTACAGTACTGGAATCAGGACACCTAACATCGTGGACCGCGTACGTCGCGCACAAATCTCAATACAAATCTCGAATTTTTTAGCATCACGAAAGTCGCAATCCATTGACTTTCATGATGCATTGTGATTTTCGCGACCGTCATGATACATCTTTAAACATTATAATAGTCACTTAATTAATGTCATGAGAGAATAACGCCATTAAATCTTGATGCTGTTGCGATAGTAAAAATTTTTAGCATCATGAAAGTGGCAATCCATCGACTTTCATGATGCATTGTGATTTTTGCGACCGTCATGATACATCTTTAAACATTATAATAATCACTTAATTAATGTCATGAGAGAATAACGCCATTAAATATAAATAATTGTTTGTTTGTTGTTTTTTTAAATCATTAGCCCTTAATCAAATATATTGTCGTCGTAAGCTTCTTTTTTGTTTAGACTCCAACTTAATTAGTTGTTTTACGGGCCCGACCAACCCTAATTTTCATGAAAACAAAAAAAATAATAATATCAAGAAAAAAAGTTTTAAAGAAAAAAAATTGAAACACAAACAAACATTTTCTTATCCCATCTCGTGAAAAAAAGATTATTATTGTCGTAACATTCTCCTTCGTTATGATTATAATATATGTTCCAAATAAGCTTGCTAAAATCTAATACTGAAAGACTTTTAGTCGATACCATTTAGGAAAAATAATAAAAACAAGGTAGAATACGTTTGTCGTAACACCCTCCTCTTTTATGATTTTTAAATAAATAATTTTAATGCTGCTATAAGAGTTTAAATATTGTCAACTAAATTATAGTCCGTAAAAAGATTTTGCACTTAAATTTAGATTTTCTTATAAGACTGCACAAAAAACATTAAAAGAACACTAAACTTTTTTTTATCAAAATAACTTTTGTTCTTTTTCATTATTTTAAGTGGGAGAAGAATAACTTGCTGTATAAATTTCGAAACAACCCAAGTATATTCCGTATAATTTTCAAATCAGCACAAGAATAATTCTTGCGGTATAGCTTTCAAAACAACACAAGAAAAATTCTTGCTGCATAACTTTTAAAAACAAGTTTTTGAGCATTATCTTTTCACCTTGAGTGCTAGTTACATTTTTTTAGTGGGACAAATTATTATTATTTTTTCGCAACTAAAAAATATAAACTGCGTGCGTTATGCGAAAATACATAGAAAAATATGCTTGTCATAACACCATCCTCCGTTGTTATTTTTTTTTATTATTATTTTGTTGTTCCGACCATACATTCTTGATAAAATTTATTTTGCCGACCGACCGACCGACCGTAAGCTACTATAGACTTCGCCTGTAGAACAACTAATTACGTTGGAGTCGCCTTATGTCTAAAATCCAATTTCCAAAAAAAATATGTTACAAGATGCAAAAGAATTTTTAAATGTAAAAAACAAACAAAGACACAAGATTATACGCATCTATTGTTTAATATATTTAATGTTATTCACGATCCATCGCGACAATCACAATTAATGGTGATGATCGCGATAGCATCGTTATTTTTTTATACATTGCGACTATTGCAAAGTTCTTCGTTAACATTTTTTCTATCGCGATGGTCACGATTGGATCGCGGATCGTTCGTGTCGCGCATGATACGTGCTCACAATGTTAGGTGTCCTGATTCCAGTACTGTAGCAACATCTGGTGTTTTAAAATGTACCTTAAAGTAATAGCCAGTATGAATCTAATTTATTTTGATATTTTCTGTCATCAGTAATTTTAGACCGTTAAGGGATATGCATTCAAACTTTATCAATGCATAGATATTATAAAGGTGAATTAATTAACATAATTTTTTTGCCAAAATAACACTCGTTTGCTCGTCCCAGGCCTTTTACTTTTTTGCTGACTCTGTATTGTAAAAACTGTATTTTTATTTCCATTCTTGTAGTTAGAATTATACATGTTTTATAATATCTCCCTTACATTTGCAAGCAAAGCCCAGCCTGTAAACACAAAATACCAAATCTTTGGCTTGGTAAAAACACACATGTTTCCTAGCCAAAGAAAATAAGAATAAAATTGGTGAAACATGTTGAGAACTATGCAAAATGTCATTATACTGACAATGTGTGGGTTAATAATAACTGGTTTAATAAAAAAAAATAATTTCAAAACATTTTATTTCTGCTGATGCTTTCTCTCTTTCACACAAATTCATCTTCAAAATTTACAGTTTCTTGAGGACATTATGCTTGCATTATTAATTCTGAATACAGTATATGAACATTTAAACACAATAATCTTGAAAAAATAGAAATAATCTTGCGAAACAACTTTCCTTGCTCTACGTACCCAACGTAATTTAAATATTTCATCATGTGGAATCTTCAAAGCCTGCCTCCCACTTTGGAACAAGTTGATTTCGTATGAATGAGCTTGAAAAGTTGTCAAGATTTTTTTGGGGTTCATAAGATTTTAGACTTCCAAGTTCCACTAATGCATGACATCATCAAGTAGCCCTGAGTGAGGTGTTGTATTTAAAACTGTTAAATACAACACCACTCGCTAAGGCATATAGGGTTATAAATTTCTTTAGCCATTTTTAAGCCATTTTGCATAAATTGTTACATTTAGTAATTATAATTATGATTGATCACATAATTAGCATCTCGAAAACCAATAAAGATTTTTTCAAAAAATAAAAAGATTTATAGCCTTCTTTTAAAGCTCATTCATATAAAATCAACTTGTTTTTAAGTGGCTTTAATTAAAAATCTTGAAATATATCTAACTTGATTTGTTGCAAGAATTTTTTCATCAATTTTGCTATATTGTAAATAGCATTACATGCACATGAAAAAAATTGCCCCATATGGCCTTAGTGTTTTACTGTTGATCTGGAAATCTATTTAAGATAAGCTGTATTTTCTTGTGTCTTTTACACCTTAACAATATTCGTGTTAAGTTTGAATATGCAACAACAAATTAACCCAAAACATAAAAACATCATAACGTTACTTTTTTTTTATTTAGGCATACCGTATAGAAGAGGTTATTTATTGTATGGTCCTCCAGGATGTGGTAAAAGTAGTTTCATGTGTGTTATTGATTTTTTATAAAACATATCTAAAAAAATTTGAAAAGTGTGAGTCTTATAAATAACACTTCATACTGTTTATTACATTCTTTCATATTCTTTTTCGGTTCTTATTTACAGTACTGCGCTAGCTGGTGAATTAGAATATAGTATCTGTGTGATGAATCTTGGTGACCGAACTTTAAGTGACGATAGATTAAATCACCTGATGAGTGTCGCACCTCAACAAAGTATTATTCTGCTGGAGGATATAGATGCAGCATTTAGCAGAAGAGATACTGAGAATGAAAAGACAGGCAGTAAAGGAGGAGGATATTATCCAAATCATGTATGTAGGTTGTTCAATTTTCGATAAGATGTTTGAATTTATAATTAAACATTATTGATGTTTCAAGTGTACACATAATAATGTATAAGAATATCAAAGTGAGATTTGAGGTTCAAAGCAATGGGACTGTTCTTTGGAACAGTAAAGAATGACTACAAACATGGTGGGAGATTTTTCATTTTCGTCAACCTATCAAAAAAATGACATCAATGTTTATGTAAAATGTAAAATTTAAGTAAATAAAATATTTCAGAGTCAGATTTTTAGATATTTAGATGAATAGAAGTGGATGAAATTAACTACTTGTCCATAATGACAACGCTAAAAAGTGCTCTGTGTATCGCTTTGTGAAACAAGATTTGACCAATAAAGGGTAAATGACTGACCTGTTTAAAACAACACAGTTATTTGTACTGTGTGGATGCCAAAACTTGTGATGCCAAAGAATGTTTGATCTGTGTTTAACACATAAGTTACACTAAAAGACAGTAATATGTCATACGTCTACAAGCAAATATTATGTGGTCTAATAATGGCTTAAATTAGAACCATGTTGTTTTCCCACAATTGTTGCAAGCAGATATTGTTCTTTTGACTCACAAATATTATAAATATGTCAGATACTGCTGCAATTATTAAACAAACATGGCAATGTACCCAGAATGGTTAATGTAACAGGGTAACAGGGTAACAGGGTCATTACTATTCCTTAAAACTCACAGAAATAATATATACTCCTAAAAATACATGGGAAGTTGCAAACTCACGAAGTTGACCTTTTAAAAATGACTGAGCCCCCGTAATTCCATGTCTAGATCATACCCCACGTTTTTTGAAATTATAACTAGATAAATTATAAATTTGTTATTCTGTGGTTAACATGGATATTTCGTAAATATAATAAAAATGTCACCAAAGTTTTATTTCTGCTAAAGTGGTATGGCTAAGAACTGAACTTAATCTTGAGTTATACTGAGACTTTCTGTGTTATTTTCCATTACTGAATTGGATTGAAACTGATTTTTCTGTTTTTAGGTAACTTTTAGTGGTCTTTTAAACTGTCTTGATGGTGTTGTTTCTACAGAAGAGAGACTAGTATTTATGACAACAAATTACTTAGAAAGATTGGATCCTGCATTAATTAGACCTGGCCGAGTTGATATTAAACTGTTAATAGATCAAGCTTCTCAATCACAACTTTATAGGATGTACTTACGTTTTTACCCACACAGAACACATGCTGATGCAGTAACGTTTAGTGATAATGTAATAAAGACAAATCAAACATACAGTATTGCATTAATTCAAGGTTATTTTATGTTGCATAAACAAGATGCTGAAGCTGCCATGGTGAATGTTCATATGTTAAAAGATTTGTAAAATTTTGTTAGAGAAATTATTTTTAGTTTTTTTATATACGAATACAACTAGTCTTTATAGAAGATACTGCTGTTAAGTTTATTGAATATATTTTATTATAACTGACCATAAAATTATGCTTATCGCAACTGTTAAGTTAACATCTACATTCTTTTTTCTTTATTAAAATGTTGTTTTACACTATATATTGTAAAATTTGTGTGCCTCCAGAGACTACTTATTGCTCTATGTTAAGTTCTTGAGTTTGAGAATTTTGTATTTTTAAACCTCTTATGATTCCAACTACTTTGTGTATACATTTTTTATCAGCAACTCAATTTCTAAGGGTACAGGCCTCAATATGGGCAAAATATTAAGCGACTTGTTTTTGCAGCCACCAGATCTAGCACCCATCCTTGCTACACTTTTATCTATGCTACCTTAACCAGTTGGATTGTGGCAAAAGTCTTCCAAGAAGCAACAAACATCAGTGATTAAACAACATTATAGTGTGCTTCTGAGAAAAGTTTTGGTTTGGTTCACTACTGACAAACACGTACAAAATGGTCAAGAGCTTCACAATGTTAAAAAAATTAGGTCTTAAGCAACCAGCTAAGCAACTTAAGGCAGAGGGAATTGTGAATGGGGGATTTGACAGCAAATTAGCTGCGAAATACCTTTTTGCTTTCCACGAGAAACAAAAAATGTTCATTAAAATTAAAATACAGAATGTAAACACTCTTTGAGTATTAAAAACAAAACAGTTAATTTGAATTCTTTCAGTAACGAAATCTTGAAAAAATAAACACTAATTATTGCATTTTGATTGGTTAAAAGTTTGCAGCTAAATATTTCACCACTACAAAGTAGGAACTGTTTCTACCTTTCGGCGAAGCATATTCAAAGTACAACTAAAGCAAACAAAACTGTGCATATCAGGTCATTGGCTGGCAAATTCGCCGTCTAACTCCATGTGAGATCCAAACAGGCTCTTTACCCTTATTAACCTAAAGTCAAATGGGGCTGATTATGAAAATGTGTACATGGAATTGATTTTTGTATATAAACGAAATAATACGAATAATGCAATTACAATTAAATTTATTTTCACCCCAAACAAGAAAGAAAAGGAGAGAAAATATTTGAAAGTAATTTATTGGTGGTTAGTCATTTGTTTACTTTTTAGAAGAAAATAGAAGAATGGATATATCCAGATTAATTGAAGATGCAGAGTTAATTCTTCAAATAAAGAAGCAAGTTAGCAAAGCTTACAACGAGAACAATAAATTGCAGAAACAACGAGGACTGGTATCAACACTTGTTCCAGTTTTTGTACATCATTTTGTTTTAAAGAAGCAATTTATTGTTAGTTATGTACAAGCTTATGATGATGCTGTTAACAATGTTTACATTGATGGTCTAGATTCAATGTTGCATCCAAAGTTGTTCAGAAATGGAGCATTTATAATCAGCAGTATGTATGATTTTCTCGAATCGTAAAACTTATTATTCTTGTGTTTAGCAACAAGGTGTTTATTGCATCTCAAATTTGGTACCCAGGGGACTCATTTCATTTCGTGATTTAGGAAGGGAGAGGGGGAAGGAGGAGCAGGAATAATTTTAACATTTTTAGCATTTTAAGGAAGAAAAATAAATATATAAATGCTTTAATTTAAAATATTTAAGTTTGTCTGAGAACTCACTATTTACAAAAAAAGTACTATAAACAAATGTGATTGTATTTTTTTGTTTTTATTGAATAATTTATTCTTAAAGGATCGCCCCAAGTTCTTTTTAAAAAATTGATGTATCACTCATTCGAGCATTAATAATAATAATCTTTGTGTCCTGTTACATAATTTATTTCATAGTATTTTCGCATTTAACAGATACTTTGCCTGTTTGTAACATACTTTTTGCCATGCAATATGGATTTAAATTTGACTACTTTTGCCACAATTGTCAATGCCACCACAAAACCCTCCTGCCTGTGTAGGGGTTTTTACCCATGTATGTATCTGTACACATACTTTTTTCTCTTTCTGCGTTTGTTGATGGCAACTTTACGCAAATATAGAATTCTGTGTACGTCTGATAATACTATTTTTCTTTGAGATGCATTGTTTTTGTTCAAAAGTTGTGTTCAGATAATTAAAAAAAAAACGTATAATGTATTTTTGAAAAGACAATGAATTTGTAACCTGTCGCAAAAAATGAAATTGATGTTGTAAATAAAATTTTTTGAATTTATTGTGTTTATTTAGAGTATGGTGCTAATCAGTTTATAGATGGAGATGTTACGGCGACTGGGTTGAGTCCTTTGAACAGCACAGCCAATCTCAACGAATCATCTTCTGAAAATATGACTCTCTACTCAACAACAGAAGTTCAATTGCCAATTAAAAATGCTGAAATTGTTAAATGTGGGACAATTTTTTCTACGCTTGACGTTCTTGGTGGTGGTAAGAAAGAATTTCATGGAGGACTTGGTTTAGTTAAGACAATGTCTATAAACTTAAGAAAACTTAAACCACTGTCTCCAGTTGATTCAAGATATTTAAGTGCAGTGTATGTACAATGCCTCAAACTAAGCACAGACGATATTGGGATATTTGTTCTACCTTGTCAAAATACGAAACCTTTGAACATTACAGCAATGCTTTGTTTTCAAGAGGTGAAGACAGACGATAAGACAGCATTTCATGTTTTAAAAATCAGAAATTTGATTAATGACAAGAGCAAAACAGTGTCTTCATCAGAAGAAGCCTCATATGTTTCTACTTATGACATACTTGGAGACTTGAAACTAGAGTCACCTGAAGAAATGGAAGTAGAAAACCAAGAAGAAAGCCCAGAAGAAACATCATTGACAGTTGACTTCCACTGGTCAGGAGGCGACTGCCAAATTCTTCAGCATCCTCCACATTCTGCTAAAACTGTATTGAAATTGAAGGTTGTTGCTGGCGAGAATCGGTCTGCTGCTCATGATGCTTTTGTTGAACTTACTGCGCTAGATACAGTGTTTAACACATCATATTCAAACACTGTCGACTCAACATCTTCGTTCTCTACTGAAATTATGAATGAGAAACTCTTTGTTTTTAAAGAGACAGTCTCTGATTTTTCATTTTATGGAAACGTGGAAAAAATAAAGGAGGTTGAATCGGAGAAAACTGATGATTTGGAAACACCAATGTCGCAATTAATACAAGAAAGTTTTCAGCGCAATGATCATGATTTTACTGATAAGTTATGGTCATTTTTACGTCAAACAGAGAATGTGGATGAGATGCGAGGACTTTTAGATGATATACTAACAGATATTGTTCATGGATCTTTGCAGCCAGCAATAAGTCCAACGAATGATACCAAATTAGGCAAATACATTCGACAGATGTATCTAGCAGAGACTGAAGAAGTCAAGTTACATGTAAGAGAAAAGCTATTGGAGTTTCTCTCAAGTGAAACCTCCATTCAAGCCTTAGTGAGTGAGATTGGATTTGAAAAGCTTCGTAAAGATTATTTTAACTTCTTCATCAGTAAAGAGTTGGCATCAGCTACAAACCTTAGAAAACTTTTCAAACAAAAGAGTGGACAAGTTGACATGGAAGCCTTATGGAAGCTTCACTACTGCTTGGAAATTGTCAGTACGCCGGCTATCTATCTTAACTTAGCACACGATTGTCAATCCACGTTATTAAAAGGAGCTGTCGAATACTACAGTGTAAATGGTGTTGGACTTTCCAGTCCAACGTTTTGTTTATCATTACTTCCTTTTCATGACTCATCTTCATCGGTACACGAAACATGCGAAGCACGACAAGCTGTTTCATGGCAACAAGGTGTCATCCGAACTAACAAGGCAAATATGAAAGAAACAACTCTACTGCATGTGACATGTAAGGACGTTTTGCCAGAGGAAGAGAACATTGATTTTATTCCAACACAACAAGACCAAGTAATACTTTCTGAAGAGGTTGTTGTTCTTCCTGTCAAAAAGATATCACCAAAAGTAAATGGACATTAAATTTGACATTTTTAGTATGTCTTGTAGTAAGATTTTGCAGGTGAAAACATTTTGCAGTTCCTGTTCAGTGCAATTAAATGTCAACTTTTAATATCTATACACTCTTAATTTATTAATGTCTAAACGTGAGATCAGTTAAAATTTACATGTTTTCTCTTCTTGCAGTTTGCAAAATGTATTTATTTTACTTTTTTTTCAGTGTACTTCTACAATTTTCAAGTTTGTTATGGTTAGTGATACGATTGTATGTTAGTTGTGTCAGTTGTGTCAGTTATGTTTTATATCTTAAGCATCTTGCACTAATTATTATGTTAAGAATATTTTTCTTTTGACTGTAACATTTTTTTGGTTTGATCTTCTCTAAATAGAGCATCTTCCCTTGTTTTGAATAATAGTTAACTTAGAAACAAACTTTCTATCGGTTGTCTTCATCCTTGAAAACCTGAGAATTCAGAACAAAAACCTGCTTTCATTTTTTGTTATGATTTTAGGACTTGATTTTAATTGTTACAATTTGTGAAAATCTGTTTTTTTCTGATGACTTGCTAACTGTTACTTGTTAGGTATTTATAAAAGAAATTATTGCATCGTTTAATAATCGATATTTCTTGTTTCTTTTTCTCATACTAACTAATAAAATGGACTCGCCCTGGAATTGTTAAGGAAGTCCTGGAATTTGAGGGTTATTCACAAATGAAGTTGCAATATAAAAGTATTCGAAGCTCTCCCATGTTCTGACAATTTTATTAGCTTGCATGGGTGTGCACTCCCTCGTAGTTAAGTTGGATTACGCGGACTGGTTTAGCATTGCGCTGGCCCCTTGGGGTGTCAGGCTTCCTGTGGCAAAGTACCAAATGGGGCCGCCAGTTCGATCGCAATCCAACAAAATCTGGCAGAGCTTGGAGTGTTAGCATTTAGCATCGATACTGACTCTAACTACGTGTCTGTGATATAAATCTTGTAGTATACATCCAATGTTAAACACGTTAAATTAGTGACAGTAATACACGTTTTAATTCGTTCACAAGAATGTAATTTTAGCCAAAAAATCGTCAAATTTTCTAGCAGTGTGCCCAAACTAACCTCTGGATACGCCACTGGTAATTTAAGTTGTTTTGAAACTATGTACAGTAAAGATGGAGAGCAGAAGTATAGTAACAGATATGTTGTATAGAAGAACAAAATTACATTGAAAAGCACAACTTAAAGGCTTTTTTCAAACTTAGTGATGCTTTTTTAAAATACATATCTTAGAATGAACTTGTTTTTAAGTTGTATTTCAGGGTTGTTTAAGAGATTTAGAAAGTGTTCGTAAGTATCCTTTTATAGAAGTATATCTTGTCAAAAAGATGTCATCAATACTTTCTGAGACAATTGCTAGTTGTACATACTATTTTTATATCAGAAATATGAAGCTGGGATTATACGTACATTCAACTGCTGGCCTATAAAATATTGAAAAACTTTGCCAGGGCTCTTGCTAAAAACATTTTAAGGATATTAAGATTGGTCTCTTTTCAGAAAATCTTTAAAGTTTAAAAACGTCCAAGCTGAAAAAAAAGTGTTATGCGTAGCAAAAAAAAAATGTAATCAGAGAATTTCGCTTTCTAGTTTAGCTTCATGTATTGAGGTAGAGTTAAAGGTCAGTTTAAAAACAAAATTGCTTTTTACTATCTAGTTAGAACATAGTTTGTATTAGTCAGTATGGAGGAGCAAATTCCTGTAGTCACCAACTGGGGAAATACATTCACACCACCAAGTCAATATCGTCAAAATGGCAACATAGCCTGGTGCAACGAATGGAACAATGTGCGCCATATTAACACGTGGTGTGATGTACAGTCAACAGTTCCCATGATGCATGTAGATTATACGTCAGAGCATGGGCATTACAACCAAGGTATGTATGCAGATAAATTGTTTTGTTTTCTGTTAGTTTCTCACATAGTCAGGGGCAATTTCTTAAGAAAATGTTGCATTTAGCACGTCATTCAAGTTTTTGCCTTTTTCGTCCTTGTTGAGGACAAATTATCCTGACTTATTCAAAAAAAGGTATGATTTGATCATAAATTCTATTGGCTCCGATTGGAAATACTAAATAATAAACAAGATGTTGAAGTAAAGATGGGGATAAAATTGAAGTGAAATTTTTACGTTTGTGTCCCCAATTATGATAGTAAAGTTTCATACTGACAGAGATGTCTTCCAGGATTAGGGTTTATAAATGTTGTATATGCCAGCAGCAAAATTATAAATGCAAAGTATTCTTTGTGTTTTTGCGAGGCTGTTTGTCATAGTGATGATTATAAGAGATTAAAATCCGCATTATGTTTAAGAGGCCGACCTGGTGATGGATATCCCAAGAATGGAACAAAACAACATGGGGTAGGTGTTGTAAAATTTTAAAAGAACAAGTGCAACTCTTTTCATCTTGCCCTATTTTTGTAATAAAAAGGTCTGGTAATATATTGACGGGATATTATTCTTTTAAAACACGATCACGGTATGAGAATTCCAATCTGAGCTAGTTTTTTTTTTAAATGCTTCTTTTCTTTTGTATTAAGCAGAGAAAAAATAAAAGTGTGATTTTATCTCAAGACTATGTCGTGCAATTATCATATTTTGTGTTGATAGTGAATTTCTTTTATTATACGAACAAAAAATGAAATTATACAAGTATATCATAATGAGTTTTCTGTAGGTTGGTACAGTCCAATGACCATTATCAACAATGGATGGTAGGTAAAAATTGACTTTTAGAGCTGCAGTCTGTAGTTACGAAATGCTGTTTGCTTAGGGGAATTTAAAAAGTACCTTTATCCTGAGGGAGGGATTGGAGAGGGGGGGGGGGGGGGGTGTAATGTACTAACGAACAAAAACAAACAAGGGGAGGGTAATCAAAATAGCAACTATTTAGATAAATGTACTTTCTGAATGTCCCCTTACACTTTCCTTTTCTCGTTCGTCTCATTTTTTAAATACCACTATAAGTTGCCTCTTACGTGTTGACGCAAGTTCCATACTGACATCATAGAAACAGAGAATTATGCGTTAAGTGTGAACTACGCCATGCTTTTTCCTGAAATAAAAAATAAATTCTTATCGAGGCTACTTTAAATTTTGATAACAAGGATCTTTAAGTTGTATTGCTGTGATAAGCAAAAGAAAATGCGAATTTATAAAATTATTTCTGTCGTAAAATACGTAACGTTATAAGGTTGATTCTTATGACAAAAGAGCAAATTATTCATCTGGAAGTATAGGCATTCCTCTAGACAATCACTAATATTGAACAAAAAATATCGTCTGATACAAGCATTGCTACCAATCCAATATGGAAATTTCTAAAATAATTTTGTTTGCTAAGGTCTTGTTGTGAGCAAAGACTGTCGTGACAAGTTTAAAAAAATTGATCTGAGTGTTACGTTTTCAGGAAATGCAAAACAACTGGCACTCTCTTCATCCTGCTGCTGACTACACTGAGGTTTCCAATTGGCCAAATTTTTCTCCAAAGAAATGTAAGAATATTTTGCTTATGAAGCTTTTTATGTATGCTATACACGTTGGTTTGAGTGTTTTAAAAGATGTGAACATATTTAAAAAAATATTTTGTTATAGGAGGTCTAGAAATAAGTTATTTAGCATTTGTCAGTAAATAGTAGCATATTCTTGCAAAACAGCATATCTGAAATTTTCTAGTATATCAGCACATTTGGTTTGCAAGTGTTGCAAAAATGTTAGTTGAGTGGAACTTGAACCCATGTCCTCCCACGTGCCAGATGATTGCTCTACCAACTGCACTCTTGACCTAATGTTATTTCCCAAGTACATAACGTAGATGAGGCCAGGATACTATCTCCTTGAGTCATACCACGCGAAAGAGAGGTATGACCATGTAAAACGTAACAAAGAGGTTTATCACCATATGATGCGCATTGGAGCTCAAATCTGATTGACTGAGGAAGTCCTGGAATTTTTTATTATTTTTTAAATCAATGTAATACTGTATAATAATTCCCGCCTTTGGTTTAAATGCTTTAGACAGGGTTTCGTATTGTTTAATTAAAATGTCCCTTTAGTTTCTTTGCCACCAAGTCCAACAGGAGGAGAAAACGCTATGCCTTATGACGTTTATAACGAAGACCATCCACCTTTTATTGACAACAAAAATTTGGTAAGTTTACCTACTGCGGAACTGGCTATGCTGGTAGCTTGCCCTGAATATAAACCATTGGAGTAAAAATGTTGGCAATTCTGTAGAGATTAAAATTCCAAAATTGGAGGTTTTTATATCTTTCAAGTGAACTCTCAAGTTAGGAACAAATAGTTAAGTGTTCTCTGTTCTCATCCTTTTCTAAACATTAAAAGCAAATTACCAGAGGAAAGTGTTGTCCCGCATACTTATTATTTTTCATTTTTAAAATAAGTCTACGCACAAAATTACAAGAGGTGACTGTATTAGAAGTTACGATGAAGATTCGATAAATTTATTCTAAGGTAACCTTTACATGATGTTTCATTTCGGATGCGAAATGAAAATTTTATTTCGGTCTCTTGTGTAATCTTAATAAATGTTTACATGATTTCAGGTCAAATGAAACTCATTTCGGTGTTGGTTTCATTTCGGTCTTAAAACAGAAATGAAATCGCCCTCAAAATATTCATGTAAACACGATTTGCCCAGAATGAAACTATTGCGCATGTGTACAAAGTTATGGCGCATGTGCAGTTCACACAACCCTGATATGAAAAACTCCATGTAAACACAACGATATTTCATAGCGGTTTAAAATTTCATTTCGGGTAAATCTCATGTCGGGTCTATGTAAAATCTACCTAATTTTACCACTTTATTAGAATCTTTTGGCTGATGAAGTGTTGAACGATTCAAACATAAATTTCACACCTGTGGTGCACAAAAAGTCAATTGATTGTAATCAAATGTTGGAGTCAATAAATGGTTTGTAAAATCTTCATCTTTTTTGGTTTATAATTTACCAATGTAACTGATAGAACAGCTCAAAGTGGTTAAATTTCCATTTCAAACTATGGTCAAACTGGCGGTGTACCAAAATTTCTAAAATATTATTAAGGGAGGAGGGCACTGAAAAGTTTTTTCTATTTTTTTTATTTTTTTTTTTTAACCGAAATATTATTTTTTTAAAAATGTATAAACGTTTTCTCAGTGTTAGTTAGCTCATTAACCAACTCAAAACTTTTAGATGTAAAAATTAAAATGAATAATACCTTAAAGGGAAGAATTTGCGACAAGAATTTGTCTCTATTTCAGTAAAAGAAATTCTTCAAGATTTATCAATAAAAAATGTTAAAAATTGAAGAATAAATTAGGTCACTTCCATATTCGACGGTTTTGTAAAAGGTGGAAATCAAAATCACTGAAAGTTTCAATCGAAGCGTTTTCTATGCTTGGTAATCATTGCTTCTTTACCACATCTTTTCACTATATCTTTTAAAAATATACAAAACAAACGTGATCTTCCAAGAAAGCGCAGTGGTACTGTCTAGGGAGATTTCTTTAATAGAGAAAAAGTTCATTTTTTTAGTATTCGGAATAATATTTGTATGTGCTAATTTTCAGGTGGTAACTGTGACACTTCCGTTGACGATTCGAAGGTTATAACCAAACTAAAGAGGAAAAGAAATCCTGCGTAAGTTGCGTATTTCTTTAGTAATTCTAGAATTTTCTTTTCTCTTTATGTTATAATATTGAGCTCAAAATCAGAACATCATGTGCTGTTTATTGTTAAATTATAAAAGTTGTATTGTAGCATGCGGTTAAATATTCAATGTATAGCTACCTTATCGGTAAAAAAAAGTCGGCAAAAAGTGACTAAATTTTGGCTAGGTGACTAATATTTTTTGCCGACTAAAATTTTTTCCGACTTTTTTATTACCGACCAGACTTTGTTGCCGACATTTTTTTTTTCTGATCTAACTTTTTTCCGACTTTTTTTCCGACCACCTTTTTGCCGTTTTTTCTTTCTTGTTGCTAATTTTTATCAGTTTTCTGCAATTATTCTTTATTAGTGACTAAATTCAAAAATTTAGTCGGCAAAAAGTGATTAAATTCAAAAATTTAGTCAGCAAAAAGTGACTAAATTTTGTCCAAGTGACTAATATTTTTGCCGACTTTTTATTTTTGCGGACTAATATTTTTGCCGACTTTTTTTTTACCGATAAGGTAGCTGTTAAAATTATTGTATGCTTTTTTTTTTCTTATATATACCAGTTCTTTGTTTCAGCGATTCTCGCAAGAAAATATCAGATTTGATCAAACAGCTAAACGATATGTTACCATATGCAAGCTGCCATCATCTGCGTACTCCACGAATCACAACTCTCAAGAAAGCGGCGGAGTTTATAGAGTTCTTACAAGAAGAAATTCAGCATTTCAAAGCACAGTTGGAAAGTATCCAATTAAAACGTTCTGGTGAAGGTAGAAAGTAGCTCTTGGTTTAGTCGTACAACCTGTACTTTAGATTTTTCATTGAAAGTAGTTAGTGGTAACAAATGTTTTAGTTAGTTTAAAGCCACAACAACGACATTTCTGAACTGAAAAAGTATGTTACTTATAAGGAGAAAAACTTGTGTTCGCACGTAATGCCGCGGTTAATGCTTAACATTTAGTATCTTGAATAACGGCTGTTTTACATTCGCGTAATTTTAAGGTGGGCGGAATATCTAGGCTTGAAAATTTCGCACATTTATTCCGCTTGTTCATTTCTATTAGCTAGCGGCGGTGAAACAAGCTGCTTCTACTGGAAAAGGAAACATTTGGTTGTGATTCTTTCAAAGGTTACATAAATTTGTTCTCAAAACTTCTTGAATCCTTTTTACTACAACTTCCATGTAAAGTGGTCGGGTTTACTGCTGCTGCTGCTAAAGATTCAAAAAATATTGCAGCAATTCTAGTTATATTACAACTTGTTTTCCCAGATCACTTCAACCGCCATTAGGTTTTCTTATCAAATATCCGCGCTAATGAAGAAAAAAGTTAAGAAAGTTTTGACTTTTTTCCCCGCCAACCGTTTTCAAGTCCCCCTGTCATTCTGTAATGTTTTTGTAATCAAACAATGAGATTGGAGAATTCAAGCATTAAATATACCGCCCGCCTTAAAATTACGCGAATGGAAAACAGCCTTAACTATAAATTTTTTTCGGGCGCTTCTATTTTTTGATGTTTTTAAACTGTTCAGCATATCCTCCAGGAACGTTTTCCATCTTGCCATTTCCTAAAATATTTGTTTTAGCTAGTAATTAAGCGAACCTTCTTAAAGATTAAAGAAAACCCCTTTTTAATTTCCACCACTGTTTCTTTTAGATTCAACTCATCGTCTGCTTGACATGAAATGGCCAAAATACAAAATGTCATCGTTCCAAACTACCCCCTGCAGAGCAAACTATGAGAATATCTCGAGACCGCAGATTTCTGTCTTTACAAGTTCGATAAATGAAAATCATTCATCTCCTTCTCCAGAATATGATGCTGTAGAACGGAGTAGTCCGTATATAGCTCCTTGTATTTCATTTGCAAATGTTGACTCGCACAAAAGCGACGTGTGTCGTAATTATCTGATCAAGACGGAAGAAGATAACGGAGTTAAAAAGGCTTGCGATTATTTAACGCGATTGATGCAATCCTGCGCACCAGGTGAAGAGACGAACAACAAGGTGGAGGGTGAACATGTGTGTTTACATGAACATAGAAAGCCTGAGAGAATTAAAAAATCAATGAATGCGTTTATGTATTTTGCGAAGTTCAATCGGACAAAACTTCACAGGTAAGTTGGTTTTTGTAGTAGGAAGTTAGATTCATATGATTTCTAATATTTATCAGATATTAGTATACAAACACCCAGCGTCGTCTGTAAAAATTAACGCCAAAAAGGCCAGGCCAAAACACGCCCAAACGATAGTAAAGATTTTCTGGAGTAAGTAGTGAAAAAATAAAAGCTAGGTTCTCTTCTCAAAAGTCGTCTACCGTGAAAACTCATAAACTAAAATAGACACTTAATTAGTGGACCACGCTACAATCAAGTAAAATCAAGGATATTAAGGGAAGGTTTTAAGTAATGTTTCACAAAATATCAGAATTTATATAACCACAATCGCTCTTGTAGATAAGGAAAAAATCGTAAAATGATGGTAGATGTGGGTGAATGCCTTGTTGTAGAAACGGAGGAAGCGGAGGAGGATCTACTTTAGAAAAGGAGAGCTTTTAATACGTTTTTTATTGACTAATTAAAAATATTTGTTTCAGAACTTACCGTTCGTTTAATAATCGTGAAATCAGTAAATTACTTGGACAAGCATGGAAGAATCTTGGTGATAATTATAAAAGAGAATACAGGTGAGAATATGGGTTCGTGTGATAATTCTAACTTTCGTGATTGTTTTATAAGGAGTCCCGTAAGATTGGAGATGTTGGTAATTTAACCCTATTTGGTATGGGCTTTTTTGACCCTTGTAAGTATGGGGGGGGGGGGGGGGGGGGCATAAAGTGCCCGCGGGTTGTAACTTTTGTTCAGTTTGGTTTCAAGTGACGAAACTTAGCACAAAGAAGCATCGATATGTTGTGACTTAATTAGTGACAAAATATTTGGGTTGACATGTCATCACAGGAAGTGATGACGTCATAATGAGACAATGAGTAGTTGTCATGGAATAAAACTTGGTATATCTATGCGCATTTATGTCAGTAACTACTCAATCAAGACAATTTGGATTGACATGTGACAAAATGACCTATGACATCATCATATGACAATAGAAATAGAAAAATACAAATATTCCGGTCTGTAAATTACCAATATTCCGGTCTGCAAATTACACAGTATGCATGTCGATATTGTATGGTGCCTTTTTGTCACTATCACATACATAATCACATATTCATACAACTGGTTAGTTTAGAAAACATTTATTTTTAGCACTTCAGCAAAAGTTGATATGACCACCTGTCAATAAAGGACAAAGTGACATTGACAGGACAATTTTTGGAAATATTTTTTTTTATTTTCCGAAAGTCCACTAAAAGTTAGGAAAAGTTACAAAATTTCAAAGAATTTCATCCAGTATTCAAAAAGTTATGAGACTTTGAAAATGCCGCGGGCACTTTATCCCAAAGTCCACAGCAATCATGCTTTTGGAAGAGTGGTTATACACTTCAGTAAAGCATCGATTATTTGCATCTTTATCGTGTCCTGGATGTCTGTGAAGTATCCTCTGAGCATTCTATTGACCAGGCTCTTTTTTCCTTTTAAGTGTTCGAGGAGGCATCCACTATTCGATATGTCCTGTGTATCAAGAGACTCCTTAAATCAACACCAATCCGATAAGATACCTACTTTCGATAAACTATCGTAGATTTTATTTTTTATTTTTTTTTCTTGTTAGAGAAATGGCTAGACAAGCAAGCGAAATTATAATGTCGGAGAATATTCACACGTTGTAAGAATGTATGTCACGGTATGGTAAGCTGCATTTTCTCAACGTTTTTTCTAATGCTTTGAATTTAAGTCAATTTTGTACCGCTTCGTGCGTATATCAAGATTAGTACCTGTCATGTGAGAATTAAAGGGGCTACGAAACAATTCAAATAAGCTCAATTACCGCAATTTCCAAAGAATGGCTTGTAATAAGCGGACCACTCAAAAGGTCAAGATGCACAAAATTATACACACTTTAGAAACTTTAGACGTCTAGACAACCTGTTTATGAATAATTAATTTTTTGTGATGAACTTGCTACTTTTTTTTTTTCTTTCTAAAAAATGAAAAATTTTCCTTCAGTATTCTTTTCGGTGGTAAAATAAGCTACGGTCTGTAAAATATATTAAATATCGGTAAATCGAAAGTTTGTTTTGACGAGGAAACAGAGACAACACAACGAGCTGTATTCGTTAGAAAATGCTATGTTACTAGCCTTCTTTTCGAAGGATCTAGTTCTTTGCGAATGTCAACCAAGATGAAAATATGTTAGTCTCCTAAATATCACCATCGTTTGGTCGGAATATGTTGTTAGTATCGTACGAAATTACGAAGATAAAAGCGTGTGTGTGATTTCTTTATAATTTGAAGCTTGAAACCTTATGGAATTTATACATTTTACTTTAAGTTTAAATCCAATGTTGCAGATATGAACACAAAACGCTATTAAAGCAATGTGCATCCCTTAACATTTCTTATTTCTTTATCACCACTTTTTAAATAAGGAATTGCAAAGTAGTAGCCTGTACCATATTCCCCGATCTGAAAAAGTGGCCCAAAAACACTTAATTTGGTGGTAAGAGGATAAATAAAAAATCATTGTTTTGATACTACTTTTGGTTTCTAAAATCGTGGACATTTCTGGATTTACCTGTTATTTTAATGCCTTTGGCGAAAGTTTAACAACATTGACATTGACGTAGGGAAAAAAATATTTTTTGTCAATTTGTCCACCATTGTTGTACGCAGAATTCAAGGCAATCTAAAATTTAAGGCTTGCATCATAAAACAGAATGTAGAAAAAAAATGCTTTTAACACTTTTTTTGATTATGTGAAAAATAAACTCGCATTAGTGACCAAACCAGAGGGAAAAGGGTAGGTTCTTTCGTGCTATTCTCCATTGCTCGCTTATTCACCATAATCGATTGTGTAAGGAGATTCTTTATCTACCTTAGGAGTACTAATTTTCGCGGGTACATTTTTTCGCGAATTTCGCGAAAATAAATACCCGTGAAAATTAGTACTCCTAAGGTATATACATCGAATGAAGCAACTTCGATGTCTTTTCTAAACATTCGAATGGATTTTCGAGGTTATTGGATTTGTATATAAATGTTTTTTAGATGACACGAAAGAAGATATGATGAGGCAGCTTTAGATCAACATAAATAACGGCTAGTGTAATCACAATGTGGACATCGATATATCTGACGTTGTTTTGGTTGACAATAATTACTTATATTTTGTTTGTATAACCACAGGCCTCCCAGGGGAAATTGTCATACAAATTTTATGAATATATGAGAATATATGAATATTTTCAGGTAAATATATGATAAATTGACAAAATATATGATAAAAAGTAGGTTTGAAAATAAAAACTAAGCCAAATACCTGTCGAAATTAGGCAAAAAAAATTTGGATTTCAGATATCGTTACAGAAGCACGTTAGCACTAACAAAGATTGGTAAAATAGTAAATTACTAGCTTAAATACAAACTTCAGAACTTAAAAATCTTTTGACTTATTGAGATGAGCACAATTTACACAAGATCAATAAGAATATCTATATGATATCTAAAAAAAACAAGAAGACACAGTCAAAATATATGATAATATATGAAATATATGACCGCTGGGAGGCCTGTAACCAATGTCTTTCGATGTAGCGTTTCAAACAGTAAATTGTGTAAATCAATATTTGCTTTATATGCCATAATAAACATAAATAGAAATAAAGAGAGCGAAAGAGTTAAGTTTTGTGCATACTTCTTGAGTGTAATCCAAAACACTTCAGTACATTGAATCTAAACAATGTTTTTCTTTCTACATACATAAATGGGTTGAAATAAAACCATTTACGAAAGCAACCCTTTTGGTTGATTTCTTCCTTGCTATACTAACGATATCAAATGTTTTGTTGATATTTTTTGCATTGATATGATGGAAATGTTTTTGCTTATGAGAAACCTTACCAATTCATTATCAAGTAACATATTGATATTTTATTCCATATTATTTATTATATTCGAATTCGTTCTGTTAGTATATGAAAAATAATTTCTATTTTTTGTTCCTGTAAATTTTCTCAAACGTTAATCATAATTCGTAATAAGTTATTTCTCTACTTAGAAGCCAAAATCCATCCATCTCACAGTGCTTACTCAGGTTTACGTTCCGTGGAAATATTTTGATTAGAAAATCGTAATGAAATTATATTTTCAATAAAATTTCCTTTAGACTGTCAGTCAAATTGTTTTATTTGCTTGTCCTTTCCCCTACTTCAATTTTGTGCAATAATAATAAAAAGTCTTCAAAATGACAGTTTAAATTCACCTCAAGTTTTCAGTTTAAAGCACGATCACAACTACTTATAATTTCTTTCGGGCCCAGTTACCTTTAATATACTTACTTTATTGTGATAAATTTTGGCGGGGATTAAATTTCGCGGTTAAGCATATCCGCAAAAATCACACATTTCGCGGGGACTTAATTTCGCGTCAAAATTTTTCAAACATAGCAAAATTTGCTCTCGGTTAATTTCCTGGACAAACAGCCAAATCTCCAAAAAAAAAAGAATTTACAAAAGTAGACCTTTTTTTGTAATCGATGACTATTCACGGTGACTTAATTGGGCCCAAATCCGCGAAATTTAATCTCCGCGAAAATATATACCAATAAAGTTATACTAAATGCATCAACAGAGCAGTCATTCAAAAGAATTTTGAGGAGGTTAAACCGTTTCATAGGATAAGTTAGGCCAACAATATGTCTGGGATACCAAGACTACAATGTTAATTTGAACAACGCGCCTATCTTTGCAGGAGAGTAAATATTACATCTATTTGATTGGACAGCTCTTCATTGTAGGTGCTTTACATTTTCCTTTACCCTCAATAGTGAACACTTTTCCTTTGTAGCCTGGATAACCATCTGCGTCAACTCGAAGATCGGGTTGCACGGTTTCCCAAACCTATATGAAAAAGAGATATTTTCAAAAGAGTGGACAATTTTACGAAATTTTTCAGAAATATTTTAATACTTTGGACACTGGTGATGTCAATCGGGTCAGTTTTGCAACAAAATAAGATCTTTTTTCCTGAAAAAGAGTTTTTAAATAGTTTTTTGTTCCTCTTTTACCAGTTACCCATATTTGATGGCACTCCAACTAGTTTAACCTTTTTATAAAAAACTCTACAGGCAATAGAAGCAATTTTATTATTGCAACATTCTGGTGTTGATGCAGCTTTAAAGTCATAAAAAGTTTAAAACATTTTACCTTCTTTTTCGGATTCAACTGAGTGTCGGCTTCACCTAAAAGATATTAAAATTGGTTAATTTTCGCGAAGAGTTCTATGACATTAAAACAAATACAGCATTTACTTAACGGTTACACGATGTTTTTTTTAAAAAAAACACGAGCGTAAGAAACATGAGGCTAAGATCATAGGTACCTTTAACTACTAACTCGCAAAATACTTAGAAATTTGCAACATGATAAATCGAAAGGGTTCGTGCTGGAATTTTAAAGGTATAAAACAGGAATTTGGCTCCATAAATGTTTAGAAAACCTTTTCTAAAGTAAGAAAAACCCAGGCTGAAACCAAACAAGTACGTTTATCATAAAACGTGAAGACAAGCTGAACACAACGATGATGACAAGACGTGCTTATGAAGTCAGCAAACAAGTTCACCTGTTTATTTATTCAACTGAGTTCAATTATTCATCTACACACTAAACTTACCAGTGTATCCTTCACAATAAACACGATCTCCAGGCACGGCTGATTCTGGAACATTTAGTATTTCGACTTTTTCAGGTGTGGATGCGCACATGATCATTCCTTGAGATAGTATGCCACGCATTCTAAACACAAACTGACAAATTAAAAACATCCTTATGGAGGAAAATGTCGCAAATTAGCGGATTGGGGAGGAATGTCGCAAATTAGCGGATTGGGGATGAATGTGGCAAATTAGCGGATTGGGGATGAATGTCGCAAATTAGCGGATTGGGGATGAATGTCGCAAATTAGCGGATTGGGGATGAATGTCGCAAATTAGCGGATTGGGGATGAATGTCGCAAATTAGCGGATTGGGGATGAATGTCGCAAATTAGCGGATTGGGGATGAATGTCGCAAATTAGCGGATTGGGGATGAATGTCGCAAATTAGCGGATTGGGGATGAATGTCGCAAATTAGCGGATTGGGGATGAATGTCGCAAATTAGCGGATTGGGGATGAATGTCGCAAATTAGCGGATTGGGGATGAATGTCGCAAATTAGCGGATTGGGGATGAATGTGGCAAATTAGCGGATTGGGGATGAATGTCGCAAATTAGCGGATTGGGGATGAATGTGGCAAATTAGCGGATTGGGGATGAATGTCGCAAATTAGCGGATTGGGGATGAATGTCGCAAATTAGCGGATTGGGGATGAATGTCGCAATTTAGCGGATTGGGGATGAATGTCGCAAATTTCAATGCCCATGAAATATAGAAAAAGGTTAATTACAGAAAATCACCTTTGTTTCAAGGAGGTTTGGAAATTCCTGGTGCCGTAAGAGTTATCTTGCAAGAATTAATGTTGATAGAAAGGCACAAGGGGATTATCATAGGTACTAAGAAATAAAACCTGAATATTGACATCGCCAACGAATTTTTAGCCCAAAGCGAAGGCGCGGAAAGTAAAGCTGCTTGTGAAAAAGTCAATGGGTTACAAAGATATTCGCGAAATATTCAAAAAAGCAGAAAAACGCAACAAAGCTTGTAAAGTGTTGAAAAAAGAACGAAAAAATTATTAAAAGATATTTTTTAGCAAATACACGTTTTTTTTTACAAAAACATGCATACAAGAAACATAGGCTCCAATTGGCAAAAAACTAAGAAACGTCTAAGAAACATGGACAGGCTCAGAAAGGCAAGAAACAATTTTTGCCTAAGACATATTCTTCTCCAAGAACCAAAAACTAAACAGAAAGCACTAAAAGCATGTTTTTGAAACAATTGAGAATAAGAAACAAATAAGAAACAGTTGAGGCTTATTTCTCAAAAAAACTAAGAAACATTGAGCCTAAGCCCAAATGCATTTTTCTTGTAATAAAGAAAACGTGTAAATCATTTAAAGTAATTTCGCAAAAATTTAATTTTGCGAAAATCAAATTTTAACGAAGACAAATTTTCGCGAATATAGGTAAACTTAATCTTCGCGAAAATTAATTAAGTACATTGTTTTAAGCTTATTTCTTAAAAGTCCCATTTTCAATGTAAAAATCTGAAAAATAATGTCAATAATAACCCAACGAGTACTCACTGGTAGCATTGATATTAGAAAGAAAAAAACAGACTTACTTTTGTGGTTTCAAGTTACACATGAATACTGCCAATCGATCCTGAAAAACAAAAAAAACATAATACATAGTTTATAGTTCAGTGGGAATACCAGGAACCATATGTAATATAAGACCTTGTTTCATATTAGACTTTACTAAATTCTAAGCACAAACCTTCATTTCGTCTAATGTATAATGTTTCACTAATCCGCTAACAACAATTCGATTCTGTACTTCACCTAAGTCAACTATAGAAGAAATATATCCATCAGAACCATTTCTTAGGATATTCTAACGCCAGACTTTTGTATAATGTAACTTTCGAACACACACCAGCAACAAAATAAGTCACCTTGTTCTTCATACAGCGTATCTGCATCAGGATGCTTACGAACATCCACTATCTTCCCAACTTTAAAATGCAGACGAGATACATCAACAGGCTTTCCTGCGTCAGCTGATGCGTTCGCTACAAAATCAACTTTAAGAGTACATTTTGAAATAATTTAACCATTTTCTCAATATAATAGCGATTGAGTGGATGATACACATTGATACATTTAAAAGTGTTTCAACATGATGACGCGGACGCCTAATAATCTAACGGTAAGAATACGGTTAAAAAATTGCGAAAATTGCAAAATTATGAAAAACACTCATATTTTACGGCGAAAATAAGGTAGCTTTCGTAAAATACATTTGGTTTTGTATCGATTTTAAAAATATTTAAAACTTACAATTTTTAGTTGGTGTTTTTTCTTTCTTTGGTTTCTTCTCTTTCTTTTTTTCTGGCTTTTCTTCTTCTGTCACTTTTTTTTCTTCTGTAACTTCAGAAGTAGCTACAGAGGTTTTAACCTCTGTCCTTTGTGGAATGGGAATACTCTTAACTGAAAAATTAAAATAAAAAGATAACCGACGGACAAATCGTGTGACCAAAAGGAAAGGAAAATGTTCTAATAAAAATTAATAGCATCCGTTAAAAGCATTCTCTTTGCGATTAATAGTCAGATTCGTATATAAAGCGAAAAATAAACCTTGCAATTTACACAAACAGTTTTTTTTATAAGCATAGTGTATTTTGATCACAGCTTCGGTATGCCTATTTTTTTATTTGAGGCTCATTTTGTATTTTATATATTATGTACCTATTTTGTAATGTTAACAGATCACTTGTCTGTCTGTCCGTCTGTCTGAGACGGACGGACAGACATGTGACCTTCCTTAACACACAATTTCTAATATTTGCTAGTTGAGTTTCCCCAAAAAGTACTACTGCAACGAGAGTGTATTAAGAAACAGGCTAGCTTGTGTCAAGCAGTTTTATACTTAGCTGCTAATTTATCATTAGAAAGTATATCAAAGGTTATATACGTTGAGTAGCCATGGGTACAATTGTTTCATACGAGTGCGGCAATAGCACAGGGTGAAAATGTTGAAAACTTTGCGTTCATATTTTACATTTCCAAGCACCAACCCTGGTGATTAGCAGACAAAAAATGTTCAAAAATAAAACAATAACTAATTGACACAAATATTTACATCAAATACAAAGTATAAATAATATACCTCCATTTTGTACTTCATAATATTTTAATTCCTGTTTAAGTTTCTTTAAAGAACTTTCCAAACATTCATTTTCTTTAGTCAATTTGTTGATCTCAAGCTAAAACAACGACACATGCAACACATTAAAAACGTTCCACCACCATAGCATCGCTGCTTTGTTCTTTTAGGTAAAATTTATATACAACAGTACTTACTTGCTCTTTTTCTTTCTGTTTTTGCTCTAAAACACCAGAAAAACAGTGAATCACAACATCAGAAACATATACACAAAGAATCAGGTGTTATTACTGCACTTTGATGGTAAGAGAGCAAAACATTAAAATATATAAACCTCACAACCACAAAATAACACAAAAAAATAAAGTATATATACCTGCTAATTTCGACATGATCACAAGCTGTTGCTTTAAGAATGCCACTGTTCGTTCAGCTTCGTCTTGTCTTCCTTGGAGAACATCCATTTCACAGAGTGTAAGTCGACAAATAAGATGTAATTTATTTGGTTTGCGAAGATATGTTGCTGTTCTGAAGAGCATTAAAACTTATGTTATACGAGATAGGGAATGAAACTTACACACCTTACGCAATGCTACATGATTGAGGCTATCATTTTATTAAACAGGAATAAAATAAGAAAGGCTAAGCATCAAAACGAGTAACTGTTGCAAATTACAAAGAACAAATCAAGTCATCTGTATATAAAAATGTTTAATTTTCTCGTAACTCTTCAGTAGTTTTTTATGTCTGAATTAAGAAAAAATGCAGCAATTCCTGTTGTTGTTTTTTGAAGTCAAGCTAGCTGTAATTGTCGACTTTATTTCTGCTATATCAACTAAATGGACAGTGACATTAAAATTGGTAAAACTTATTAAAATAGTTTAAGCATAAAAGTTTCCAGTTTGTTGATTCTGTAAAAATCTAAATGCTGAGAACTCAATAGAATTTAATATTTAGAAGGAAAGCCACATAAAAGGTTGACACTTTTAAAATGATAACCCTTACGATTGCCCAAAATATAATCGAATCCTCACAATTCTCAATGACACTGAAACATTATATTCATTCCTAATAATTTCCAAAAACCTTTTGTTTTTTGAGGCTTGTTTTTTACCATCAGACACAATACACATTATTCATGCTTTAGTAAAATTCACAATCAAACGATTAATAAAAAAGAGGGTTGTTCTGCAGTAAAGAATAAGTTAAATAAAACCTTTCTTTACCTCACATAGATATCAACATTTCACAGAAGTTTTACAAATTTTAAACAATAACGGAAACAATTATC
The DNA here is from genome assembly GCA_030067915.1 of Hydractinia echinata. Classification (NCBI taxonomy): domain Eukaryota; kingdom Metazoa; phylum Cnidaria; class Hydrozoa; order Anthoathecata; family Hydractiniidae; genus Hydractinia; species Hydractinia echinata. The sequence goes on along the minus strand of JASGCC010000036.1, from coordinate 1,549,091 downwards.
AACAAAGAATTCATAGATACAGTATTGTCAACCTTTACAATTTTTTAATTCAGCAATATAACTAAACTGTTTTCATTAGTGCAAGCCAAATAAACTAGAAGAAGTTCTATAAAAAAGGACTTGTGATTTTTTCAGTGCAGACACACGTGAAAAAAAAATAGAAAAGAAAATATGGTATTTTAACAAAAATAAGGAAAAATATCAACATATCAGAAGACTTCCTGAATAGTCCAAGGTAATAGGTATTACATAGACAACTTTCTGTTGAGGTGATGCTTTGCTTTTGTGTTGAAAACAATGGACATGTGCAAAACATTTTTGGTGGGTAGAAAATAAAAACGACAGAGCTCAGTAATAAAAAAATCCGCTCAACAAAAGACATTCACTTGGTAAAACATTTTTTTAAAAAGAGAAAAAAAAAGTTAAAAAAAAGATTGATTTCAGCGCCTTTTGGATTCTTGTGTTTGTTAGTCTTTATTTACGCCTTGCTTTTTTTTACCCACCAGAATGACGCATGTACAAAATCTGCATATATTTGTAAGCCGATCTTTGAGAAAGGGGTTTTTTAGATGCACAAAGAAAATCAAGTTCCTACCATGTTGAGGTGACAATTAATTTATAACACAACTATGCTACATATATACACAATAAAAACACAGACCTATGAATAATAAATACATTGTCTCTTTATAAATACACAAATTTATTTTATAAACATAATTTAAAAAATTGGAGCAAAAATTGCTCAGTTGTAGCAAATGATTTTCCTACCAATCAGTTGTTTCCAAATTATTAAAATAACTTGACTCGCTACTTTTTTCTTGAGTAAGAATAGTGGGAAGTACCCACACTTTAATAATGCCATATGAATCTCCAGTTGCAATGATATTATGTTGATATCCGTTACAAGCAAGAGCATGTACACCAGCTTTTTTTTCATCAACACGAATGATATTGACAGGAGAAACTGGATTTCGCATTAAATCAAACACCAATAGATTGCCATCCGATGTTGTTATCATAAAAACTGTCGCTTTTGTTTTTGACCAATGTGCCTTGAAAAGATATTCTGCAGTCGATTCTATTACAACGATAGGTTTCACCTGCTGTGTGTTATAGATATGTACTTTCATATCTGATGCGCAAGTTAAAAATATGTTGTCAAATTGAGGAGACACATCAATGTCATTCACAGTACCGGAATGAGGCATGTATGCTTGTGATACAGGTGATTGTGAGGAATTTTCACTAGCTTTTGAATCAATTGAACATTTGAAAACACCTCCATTCTCCATTCCAATGAAAACTGAACTTGAATCATGGAAAGAAGGAGACAAGCATGTAATGCCAATTTTTAGATCATTTCTTGTCATACCCATTCGAAAAGATCTTGGTATTGTGTCGCTTTGCATGAGAAATTTCCGACTTAATTTCAATTCTTTACGTAATTGGTTAAACTCCCACACTAGCATTTGACCATCAGAACCAACGCTTATCAAAGTATGCGTCCTCAGTGACGATGAAGCTGTCCACAAAACGTTTGTAACAGGTTCCTGGTGTGAAATACTATCCTTTCCTGAATATGCCACTAGTGGGTTATCTTCATAACTCATATCCCATATGTAAACCTTACCTGAAAAATCCCCACCAGCTAAAAGAGCTGGTTGCTTGGGATGAAATGCAATTGACATTAAGCATGTATCTGAATCAATCATTTTGTCCGGTTTACATTCATCAATATTAGATCTGTCAATGTTCCACAGAAATACAAAAGACTGATGAACGCACCACGAATCATGATTAAACGAGCCTAGTGCTGCGGCTATAACTGACCCAGTGCAGTTCCAAGAAAGTGATGTAACATTGTGGTCCTTGGATGTGCTCTCATTGTGGAGGGTGTGCATGCATGACACTGTCTCTATTTCTTCCTCTTTCTCCCAATCAACTTCATAACCTTCAAAAGCATGGCTTCTAGCATTCGCAAGTAGCTGCTCACTGATGATGGGGTAAACAGAAAGCATAAAACTTGTTAAACTTTTGGAAGTGTCAATTTTCATGCGAGTTGACTGAGGCAACACGCTGTCAAAGTCTGTTTGTATTTCTATGCTACATCTGTCAATTGATTGACAGCCAGTATCTACACACTTAACTTGCTTTGTCTGACATAACTGATCACGAACATACTTTTCTTCTTTAATATCTGATTTTATCGTGATCGATTCAAGACATTCGTCCTTAAACATTTTTCAAATATTCTATAGTTAAAAAATCTTCTGCTGCCTCTTTTTGATCTATAAAAAGAAAATAATTCATCCATCAAATCAGACTCATGCAAAAGCAGTAATACAAAGCAGGCCTTGAGAAACAAAGATTCTCTGCCAAAATTGAAGTATACAATCACTATCCCATGCCTTATCTTAAGACATGTCACATATAAAATGTCTTGTGTGAAAGGTTACATTTTATTTTTATGACGTCAACAAAGGTATAACTATAATGTATGTCACAAATATCTGTTGTTAGTCATTTGAGCAGACAAAAATAAGATTGGCCAGTCAATAAATACTTTGTAATTTTAAAAACATTATGTTGAACTATCTGACATCAGCATGCACTGTTAAACATACACTAAGTTTTTTCATGTTGTTTATAAGAAATAATTGTCTGGAGTTTCCAAACACAATTGCATTGGTATAATCTAGGACTGGGATATATATTCTAACAGTAAATAAAATTTGTTTTTAAGTTTGATGCAAATGATAAAACAATGAATAAATACTTCGATCAAAGAAACTTTCATGAATTTCGATTTGGGAACATGTTCACAAATGGGTGGCAGGAATTTGCCTAAAATTGGACATTACTGGTTAAAATGGAACCCATTTTTGTTCAAGATGGGTTTATAAACATTAATTGTTCAAGGTAACTGAATTTTAGTGAGAAAATAGCACTCAAAGGAAGAAAAAGGGTTAAATTGTCACAAACTTGAGAAATTAGTGACTTTTTTACGAAATTTTTGGCCTGTAGAAAATTCTTCCATACTTTAAAGAGTATTGCCTGCTAAAGAGATCAACAGCCTTTAAAGTCAAAACGGATAAAAATATCACATTTTGTCCGAAGTAGTGCAAACCAAATCTCTGAAATTTTAGTTGAAAATTCTAAAAATCCTGCTGAATCTTGTTCAATAAATTTTCTACTTTACTAAACTTTAAGCTCAAAAAAACTATTGAAAATGATTAAACAATAATAGCTTAACAACTACATTTCAAATCCAATTTTTTTTTCTAGAGGACAATGAATACTAAAATAGTAATCCACTAACGCTTAATATAGAAATAAAAAATTAACGAAAATGTTAAAATTTTTTCTGGTTTTGAAGACTATATAAATTATCAATTTTAACTTACATGATATAAGTATTTAAACCATTAAGTTTTTGTTATATGGATTTATAAAGGATTTATCGGTATAAATCTTACCTTTTTTGATAAATGTGATAAAGTTATCATTATTTTGTCGCGAAGTATGTGAACTTACCGCCCTGAAAAGAATTTTCAATGATCTGCACTATTATTTTGGTAAATTTACTAACTGGTTCCAAGAAATGAGGTAAAAAAGTCACAATGTGATATTTTTACCATATTTCTGTTTCTAATAACTTTTCAGCTAACATTCTGGTGACAATCGATTTCAAATGTTAAATGCTAATATATATTTTCTGAAATTTCCAAAATGATTAAACAAAAATTGATAAATTTATCACAAAAAAAACAAAAATGGGCATTTTTGTAATGTCCAATAGACACTCTTTTTTCTTTGTAAGCATAACGTTTACAAGCATATTTATTAGGCTGAGATTCCCTAAAATTTAAACATAACAAAAGCATCTTCTGAGGGAAGAGAGAACAATAAACATTTTTTGTTAGATCATTTTTTTTTTACACAAAAAAATTGTCAATTTTCCCATATGATTGTTCCAGATTGTTGCACAAAGATAAAGTTTTACTAACAGGCATGCATGCTTATTTAGAATTCTCAATAAAAATAGCATTTTAAAAATGACTATTCACACAAACTTTTTAAATCATCAACTCACAGAAGTTTATCCAGTTTATTTTTTAAAAAAATCTGCTTTTAAATAAATTTATCTTTGAAATGCCAATTTTTTCACAAATCTCAGAAATATATGTTTCTACAAACATAAAAAAATTATCCAATACAACAGTCTATAGAAAAAACTTTTTCTATTTTCTATCATTAAAAATATAGGCCATGTTGACTGGAAGAATATAAAACATCCATTCTCTGCAGAAATTTTGTTTCAAACATCAACTTTTTTTCTTAGTGAGCAATTCCAAAACTCATAATCATAAATTGTAAAATCTTATCTTGCAAAAATTTTCCAATTTAAAATATTGAAATGGCAAAAATTTCTTAATTTTGTGAATTCCCAAAAGTTTATCTAAAAATTCTTATGAGTTTTGGATGTTCTCTGTAAAATTTCCCTTGCAAAATTTTCTCTGATTTAAGTATATATATAGTATTTTAGAGAAAAGAATCGTCAGATTCAGAGGATTAATAGATAGATAGATAGATATGCATATTTTACATGGCTAGCCTCACAAATATCGAGGGATATACCCTGTCTATTATTTCCAGGAGGGGCCATGGCTTAGATGGAGAGTCCTAGAGTATTTAATGCTCATTTTGAGCTACGCAGACCCAATTAGTAGGGCCCGCGCTCTACTAGACAACTCCCGCCAACATCCAACAGCCCACACAGTGTGCCATCTCCCCAATTTCCCTCACATGGCTTGGGTTAACCCGGGGCTATGGTAACATTCACTCACCCATGTTGAATCGCCGTCAAGAGGAATCGAACCCCGGTCTCCCGCACAGAGTACGAGAGCTATAACCACTAATCTACGGCACCACTAATCTACGGCGCCACAATCTAGAAAGAGTGCCTGTGGAGTTAGACTTATAAACTATGGGTGATAAGGTTGGTTGGATTCTATTCTACAGTCAGGGAAAATGACAAATTAGGATGTAATAGGTTAAGTTAGATTAATCTGCCCAAAATTAGGGCTTAACTAAGATTCTTTTAGTGCCACCCGTTCCAAGAATAGACAGGGTATATCCCTCGATATTTGTGAGGCTAGCCATGTAAAATATGCACATCTATCATTATTTCCAGGAGGGGCCATGGCTTAGATGGAGAGTCTTAGAGTATTTAATGCTCATTTTGAGCTACGCAAACCCAATTAGGGCCCGTGCTCTACTAGACAACTCCCGGCAACATCCAACGGCCCACACAGTGTGCCATCTCCCCAATTTCCCTCACATGGCTTGGGTTAACCCAGGGCTATGGTAACATTCACTCGCCCATGTTGAATCGCCGTCAAGAGGAATCGAACCCTGGTCTCCCGCACAGAGTACGAGAGCTATAACCACTAATCTACATAAAAAGTATATAGTAGCTAATATTGTATACATAAATGTTGTGTAACACATTAATCATTGTAAGAAATATTATATATAGAGGAAGTTATGCGCAATTTATAATCTCTGGCTGTAGTTAGTGGCATTGTGAACAATATTACTAAAGGTGGATGTCACAAATAATGTTACGTGTGTATAGAGAGTCACTTGAGTTCTAAAAATAAGCTCGGTCAGTAATGCGCACCATTTAAACACTGACATATATATACTGATAACTTAGTCTATCGTTTAAATGGAGCTTTCACATACTGTTTTTTAACTAGTTCTCAAGACCATTATTGGCATGTTTTAGTTATAGTCAGCATTTAACAGCAAAGGAATATGATAATGAATAAAGGGTATTGGCCAATAATCAACAAGTGTATGTGTCTTATTGCGAAAATATTTTTTTTTAAAGAAAACCTTACCATTCTAGATAACACACAGAGCAAACAAAAACGAAGGAAATAAAACAAAAACAAAGAGGAAATTGAATGACAAAAAGCCTGTGGCAAAAAAGAAGACTGCACATTGTAACTGACATTCAGGAAAAGATTGGCATAGGTAGCTAAATATCTTTCTTTTTTTTGATATCCTGAGAAGAAGTCAGAAATAGTAGGGAAATTAAACAGCAGAGTGGCTGGTATCGATGTTTTCTTCCCTCGTCGTCGTCACAGCAGAAGACATTATGAATATTAAATATTGTAAAACCCAGAACTTGACCCCGTTTCTGAGCGATTCTTCCGGCATTAGTCTGGAAGTCAAATGGTATTTTTGTTCCGACGCCCTTTTTTTCAACGGTCCATTGCCAAATATTTCATAAACGCCCACTTCTTTTTTAAAGCCCCTTCCTGTTATGTCCAAGGGAACTTTAATTATATTTTTAACGCAAAACAATATACGTAACCTCGTCCTCAGGACTTTCAGCGTTTTTTTTACATCAGTACGGAATCTAAAGTAAAGCATAATAAATGTTTAGTATTTTTTTAAATCCTACAAGTTTCTATATTGGTTTGGAGGATTGGTTATTGAAGTGAAACCATTGGCTCTGGCAATAAGATTCAAGTCAGCTATTTCACCAGCGCATGGGTACGAATAGATTTCAGGTCATAGTTTTGTGAGCGAGTAAGGTAACAACGGAAGGATAACTAAGTTAATTAAAAATAAATATTAAATATTTTTGTTTTCATAAATATATATACACTTAATAATAATGGGAAAGAATTTATATTATTTAAAGGGCTCGTAATTTTCGGGTCGAGTGAAATAATATTAGACGATATCAATTAACAAAAAATTTATGTCGACAAATGATTAACTTTGAATAACGCTTTGAAAATACTTTTATTAAAGGCTATTAACACGTAACAATGTTTAAATAAACATAAGAATACCGTAGATCTTTTAATTAGCGCCTTGTAAGCGCCTTCCCTGTCGTAAAAAAGATTTAGCACATTTATTTCAAGAACTATTCGTTTAAGTAAACATATATGAATTGTCCAATTGACGAGATGAAGACATAACGATATTTTCAAACTCGTCGTAGACGAAACCAGGTATTCACACTGGTCAGATGTACACGTTACCAGGTATTCACACTGGTCATATGTAAAAAGCTAACCATATATTCAAACTCATCACGATCGATCTTCCAAAAACCAACAAATAGAACATGACAAAATTACAGAATGCAGTTAGACTTTTCTCCCTTGTTGAACCAATATTTTTGTTCGTAATCTGCAATAGCTTTTGACCAAAACCAAAGTCCAGTGAGCTGACCAGCAAACATATTACCATTACTCAACCATTTTTTATTTAGATAGTCATAACCTGGCCCAATGTCATGTGAGTAAAAAAGATAACCAAATGCGTCATGAACTGCAGCGTGATATGCAAAAATGCCATTGTTGTCGAATAAATACTTGTGTAAAAATGACGTGTCTCCTGGTCCAACGCGTCCTAGAATTTGAAATGAAGAGATGCGAATGTTAAGAGAGTTGGTCTACATCCATGTGGCTACCAGAAGACTAAGAGAGGTGAACAGGCATGAAGGAATATCTATGTCTTCCGTATTTTGTTATTATGAAAAAATTTAAGTAATCTTAATACCTGATGTTGGATTCAGTAATACACCAAAGACAGGATCCATAGGTCCACCTAAAGAATCTACCCAATCAGCAATGACTTTTCCTGATAGCAGTTGTTGCTTACTTCCCCAATATGTTTTGTGGCTTAATTCTTCAGAATATTCTAAAATGGCGAAAACAAGGATATATTAGGATATATTATTCTGTATGTCAGTTATATGAACAGGCTAATGAGATTTCTCGTACATACCTCCACGATTTTTATAAGCTTTTAAGAATCTTTCTCCATCCTCTTTCAAGCGTAAGAAGCAATCACTCTCGCTTTCTAAAGTACGCTTTCTGTATTGGACAAGAGGCTTGACCATTTCTAAAAACTTTCTTTCGTGTGATTCGGAGTATTCTTCAAAGCTGGCCGATCTGATGAATTCATCCATTTTCAAAAGAAATTGTCCCAAATTGTCATCTCCTTCCATTTTAGATATGTCTGTTTCCTAAGATATATATGAAATACAGCGTAAAATATCTCCCTTGACACCTTTCACGTTGACTAAAAACGACAGATGCCGAATATAAATAATCATCTACCTGTCTATCACTTGTTTGTCCATGAAATCGAAGTCCAACTAATGATTGACAATATTCTGTAATCGTTTCAGGATAAGATTGTTGATTTTTCTCTCCAGTTAGTATTTTTGTTTGATTATGAACCATTTTTGAATACAATGTGAACGGTTGTGGTTTGCTTTCTTCACTTCCCATGTCTTTTGTAGATGCTTCTTCTTATTATATCTTTAACTGATAAATAACAACTTCCCATCTATATATATACCTTTCCCTGTGTACTGTTTTCCTGGTATTAAGCGTATACTTTCCATTGCGTCAACGTGACGATATCTTTTTGTATCACTTTCTTTTTAACATCTTCTAAAATGGTGACGTTATACTTTCGTGTAAAACGTGGAAGTTTTTTCATTATGGGAAATACAACGGTTTGTTGTTTGTTGTTTGTTGTTTGTTGATTTTTCTTATTATTATCTGTTTGACGTTATTATTCAAATGGAAGTATTTTATGCTCGTATCGACATAATTGGATTTATCAACGGCAGTAGATAGAAAAAACGCACACAAATAACCCCTCCATAATTCATAGGAAATTCAGAACAAAAATCCTGCGGTTTCTCTACCATGGACTAATAAATAAGCACCGTGAGGAAGCGCTGTGGTTTTATGTAAACTTAATTACTTAGATGTTTTAATTTATTATTATTTCTTCTTTTGTTGACTTTATTACGTCACAAATGTGACGAAAGCAATAACATCTCATATGATTTCCATGTAAGCAAACACGATTAAATTTGTACTTGTCTTTGTTTTGGCAGCCAACTTAAAATGTTTCGTAGTTTTATGCACCTGGTTGCGTGCAGTAACTATCAACTTTCCTGGTAAAATACAAAGGTGACGTCACTAAAATATTATCGAAACCACCCACACATTATGTTGTATCGGGAAAAACGGATTTATATTCTTATCAAACGTGTTATATGAAAAAGTTGTTACACAATTTTTATGATGTAAAACATTAGAAACGTCATTAGAAAAACACAACAAAAGCTTCAGTGCAGCCATTTTGCACAGAGACAGAGGAAGAGTATTATTAAGATAAAATCTAGTTATTAACCCGTGAAAAGTTCCATATGTCCGCCTGTCATATATATTCCGGCCCTCAGATTGCATCACAAAGTAGCTTTTAATTCTCTAATTTTTAAAAGTAATTCTCAAAAGTAACTTTTCGATATCTTGTGGCAACCGATATCCAAACGATGTTGATGCATTTAAAAATGATGGTATGATTTTGACTGCTTCTTTGTACGATGATAAATACATTGGAATGTAACGAGAAGAGTCGTTTTGATGAAAAGCAAGTAAGCAAGTAAGCTGTCTATATTAATCCCCGTATTTTGTCTTCAAATACCGCATTATAATCGCATCTATAATTATAGAAATAACCCCCGTCCAAAAAGATCTCATTACTCCGTGCTAACAGAATCTCTTATGTGAAATCATATTAAAAAAGAAAAGAAAAACCGAATTTTCGACAAACGTGAACCTTTCCTTTGTGCACATAAAAATATTCTTTCACATGTGACACAAAAAAGATCATTCTATATATTCTTCTGCTTAACAGGCTGTGGATTATTCAAATACAATGTCATCTGCGTGAAAAAGTTGTCTACTCTTGAGAGGTGTTTAAAGGCGATTTTCCACTAGGCGGTCTAAAACGCGCTGAGTATAGGCGGCTATTGTTTTTAAACAATAGCTGCTTATAAATCCGCTTTGAATGTTATTTTTTGATTTCCACTTCGTCAAAAGCAGCAAAAAGAGCGCGTAAACTTTTACACGACAAAAATATGTAAACATGAACGTTCGACGTAGAAAATTATTGCTGTTTAAGAAAATAAATTTTCACAAACTATTCTTATTGCTGAATGAAGAAAAAGAAAACAAAACAAAGAAGTATGCAAAAAGGTTTTTGGATAAGACGGCTGTATCAAGAACGAAAACTAAAAGGAGAATTCAATCTTCTCGTTCAAGATATGAAATTGTATGACAGTCAACTTTTTTTTCAGTATTTTGAAACTCTTTTATCTTGGGTTGCGCCTTTAATTACAAAGTGCAAATGAAAGGCTTTGTGTCACAATGAGATATCTAGTCACAGGTGATGCTCAAGTGACTATTGCTGCAAATTGTCGAATGAGTCCTGCTGTTTTTGGGTGAATAATTCACGAAACATGTCTTGCGATTTGGGATGCTTTGCACGACAAGGGCTATCTCGAAGCTCCAAACAGTTAAGCTGATTGGAAACACATAGCTCACGAATTTGAATCAAAATGGAATAATCCTAACGCTCTCGGAGCGATCGATGGAAAACATGTTTTCAGGCAAGCTCCTGCACGGTCTGGTTCGGCCTTTTTTAACTACAAAAAACAATTTAGTATTGTACTGATGGCTATTTGCAGTGCACAATACAAAATTTTTACTAGTGGATATTGGTGATTCGGTGTTCCATTCGGAGTGTGCAGCTATACGGAGTACGGCTCCGTATAGGCATGCGTATACGGAGTATAACTTCGTTTAGCGACATGTTTACTCCGTATAGACGGAAATATTTATTACAAAAAGCTGCGAGCCGCGCAGACAGCTTTGAGAGTATAATTCCGACACTGGTTTGGGTAGACATTAGCGCATAAGCGTCAAAGTCTAAACTAAGCATTCTTATTAAAAATTTACTCTGGGTTATTCCAGTTTAGAAAATCGTGCCTAAAACAAGCAAATAATTTGTGTAAGAAGAAAAAAGTATAAAATATGAGACAAACATGCAGAGTACCAATTAGTATTAGTAGAACTGCGAACTGTCACACTCCGTATAGCATACTTCGTATATTAAGCATGTCACACTCCGTATACTAAGCATGTCACACTCCGTATACTAAGCATGTCATACTCCGTATACTAAGCCTGTCATACTCCATATACTAAGCATGTGACACTCCGTATAGCATACTTCCTATATAAAGCATGTCACACTCCGTAGAGAATACTCCGTATGGCATAAAGCTTATAGCACATTCTGCATACTCCGCATAGCAAATTCTGCATAATATACTCTCGGTATCTCACAATCTGTATGCCATAATCCGTTTGCTGCAATCAAACTAATGTTTCCACACTCCGTATAGCTACAATATACTTCGTATGTTTACGATGGATAAAAAAGTAGGAAAATGATGTGCTTGTCTTTTTAACTTGTTCTTTATGGTGATTATTTTTTATTTATTTTTTGGAAATACTTTTAAACAGTCATATATTTCAATATTTCACTTTAAGAACATTCGTTGGCAGACTCCGTATAGCTAAACCAAACTCCGTATAGCAGCTATACGGAGTATTACTCCGTATAGAAACCACACTCCGTACGTCACATCGGGACGGCAAGCGATGGTAGTGTTTACTTCAATAGTAATTTAAGTTTTGCAATTGAAGAAAATCGCTTAAACATTCCTAAAATGGCCAAATTACCAAACAGTGACCGGGTATTACCCTACGTTTTTGTTGCAGATGACGCGTTTGGATTAAAGCCGCATATGATAAAGCCCTAATTAAAGGCGTTCAAATTGAATGCTTCAAAGTCCCTCCCAGCCACCACACCAATTGTTTAACAGAAGCTGCATAAAATGGTTAAAGAAGTAATTAACAAAATCAGCCATAGTCCGTGTAATTACTACTTGACTGACCAAAAGGAATCCATTGACTCAGTGACCAAAAAAATAACTGCTGATCCAAATGCACATACAGCTGTTGTAAATAATGTTCAGTAAAAAGAAAAAAAATGCTAATGCCTATTGGTATTTGCTAGGTCAATTCATGGCCAAGCAAAACATATCTGCCTTATGTCCAGTTAACAGGGCTATCCGATTTGGGGAAGACGTTTCATTGCGTTATGAAATTTGAGATGAACAACAAGTTGACTAAGTTCATTGGAAGGTTATGCTACAATGGCTGATTACAGCCGCCGCAAATCTTCTCTAACAAGCCTTCTTAATCGTAGTGCCAAAATTGGTCTTACTTTACAAAGCTATTTTTGGAACCGACTTGGATATACAGTAGACTCCCGGTTATTCGAAGCTCCGCGGGGGATAGGAATTTACTTCGAATAACCGAAATTTCGAATAACTGAAAATTTTCTTATTTTGGTCCAATTTTCACTCTGACGGATTTTTTGGAGGGATTTGAATAAAAAAGTAGTCATATCAAGTTTCTACTCTACAGTTTTAAACGCAACGAGTGTTTCAAACGTTAAAATATACAAATATAATGTTTACTTAAAACAAATATCAACAATAACCATTCTTCATATCTATATTCTTATGAAGTGTTTGTGAAATAGTTTTCAATAAAAGTTTGCTTTTTGCCCTCGGTAAATTTTCTGGAAATGGTGAAAGCATTCAACTTTTAAAAAAATTGCTTTGTACATAGTTTTATTTTTAGGAATAAAGACTATTTTTCTTTTATAAAAAGTGTTTGAAGTTGAAAATTCTCACTTTTACTCCAGCTATTGTCAAGAATTTTGAATAACTGAGAGAATATTGAGCCAAGGGGGTTAGAAAACCACTTCGAATAAACGAATTTTCGAATAACTGAAGTTTGAATAACTGAGAGAGATTTACTCTAAAACGAGTTAGAAAATTCAAGGGGAATAAAAATCGCCTCGAATAACCGAGAATTTCGAATAAGTGCAGGTTTGAATAACCGGGAGTCTACTGTAATTCTTTGCTAATTTTTACTAATTTAAAAGTAAATTATGGTTTTAAAAACTAATACATTTTTATCCCTTTGAAAGGGCAAGTGGAAATTATGATAAATCTCAAACCTTTTAACTTATCACCAACAGAAATTTAAGCAAAAAGAAATAAGAAAGATATTCGTCTTTAATATCTGTAATCTTCCTTCGCATGTTTGATCTAAAATGCACTTCTAAAAGGGATTTTCACGAAGTTGATTGTGAATGGCGAATTTGGCCGCGAATTAGCTACGAAATATATTTTTGATTTCCACGAGAAACAGAAAACATGTGGCAAATTCAAGTTACTGAACGCAAGCACTCTTTTTGGTCCTGAAAACTAAACAGGGCCGCATTCAACGCCGGTTTATATTTGACAAATAAACAAAGAGAAAATACGGTCCAATTGCTATCAAATTTGTCCAACCTTCTTGATTTTTTGATCTAGTGTAACAATATCGTTATCATTTGTTTTCACTTTATCAGCATTTGACTCCACCTCTATTTGTAATACATCGACTTCACCTTCGTCACCTTATTATTATCATCATCATCATCACCATCATCTTGGTCGTCGCAGTGAAAGGGCTGTGCTATCTTCTACAATTACATAAAGATTGTGAAGTATTAACCTCAAATAACTATAATTTTGCTTACATTATATCTCTAAGTAAATTTTATGTTGAACTTAGGAAGATTGCAAACGAGCCAGAAACGTCCTTGCTTAAAAAATAAGAATTAAAGTTTGCGAAGACGAGAAGCATTTTTGCTCGCATGCATTTCTTTCCTTAAAGTAATATAACGGAGGGTCATTGTGTCTTACGCTTTGATAACTTATAGGCTTATTATGCGCTGACGTTTTCAAAACTTTGAGTTAACAAGGAAAAGCTTTAAATGCAATAAAAACAACATGTGCTTTTTATCTCTCAGTGAGTAAACATTGCAGCAGACTAAACATATACGTGTATTTGTTAAGAAGTCGACAAATGTGGCAGCCAAATAATAAACACAAACATAAAATTATGCTTTATTACGTCATAAAAATCTTGAAAAAATTATGACGACATTACATGTTGCATTTACTCGACACTTAATTTTATTTACCTTGCCTTTTTCTGCCGAAAGAGTCAAGGTTCTTTTCCATTTGACTGTCTTTTCCAACCTCACGAGCTTTTTTGTTGGCGCGTGCGAACTATGATAAAATTACCAATTTGCAAAATTACTCTTCATGGACATAGGTTATAGAAAATAAGAAGGACATAGAAAATAAGTTATTCTCAAGAACTTCATCTGACGAATTGACCTTAGTATCCAGAAGCATATATAGAAGAATTATAGCAAGGGCAGTTTCAAAAGTAGTACATGATAGATTCGTCGAACGATTATTCAGTGTCCTTTAAAACGTACAAAATAATATGTCATTTGAATATCTCTGACTTGTATCATTGGGAATGGGTAAAAAAAAATGCAAGATGTGTAAAAATAGCTTTGTATATCAATAACAACTGAAGATTTTAAAAGGAAACGAAGTTTTAATATATTTCAGTACACAATTTACAAATTTAAATAGTTTGCACAATATTATTACAAAATATAGCTGATATAATTTTTATGTTGTGAAAATTAAATCAGGATAATTTATACATCCAATTCATCTTCGTACGGCGTTTGTTCTTTGACAACATCGTCTGACGAGAATGAGAAAGTGGACCATTTAGAAGATTGAACAGTTGTTGGCCATATTGATGAAAGATTCACTATACTGCCATAGTTCGTACCCTACAAAAATAAATAAAAAGAATAAACCTGGTGGAAGGTTAAGACAGATGGTTATGGATGAATACTATGCACTACTGCTCAAAAATGCAAAATTCGAAACTCGACAGGCTTTGTCATTTTTGTTATTTCTCTTTTGTGTGATACAGCATACCTTTGTGCAGTATTCTTTAATGCAATGCGGATGCTCCTTTGTAATTAGCTTTTTCCTATGTTCATTCATTCTATTGATAAAAAATTCATCTTTCACCATCCGTTCACTGGTTGCTTGTAACTTCTCTTCAGTAGTAATTCTGAGAAGTAACTTTTTCATGTCTTGTGGCAACTGATATCCAAACGATGTTGATGCATTTAAAAATGATGGTATGATGTTGACCGATTCTTTATACGATGATAAATACATTGGAATGTAACGCGAAGAGTCGTTTTGATGAAATGCCAATCCTCCAATAATTTTCAATGCAAATTCGTAAGGTCTGTGTTTTATAATCTCTCCCTCTTCTAGAAACAAAAATGTCAAGCACAGTGTTGCATTTATATTATTTTTCGTTTGAAAAAATACTGCTACTTTCATTGTGAAATTAAAAATAACAACATTCTATAAAATGTTTTTTAATTATAGCAAAAAACAAAACCTGTGACCAAGACCTTTATCCTCTGGGACCAAAACCTTCATCCCTTGGGACCAAAACCTTCATCCCTTGTGACCAAGACCTTTATCCCTTGAGAACAAAACCTTCATCCCTTGGGACCAAGACCTTCATCCTTTGTGAACAAAACCTTTCTCTCTTGTAAACAAAACCCTCATCCTTTGTATACAAATCCTTTCTCTCTTGTGAAAAAACATTTATCTCCTTTATTCCCGAACAAAACAGGCTGAACTCTAACCCTCGGTTGTTTTATTGATCTCGATCAGGACACTAATATTTTTTGTTGTTATATCAAGTACTTCTTTAATGTGTAAGCAGTTTTACTGAATTGTCAAACAAGTAAAAGCCACGACAAATTAAGATAAAAAAAATATAAAAATACACCAGTGTATTTACACCTGTCTTTACGTCATTTTTGTTTCTACCAGAACACTCACCATTTGTGTTTTCTGTGCACATAATAAGAATGTAGTCGCATTCATTAATATGTTTCTGCATATACGAGGCTATTCCTCCATCCGCATCAATCTCATTTTGTTCGAGTAACGCCATTTTTACGCTAATTCCGTAAGAACTGAGAACAAACGCAAAATCACGAAGAAATTCCTCCAGAAGCTCACATCCAGGGCGGTTTAAAATCATAACTGATATACGATCATTATCTAAATAGTACAAAATATCTTTATTTTTAACGGTAAAAAGAATGTATTGGTAGCTGCAGAAAATTGGTATAACAGAGTAAAAATCTTGCCTCAATGTAACCAATGTAGCTAAGTTCGTAAAAACAAGTTAAAATGGCCCATGTATAAACCGCCTGAATTGTCAACGTTAATTTGCATCTTTGAAAATCTATAAATGTCCACAGAGGTCTTTTAGGGTGTTGCTTAAACAACCTATCGACAGCAGAAGTGCTACTTTTGCAGATGCATAGGTTAGGTAAGCAGCTTTTAAAATCGCTAAAATAGGAATGAAAAGAAGTTGGGTTTTTAACGATTATAAAGGCCTTCAGTTTCAATTCGACGTTAGCCACCGTTTTGTCCTTTCTCTTATTGCGTTTTAATTTCCCTTTTACTCTTTCTTGCCGCAACTATCGCAACAAGCGCTAGTACGTCCTCTTCATCTGCAATTTTTATCAAAAACAAGAAAGAACGTAGACAACTTGTTGTATCGTATATACGGAAAAAACGCTCGACAAATCGTATTTAGGGGCTGTTCACATGGAGGCGGGCTGGCTCGGTTAGGCGGGCTGGCTCGGCTAGCCGGGGTGATTTTCATCTCGTGTTCATATGAAGTTTTTTACATCTCGGCCAGCCGGGATGGAAAAGTTGTTTACATTTCACAAAAGATTCATAAACAATGAAGACAAAAGAATATATTTCCAACTTTAAATAATTGATGAGAATTTTTTTAAATCTATTGTTAATTTGAACACATTTTTATTTTTCTATGCGTTTCTTAAGAACAGCGAGATCCCGCCTGACCGAGATCTCGGTACAAACAAGCGAGATCTCGGCAAGGCGGGCTGGCTCGGTTATCATATGAACACATTTTTATTTTTTCATGTGTTTCTTAATAGCAGCGAGATCCCGCTCAGCCGAGCCAGCCCGGTCAACCGAGCCAGCCCGCCTCCATATGAACAGCCCCTTAGAAGAGTATGTCAAATATGCATCAAGTATGCATCTTTAGTTAGATTACCTGATTTTGAGATCTGGACGAATCTTTGTGTTACATGACAATCTTGTGACTTTGCAAGCAATA
Source organism: Hydractinia echinata (assembly GCA_030067915.1). Classification (NCBI taxonomy): domain Eukaryota; kingdom Metazoa; phylum Cnidaria; class Hydrozoa; order Anthoathecata; family Hydractiniidae; genus Hydractinia; species Hydractinia echinata. The sequence goes on along the minus strand of JASGCC010000036.1, from coordinate 1,532,001 downwards.
TAGTTGATTTCCTTCTGCACCGTACAACAAAATATGCTGCACTTACAAGAAGAATAAACAATATAGATACACTGATAACAGTAATTGTCAAGGAGTGGTCTTTTGATTCGTTCTGATTTGTTGTTTCTTGATTTGATTTTTCCTTTTTTTCTTGATCAATCTCCTTCACTAAATGGAACCTGCAATCACTGGTCAATTGAAATTGCTTAGTTAGCATGTTTATAACTTTAAATTGATTATATCCATGTTGTTCGCATTGCATTTTTGCAAAGGTTTTTACTGAAACAGCTAAGAAAAAAGAAATAAAGCATTCAGATACCATTGCACGAATAATAAGCAGATATTCAGCAAGGTAAAATCGGATATCCGTAATTATTCAGTCGAGCTTGTGATATTCGACGACGCGCAGCGGAGTCGAATATAAACAAAGCGAGACTTAATAATTACGATATCCGATTTTACCGCGCTGAATATCTGTTTTATCATGCACCATTGGAAAGGAATCATTATCTAAAGTGGCGAACCTCTCCATATTTTATTTTATTTTGTTTTGTTTTGTTTTTGTCTTTTTCGTTGTTCTTGTTTCTTGTTGTTTTAAAACGTTCGCGCTTCAGTTATTTTCAGCTCTCCATCGGATTGCTTATCCTTTGTATACTACTATCTGATAACCTTTTTAGTTTTAATTAGTTTTAACTCTCCATCTGATTGACTTGCATGTAATTTTTTAAAGGAACTATATATACCTAAGAAATATAAGTGCCGGAGAGACTATCGAATATCTCGAGCATATATTCGATATCGGATATCTGCTGAGATATTCGACTCTCGGCTAACGACTGCACGAATATCCAAAAATATTCTGTCACACGCTCCCGTCTGAGGTGCATGATAACATGAGATATCTCTAACATTTGCCCTAATTTGCTTTTCTGCCACAAAGTTTACTTATCTAGGGCAACCTTATCTAGGGCATCAAATATCACATTTGTCCTAATTTAGCTGCTGCCACTACATCATCTAAAGTAAACAGGAGTATTATTTGCTGCCACTTAACGACTTCCGCCTGATAATAACAAACCTGCGAGTAATACTTACGTGGACCTTTATTGAAGCAGTAATTATGGGATTTAAATTTCTTTGCAATAACTAGAGAAGGGAAAAGAAAAGTTACGATTTTAAAAAGAAGAAATTGATCGATTTTGCTCTATTTTTTTAACATAGCAATCCACGAAGAAAATCTTACCTTCGCCAATATAGGAAGAAGCAGATAGTTCACAATTACCTATAAATGAAACTTGTGTAACATTGCCCTGCGTACATATGGTTTTGCTGTCGAAGTAATGGCTTGTATAAATTTAGAGAAAATTGCATTAATGATAGAAAAATGATCAAGTTAAACACTTACTTGGTGATGTCCAAGTGGTTGATATCATGTTTCCAGTTGGTAACAATGTTATATTCAATGCATAGGTTTTGTTTGTGTAAAATGAAAATATAAAGTCCAAGTCTCCCTAAACAGAGCAGAAATCAAGACATGAATAATTATTCATAATTTATTTCAAGTGCTAGGGACATATAATGATCAGTCTGGTCGAGGACGTGCAACTATTAAAAACAACTGATCTCACTCACCTCCACGTTTTTTTTGTAAATGCATTTATTGACATCGCCGTCAGTTGTTGTATAGTGAAGTAAAGCTCCCCAGCAGCCTAAAAAACGTAGTGCATCTAATTATATCATTGTATTTTCCTTCAAAGTTCGTAACGAGCTACCTACCATTTTTATCTTCTTCTTTTGACGTATGAAGCCGTAGAAGGTATTGGCCTTTACAAGGTATCTTCGCAGCATTGTGGGACCTCTGCATGTCTTACGATACTCTTTTAAACATGCTTTTCTTATTTCGAGGAACTTTGTTGACATTTGTAAGCATTTTTCTGAATAAGAAGTATTTACGATATTAAATCTGAACTGATGGGATTTGACATCATTTGTTCTTAATGCGCACTCGAAGTTTGTATTTGCAAAAGTCTACAATGACAGTAAATGCAGACTGACGATCTCTATATATTTCATTTCGTTTACTCAGAAAGGTATACTAGCATATAAGCAACTCATCCCACTTACTTTGACTAGACCCTTCTTGTGTTTGGGAAAGATAGTGTAAGCAACTGCTTGTACCTAGATAGACATTAAATGAGATGAAACTAAGACAAATACGACAGCACTGATATGCAAACTTGAAATAAGAAACACAAAAGATGACAAAACGACACAAAAACAACACAAAAACAAGCAAATTGGACAAAAGCGACAACAGCAACGCTAGCAACAACAACACCACATTGGTATTACCTCTTTCTGTCTCATTCTTTACTGCCTATAAAGTATACACAAAAGGTAATAAATAGAATGTGTTACAATCAAATTCATTTGCTCCTATCCTGTCGTTGCATGATGTTAACAAAATGGCATATTTCATGAACAACGCATTTATTGACCTATTAATCAGAAGCCTTTATATTTAGATTATTATAAAAAAAAATTTTTTATGTCAGCTGGGATCAAGTACACCATGTGTGACGAATGAGGAAGCGACCTTTGTAGAAAATATATTTTTATCATTTGTGGTCCTGAAGAAGACGAGGTAGTGAAGAAAATCACTGCCGCACATTTCGCCAATAATTTTACCAGCGAATGTGCAGTTATTATTCCATATCTTGCCTCTTGATTAAATATTTTTAACTAGGAAATAATCTTATTTTTATAAGACTGGGTTTAAGAGAAAAACAGACATTCAAATAGCGATTGACAGATTGTTCACCGTTTGACATAAGCATATAATCAATATGACAAAACTGTCATTTGAAGTAAATGTCTAGGTAATCTGATAAAATAAAAAGTTTTTACAAATAGTTTCTACATCGGCTTACCATAAAAGGTCATGACACTACGATAATAGTTATAACGTTAATGAAAAACAATTCTACGTCATCTCTAAAGCTTAAAAAATTGCGCAATTGGAAACAAAACGTTCTCACAACGTTTTCGCGGAAATAACTTGTTTGTAAGCAATTTGAAAAACACATAATACAAACGAAAGCAATGTCATTTTGAATCATCTGCAGAACATAAGGGTTTACCATGGAAATGAAATACTTATAAATAAGTGCGGCTTCAAGTAATTACTATACAATTTGACTAAATAAAATAAAATACACATTTTTTAAAAGAACTCAATTCTTTGCCTTTGGCATTACGCCAGTTGCTGTGGTGAATCACCGATTAACATGGTTTAGAGAAAAAATCGGTTAACATTTTTTTTAATTGTACCATTTTTATAAGTTTTTAATTTTACACATCTAAATCGCAGTGGGATATTTTTCAATTCAGAGATCATTTTCGACAATTTTACCTTTTTTATGTTCTCTAATAATATCATGACCTTATCGTGAACTGGATGACGTCACTATTTTTTTAATCCCAATTGTCCTTTTATTGACTTAAAGGTTTTTCGCATTCAAATGCAGAAAGACGCCAGAAGTTTAAAACTTGTGAAAAGAGCTGTTTTGGTATGTAAAAGCTGGAAATTGTTTTAAAAACATTGTACAAGTTGCAACATTTCGTCAAACACGAAAAATTGCAAAACGGTGTGTAAAAAAGCTTATAAAATATAAAAACGGGATGTTTATGAGATAGAAAACGTTTTCTGGTTCACAGCTGTGCTTTTAAAATTTTTTGAGCAGATAAAGATGTAATATCAGCATTTCTTTCGCTTATTTTTGTTAGTAGCGACATCTACCCTTTTTGACTGTTTGTATTTTTCCCTCGGAAGCCCTTTAGGTTTGACAACTACGTGGCAGGCAAAAAAGATTCGGAAGAACATATCCATCCACAATCTATAGTTATTTGAAGCCTGAGCAATATTTCCCTTCAGAAGAAATCACCTGAAAAAGACCTCAGCGACCATCAGAATCTTTTTGCCTGTCTGTTAGGATCTTAAAACGCTTACCGCGAAAAGTTTAAACATCTACAAACAAACAATATAAAAGTTCGTTTGGCGATTTTGACAATGTTACTTGTTTGTTAATTGATTGTTTGACATGACACGTGTAATTCTACCACAAAACAGGAAACCATGCGTACTGAAAGTATTGCACAAGAAGTAGAACATATGCTTAACACATGTACTTAATTCATGATATAGTCCAGCTCTCTGTGGATAGCTACGCAATAAAGTTTAACGAGAAATAAATTTGAGCAAATAATAAAAGATTTACCTTGATGTAATAGAAATATAACAAGATGAGGGAGCAGCGGAGTACCATATTCATTTTGCTGTTAGATATGTGATCGTTAAAAACTAGCATTATATGCTTTCACTAGGACAGTGCCAATTAATCTAATCATAAAGTACCGTGGAAATATAGATTGAAGAGCTTTTCAAAAATGCTTACGTCAAACATTTATTTAACCCTAGACCTCGAAACTAAACATTGGTAAACTTCGAAACATTATTACCAAGGTAAATAAAGCTAATGCAAATATGATTTGTCGTAGTTATGTTGGTATTAAAGTAGCTAACTGGCTGTGCATAAACCTTCTACAAAATTCACACTGATCTTCAAACAATCTTGTACCTCACTTTAACTATGCTAACTATACTATTTCGCATTTCCCTTTTCAAAACTGTAGAAACTAACCAGGAAACAGTAACCCAACAACTTAGCTTTTGCGAAACTAAAATGAATATGACAAAAAACTACTTGTTGTAAGAGGTCTCTTTCTTGAGAGGGAATAGTTCATATTACAGATTACTGGAATACAAAAGCGATTGTTATCCGTACATACTTTTACATAGTGTATGGATGAATTGTTACGAATATTTTGGTCAGTCTAGGGCAGCTAAGCTGTGACAACGTCAGAAGTAAAAATAAAATGGCAATTTTATTAATGTTTATTTAGCAATGTGCAAAAAAATCTTTTGCAGCGTGAAATATTATAAAGCAGAAATTTCTTTTTAAAAAAGGACAAGGCATGGTACATTAAAACAACAACAAGGAACAACAGAAGTAATAACATAAACAACAACAATAACAACAACAACAACAACAACAACAACAACAACAACAACAGAATTAATAAATGGGAATTAGCGCGTAGGGAGGGATTAGACAAAATCCCAAAAATGTTAATAAACAGAGGTGTCGTTACTCTAGATCAATGAAGCTCCGATGTGATGACAATCGAATAAAACATACTTCAAGGCTAGATTCGAAGAAAAGTTACTAACATCTTGCTTCGAGAGTAGAATATTTTATAGATCTTTCTTCTTTCATTGATAATTCGATTGTTTTTTATGATTATTTTGAATACTGCATGTACAAAGCAAGCAGAGCACTGTGAAGTTGACGATAAATTGTTGACAGTATAATCAAAACTTAGGCTTGACAGATTCTTTGCCTTAGAAAAAGGAAATTTGCGCTTTGTACAACTTTTAACCTTCTTGCATAGGTTTGTATTTGCCTTGGTTTGGTTTGTATTTGCCTCTGATATTTCTTTATCTTTGCCAATCCTTTTTTTCGAAAAATTGACGAAAGCGTTTTTTGTTCTCATGCCTCTAACCCTAAGTAACAATTGTTTATTCGCAATTATTGTCTGCTGGAAGCAGCACCGTTGTAGATGAAATATAATGAAACAAGACAGCTAATTTCGAAGTTAGCCGACACAAGTGATTACATAGGCTATTTCTATATTAGAATAGCGTATTTTTGGTCAATGTTCACTGTTCACAGCGGACTGGCTTATTTGGTTTAATCTATACTCTTGAGATGTGCTAATTGCTGCTGGCGTCAGCACGAACATTTTTCGCGAAATACGTTGTGCGAGAGCGATAGAAAATGCTCGAATTTTAAACACTGTCCATTTGTCGTCGCCTGCGCAAAAATATTGACTATTTTACCATTTTAGCCATACTAAAAAGCTGCTTTTGTTGTTCATTATAAATATTATAAATTTTTTTTACTTTTTTTACACAATTGTGGAATAAAAAGGCATGAATTGCAAGACTAAATTTGAACACGGTATAACTTTCAGAATTTTCAGCAACCGATCAGAAATATGGAAAGAAGTATGTTACAGCTAGGATGTATGTCTAGTAGGGAAATAAAAAACACCTTCGCTAACTTTAAGTAGACAAGAAAAAATGTTGTTAGGTTTGAGTTAATAAAGCTCTATTTTGTGTACTGCACTTTAAATAAAATGTTTTTGAATTACAAAATAGAAAATATTAATCAATATTACATGTATTGCCATCAAATTTGTCCCTACAATGTTTCCTCATTGATGTGTGTTATACCGGTGTCAAGTCATTATTGCTATAAACATAAACATTCCCTGGATAGAAAAAAAATAACATGTTAATTTATGTTCATTTAGGAACTATTCCAGCCTTAATTTGTAAAATATTATAGAATCACTAGGACTAAAAGTGGCAATTTAAAAAACAAACTGTGTACATATTGCCAGAGCTAAATGAGCTTCAATTTGTATTAATGATCAGTGAGATTCAAAAACTCCTTTTTCGAAGGATTTTTTTCCTTCTGCTTTCTCTTGATTAATTTTTAAATGAAAAGAAAAAAGGAATATGTAAAGGAGAATTTCCATGCGAAAATATTACTCATTTTTTCATATCCAATCTATAGCTAATATGTGTAGTCAAGAGAGCTTTTAATAGATCTCAATAATTTATTTATGATGGGAACGGCTTAAGTTGCGCACAAAAAGGAAAAGTGTTTTTTTAGTTGTGCATCCTACAAGGAAATGTTTACCAAACATTAAACTTTTTTTATTATATATATTCTTTTGATCTTTAAAGCTTTTAATTCTAGGTCACGAAATGATCACGAAATTTCCAACAAAAATGCCATGCGTGATTTTATTTTCATTCTAGGAACTCTGAATGAAATCTTCTTCAAATGTGTTACGGTAAACAAGACAAAATTTAATGGATATCTTTGTGACATCATTCTTTCTGTTTGCGTAGTACACTAAACTGAACATGACAAAAAGGATCTCGTGTGAACCCAATACATAGATCAGATGCATGTCATGAGCTCCAAGTTATAAGGGTGTGGCTACAGTAACGTAAAACTGCCATCGAATTTTTATGTTTTTATTTTTGCATTACAGAAATTTAAATCTCGTTATGTACGGTGGAAACGGATGTTGAGCTAGAAAAATGAAATTGAAATAATGTTGCCAGCTGGTAAAGTTTTTCTGTTTTTAAAATTATATTTTTGGATCATTAGCATCAGGCTCTAATTCACAGGAAAGTTAGTATCAAAAAATGCACAACGAGACAGACGTAGGTTAGACAGAACATTTTTGCTGCTATTTTGACAATTAAACGCTTGTTTATAACCGACACAAAATTTTTAAACGTCGAGATTCAACGTCGCTTAATCGTTGCTTGTTCACTTTCTACTCGGAGAAAAAAATTCATGTGTTTGTTTTACCTCGTGCCTAGGGTCTTGTGACCTTTGCAGGCAAAATGCCCTGAAAACGAGGTTGGTGTTTGCTTAATTAGGTTATTACAAGAACGTTTAAGGTGGTATTTTGCCAAAAATGAGTTCCTGATTATAAGAAGAAATAAGGTGGGTCTAAGCCTTGGAGGTCTAGCATAATCAATCAGTGACTTTTCCTTTGGACTACTGTACCTTCAACAGCATCTGTGTTATACAACTCTAAAAATACTCATCATTTTCCGTTAAAGCCGGTTTTCTAAGAGCGAAAGGCGTACCTGATTTCCTGGAGCATGCGCAGAAACACTTTTTATTACTTTTTGAAATCGCTTCAGGTTTTGCCGCTAAATAGTTTCCTGCATTCCAAAAGTTGTGGCTAAGACTAACAGGAAAAAACCTGTCTAAGACGCCTCCGTCAAAGGCTGGCAATCTTATACGACGACCACCTACCTAAGACGACCACTTTTTTTAAATCCCCAGAAAGGCCGTGTTATACAAATTTAATTTAAATTAAAATTTAATTTAAAATCATTTTTTTTCTCAAAAATAAGCTTAATTACGATGAGAAATGGCTGAAAGTTGGCTTGCTTGCCACCTAGAGTAACATGTAAGAAAGTTGTACGCAGTAATTGAAAATTTAAAAATGAAACTGTGTTCAACCAAGTAGGTGTTCAACATATCTTAAATTCAACAAAAAATTCAAAATACAGTTCGTTATCAATCTCGTCCCCAGGGCTTCTTTTTCGGGGACGAGATTGGGTCGTTTTCTCTACAACAAAAGAACGCACAGTTGAGTTTGTCAAATTAAGGAAAGTTAGCCTTGTCTCAGGGCTTTTTTTCTGATTTTTAGAAGAACAAAAATTGGTCTGCAAAGGAGTACAGAATAAGCACATCCAGCCTTAAGGTCGTTTTACATTCGCGTAATTTTAGGGCGGACCGAATACTTACGCTTGAAAACCGTAGATGGTGTAGTAGTAGCCGTTCTGCTTGTAAACATAAGGTTTTTGGTTCGAGTTACCACTTTGACCCACTTTAAATGTAGTGTTGTCAGTCCATTTGGAGCCATCTACTGACCGCTAACTGGCTTGTTTGACAGGCAAGCAAGTTAGAGCAATGCTATACGTATCTCTGACGGTAATGTAACATAGTTACAGTCGGAGGGGAGGAAGAGCCAGCCGTCAGGATGGATTCCCTAAGGATGTTAAACTTCCTGTTACTTACTAAAAAAAATCTAAATTGACAGCAACACAACATGGTGGCAATTAACAAGATGCTTTTGGTGAAAATGAAAATACTTTTGGTTGCGATTATTCAACGGATTAAATAGATAAAAGAATGAATTAACGTTCACATCGTGAATTTTCATGTTTAAAAGATGTACTCAAAACATGGTATATACCTCCATGCTCAAAACCATCACAAAGATTAAATAAATTTGTCTTTTGAATCCTTTTTACTACAACTACAACATGTAAAGTGGTCGGGTTTACACTGCTGCTGCTAAAGATTCAAAAAATATTGCAGCAATTCTATCTATATTACAACTTGTTTTCCCGGATCACCTTTATCCGCCGATATGTTTTCTTAATAAATATCTGCGTCAATGAAGAAGCAAGAGAAGAAAGTTTCCACTTTTTTCCCGTCAACCGTTTTCAAGTTCGCTTATGATTATGTAATGTTTTTGTAATCAACCAAATAAAGTAAGTACTTCAAGAATATTCCACCCGGTTTAAAATTATGCGAATGGAAAACAGCCTTTAGCTGATATTTAGACGTTCTTATGCCAAAAAGCATGTAATAAGCGTATCGGATATTACCACAAGTCCTATTTTCGCCTTTTTTATCTTTACTCACTTCAAGGTTAGACTGTTACTTAGGAACTGCTTTGTTGCTTACAAACTGCTTTGTTGCTTAGGAACTGCTTCTAAAGGATTTGAGCACTGTGTTGCTTATAAAATGTTGCTTAAAAAAAACGTAGACCTGAGTAAGTAAAAGTTCAATGAATTTGATGTCTTTGCAATAATATTGAACTTTCTGATTGCGAAATGTTGAAATAAGCTTTTTAATCATGAGAGCATATATAAAGATATGGTCTATTGTAATAATCAACACGTGACCAGTAAATAGTCACAAATTAAGCAACAAAGTTGAACAAATAATTCACCATGCTTATTATGGGCTAATCCACACGTGAGCACCGAATGAGGATTGCTCAAAACTTAAGCAACCAAATTGAACGAATAATTTGCGATCTTTATTAAAATAGGTAACGAAAGAGGAGTTATTAGCTTAAACATTCTTGGGAAATATTTCCAAATGTTTTTGCAAATATATTGGTTCTCGATATTTTGATTGCAGATTAAGAATTAAATACTTCGGTAGCATAAAATAAAATAAAAGGATCAAGCAAACATATCCAATATTATATATCTTTAAAATAATCGTTTTGATAATGACGCCACAGGAATTCAGAGAAATTCTTATTATATCCACTTATATCAGATTTTACAGCTTTCAAGCAATCTAAATTCTTTTCGTATATGTTAAAGATCTTCAAGAAACACCCAGGCACCTGAAAAAATGGTCTGCAAATTACCGAAGTTTGTTTGACGCCTGTCAACAATAGAATTAATACTTTGATTTTAAAACTTCGAACATAAAAAAGGTTAATTTTAAAGTTATCTCATATTGTTGTTGAATCAGGTTAGGTTACATAACTTTTGTTATCATCAATAATTTATAAATATAAAACTTTATATATATGGTTGATTAAAATGATTTAACAAACATATTTCAAAAGTAACGGAGAAACTCAAAGAGGTCTTTACAAGATTTGGAACAAATAAAGAGTAGGACATTGCTATAAAAAAGGAGGAGAATATCGTTGTTGACAGAAGCAGGTTGAAAAGGAAATACTGATAGAAAACACAATCAAAATTTTGCGGTTATTGAAGATGACGAAAAGGTTATACAATGAAATTGCTTGTGGTCGTGTGCTCATGAAACAGAAACACAAAAAGGTTCATTGGGCTCCACGTTTGGTTCATGTCAAGTTATACGACATCAATGACATAATGGAAGATACAACAAGCGGTTGGATTTTGCTGAAAAAGAAATTTCAAAATGTCCTCGAAATGATCAGAAATGACATCGATTTCTAGATAACAAGATGGACTTCTTTTTGAATATCATCGAAGAAACTTGAATACGAAGCGACAGAACGGAAGACGTTTGACAGAAATTCTGGAAACATTCCTAAATACGTCACCAACTATTTAATAGTTTGGCAAGTCATGGAATCATAGAAAGACATATCCTTGCCTAAGACTTTTAATGGACAAATAATATCTTTGTAATTGCTACATATATTTAAAAAAAAATAATAGCTACCAGAAAAGAATTATGTTTACAAAGCATGTGTTTTTAAGTGCTTACGTATATTACTCAGTTTAGCTATAGAGAAAAGTAGCTAAGACAGGATAAACCAGTGTTGCTCAAGTTATCATAAGTTATCATAAGTTATCATAAGTTGTCATAAGTTATCATAAGTTATCATAAGTTATCATAAGTTATCATAAGTTATCATAAGTTGTCATAAGTTATCATAAGTTATCATAAGTTATCATAAGTTATCATAAGTTATCATAAGTTATCATAAGTTATCATAAGTTATCATAATTTGTTTTCATGTAAAACTTAACGCCGAAATTTTATTCTCAGAAACGAAGATAAACAACTAATGAAAAATCTGTACTTCTTGAATATTAATATTAAATTTATTTACTTGACAAAGAAGTTTAAAAAAATATCATTGGACGCACGCTCGTATTTTGGTTTATAAATTACTACTTTATGCTAAGGATGTATAAAATAACAATGCGCGACGATGGAGGTTCCCCTTGAGACAAAAATTAAAGCGTGTCGATTATATAAAAGCGCGCTAAGATGCTGTAAAGAATACAAACATAAGTGCCGTTTGAAAGTTTTTGGCAAAAATTAAGAAAATATCAAGAAGGTGCGAATAAAGTTAAAATAACACATTTTTAAAAAAAATGTCCATAGTTTTACCCTAATGATCATAACTTCTCTGTTAATTCGTTCTTTTGCCTCTTCTTTTGTATTTGGTAAGACAATTTTTGTTTTTTCCCGCGCTTTTCTTCTACTTCTTTCTTTCTATTCCAGCCAACGTTATACTTAGATGCGTTAAGAATGTGTTACAAAAACTTCAGGTGATGTAACACGTGCTGATAATCGGAGAAGCTTGAAAATTAATATTACATAAAGCACACGACTTTGTCAAAAGTATAATGTGGCTAGAACAAGAAGAAGAAGTAGGAGAAAAGCACACAAAATATTTAAAATGATTTTTCTCGTAAAGTAATTTCTTTTTGTAATGACTTGGAATTTTTTTTCTTACTTACTTACTTTATTTATTTATAATGAATATTTATACAGGATAAAAACATTTTCAGTATTTAAAACACTGCTATTTAAATGTGTCCTGTGTATATATAATAAAATTAGTAAAATAAGTAAAATATCGTAAAAAAATTGAATAACTTGAGAAACGTATAAGGAACACACACATGAACTGGAAAATAAGACAATAAAAGTTACCGTGTAGCAATGCAGACTGAAAAAAGAAAACAAGGAAGCATGAAAGGACAAAGTTGGATAGACTTGATGAAAAAAATAGACTTCAATATACATAATACTATATCTAATACTATCTATCAAAATATGTTTACACCCATTGAGAATTTTGATAACTCCCCTTCATATTAACGAAACATGACGCAATAAACGCAAATGTGTCGCTAATACCGGTGGGTACACAGCTTTACTGTTTTTAATACTGAAAGGGGTTGCTAGCGAGAAATTGCGGTAAATACATCAACAAAGAGAAAAGCAAAAACTGTCACATTACTTGAATGGAGTGTTTTTTTTTCAAAAAATGGGGCAAATTGATAGAGATCTGAATAAGAGCAATCTAGCAAAGCTCGAAGTCGAGGATGCATTTTTCAGTGCAATTTTTTTTCTCTTTCCTGGAAATTTCTTCTATTAAATGAAATACAACATCCTGTAGGAAATTTGTCTACAATTTTAGAACATTTATTTCAAAAATAGGTGTTCTAAAATAGGTGTGTCGAAAGGGCGTTACCGTAACCTTTAAAAAATCACCTCTTATTTCAATACATCAAATAAGCTAACTGACAACAATAAGGACTTCCTTTCAATTAGGTGAAAGCATGTATCAGCTTGACAAATTTGCTTTCAACTTTGTGTTTACACGTTCCAGTTTGTTGAAGAAACTCAATGTTGCTTAACTAGTTGAATCGTGTAAACACAGCTTAACCTTATTCAGGCCGGGCTATTTGGGGGCTCTGAGAAGCCGGGGGGGAGGGGGGGCTTTTTAGCCTTCAAAAACAATGAAGGAAACATGGTATTGTATTAAAACTTGGTACACATGTTGACTAAGTCATTGGAACATCATAAAAATAAATTGAATGACGTCATTCCGTCAGCGATGACGTCATCACAAAAAATAGAAAGGTTGAATATATGACAAATTTGAAAAATTAATTTAAGACATATAGTAAAGGATTATAACCCATAAACAAATAAATATGTTTAAAAAACCTACAAGTAATGCATAAAATGAATGTAAAACAATTTCTACAAAAAATCAAGATTTTTTTTATTTTTTTTATACCAGCTGTTGACAGATGTGTCACCATGACAACAGGTGTGACGTCATATCAAAAAATTTTATATATCCGTGGAGCTTATTAAATTTTATGAAAAGTCAGAAAATGTTAGGCCAAAATATGGCGTACTTCAAAAGTTATCACAAAAAAAGTAAGAGGCTTTTTTATCCCCCCCGGCCCGAAGGGTTAAGGTAGCTGATTAACTTCTGTTTAAAGAGACGTATGAATAATGTATGTCTTAAGTACAAGATGTACATTAGAAAGGTTTTGATTGCGCAATGACATTTCGTGTAATACATAATATTTATACATGTTTTCATTTTAATTCGTTTGAAAAGATGGAGAAGAATTTATTTCATCACCTACATAAACTAAAGTTCAATGACGTTATTTGCATTAATGTTAGTGGAAATTTCAAGCAACAAATTCTACGTATAATAATAATAGCGTTAAAACGACAAGAATAATGTTAAAGAAAAAATAAAGTTTGCTGTAAAATGTTTGTTTTAACTTGATCGTAAAACATTTATAGTTAGAGATTATACACACCCAGAAATTCTTTAATTATTCAGGAAGATCACATATAATTTTAACAGCATTCTATATCTGTACTTCGCCAGGAAGTGATTGACAACAATTTATTGTGGATCAATTCACGCCTGGAAAGTATTATTAAAAGTTATTTTAAAAAGAAAACGGGTATGTAGCGCGATTTTTATAATATTCCTCGTGTATGAGTCGTATTTAAAGTTCGTCGAAGAGTCGAGGAGTAGTAGGCTTTCGCTCTAAAACACAATCGGGTTGTTGTAGTATGCGATGAATAGTCCGGCGGCGAAATACAAATTTTCCCAACAAAATTTTTTTTTGCCTGAAATTGTTAAAAAGGATGTGAACAGCTCGAAGCAAAACAAATATTCTTTAAGTTAACTATACCAACCAAAAAATCTATACATGTTCATCCGCTCATAATTCGTGTTACTAGTTTATATTCTTGGACTAACAAAACATTTTTAGATTCTATTTAGTACGTGACACTTGAAAGAAGTTCCATTGTTGACCTTCTTGGACATGAATGTAACCGCATTTGACTTTACGACGCTTTAAAGGCGGGTTTTCATTTAAATTAATGTAGTGGTCGAATAGATGAATTCCAGCATGACGTAATTTGTTTACAATTCAGCGGTAAGCTCTGTGGCTCTGGCATTTGCGTGGCAGAAAAAAAGATGCTAGGATTTGGTGAAGAGATGTCTTTTTCCTGTGGATTTCTTCTCACGAAAAAAATCGTTTCTAGTTTTAAACTATTATCGAATGTAGATTAATGCCTTCGTGTGACGAAATGGACTGATAATTACTTTGCTTCACCTAGCGCCCCAATCTTTTTCATGCAATGCAGATGCAAGAGCTGAAAGAGCTTACCGCTTAAAATGCTAACAACGGAATTGATCTATTGATGGTTGTCTATTTCTACAAAAAGGTCAATCCTAATTTTCCAACATATGCGAATTCAACAACTTTTTGCTTATGTGCAAATTCAACTAAACTGTGTTTATAATAATTTTTATCCAGTCCCTTCATTATAAATACAAAAACACTTTGATGCTGATAAAAGTATGCAGAAAAATCTTTCTTTTGAATTTTGCACTGTTTTTTGACAAATCTGTGTTATGAATAGAATCAGTTCTGATTTGAAAGTGCTCGTGATATATTACTTATTTATTCTGTCGATATCTGTTAAATGAATGTCTCTACAAAAACAACTGTCGCCTATCTGCCTGTGCCCAAGATAAAAGCTGCACGACAGACACACGGAACAGAAAATGCGATATACATGCACAGCATCAAATTTACAAACCCTTGTGCTTCTAAATCATAAGTTGACGCTTTCGCTGCGTGAATTACAGAGTTTTTTTTAAATCGTAAAAAAAAATTTGTTTATCTATTCCTTTCACTGTGCACTGTGGAGAAACATGTGCTTTTGACGAACCGCAAGGGAGATATCAGGTTTTTTATACATTTGTTAACCTTGCCTTCATTGCGTAGATCGTTAAATGCTGATCAAGATAGTGTATAGAATCATTTTTCTTGACAAACTCCTAATGAGACATTGAGGTTTAAAGACTCGACGATTCCAAAACGGGTGGGTTCACCCAGCTTTAGGTAATTAGTTCCATTTTGGTCCCAAAATTAAACTAAATGGAACCCACGCATTGGTGTCAGTTATTTCTACATGTTTCAAGTTCTTTCTGCCCAAACCTGCATGCGTCGCAATAGCTTCGGCAATTTTAAAAATGCTACTCACATCAGTCTCGTATTCACGTCGTGACGTAACTTCAGTAAAGTTAACAAATTTGACATGCTTCTTTGACTACTTCAAAGGACAAAGAGCATATCTACTTTACGCGTTACAGACATATTATAGACTTATTAGCGTATTATTATATAAGACTAGTTAATTAACCCGTGGTAAATTCAACTTGATTACGGAAACAATTATTTAAAGAAGTAAATTTGATGTCGCCAGCAATGCGCTGCAAAATGCCAAAAAATATTTTTAAAACAACTTTTCAAATGGTGATCAAGAAAATGTATAACATCATGTGTTTTTGGCAAACTATTAGGAAAGTGTTAGGGTTTAGAAGGTTTTTAATGCCGCAATTGACCTGTCTATTCCGAAACTTGTGGATTGGTACAGCTTTTGTAAATTTGCCCAACCTTGGCCCTGGGTGTCGTTAGATGGCCATGCGGGTTTCTACGTCTGTAATTTCCACTGGTATTCACGTTATTTGGCCTCAAATTTATAAGTGAAATGGCATCTTAGTTAAGTTATTGACGCAAAACTATCTAACAGAACAGTTTTGTAGATTATTAAATTAAACAAAATATAATCCAATTTGAACAAGAAACAGATATACATAGACATTTTTTTGTGTTAAGTTTATTAGAACTAATTTCAAGTAATATAGCCAATCGCAAATCTTCTTCCAAACGCCGGAATTTTTACCGCCCCAACAATCAGCAATAAGCAAGTAAAAAAAAATATTTGAATTAGTCACACTTTATTTGAAACCACACCATAAAATTACTGCATAAACAAAATGCAACTGACAAGCACCTACTAATAACTTAATTAAAATTTAGATTTAATATTTCTTGGGAGCATATCCTTTTCCTTTTGGCAAAGGTTGTGTCAGGAATTTTCCTTCCCAGAGACAAGCATTCTCAGCTTCATTGAAAGTTAAGGGAGCTGGACAGTTGACACATCCAACTGTAACTCCTTTCCAGCATCCAACGTAATGACGAGCCTCATGGTGATCTGCTACGTTTCCAGTGTAATGTGGTCCTTTTCCTGGGCAAACATCGGGGCATTTGTAACGTGTTTCTGGTACCCATGGTTTTGTAGTGTGGCATGGATCTAGTAAAAAAGGTAATTATATCATTGCAGAAAAAACCCAAATTGCTAAGATAATGATGCAAACATGCTCATCTGAATAAAACCGCTATTAAAGAAAAATTCTTACCATTTAAATTATATACACATTGGTTGCATCGTTGACTGAACTTCATGGTTAATGGCCAGCAAGCTTGACAGTAAGCAATTCCACCGAGGCATTGAACAAAATAGTTTTCTTTTTTGTTGCCGTAGCTATATCCGTTCACATAAGGGTAGTTGCCATCGGGTTTGCCAGCGCAAAGCGATTTAGGACCTAAAATGTATTGTTGACACTGCCGTTAATCTGTAAAAGCTACAGTTTAATTTCAAAGTTTCAAATTGTTACTTACAAGAAACTGGAGGTGGTGTTGGGCCAGTAAGATGTGGATATTGAAGAGCGTATGCTCCTATAAGAGAACCATATGTTTAATGCATCAGGTTTCCCTTTAGTTTTAAGAGCTCTTAATTTCAGTATTTGGTAGGTGATTTGTATAGCTTTGTACGCAGTCTTTTAAATCAGTTGAGATAAAACACCCAAAATAATGTTGAGGTAAATGGTAAAAATCAATCTGAGCATTGTTAGTGTTCTCTAAACCCCATTTAATTGTTTATTGATTCGAAAAGAAGACGGATAAATGTAAAAATTTATAATCTGGCATTTACATTATAAATAAGTGAGGAATGTGTTACCTGCGATAAGCGTGATTGTAACAAAGATAATCTGCATCTTCACTTCTGAATCAACTTTATCCAACGCAACAGAATCAAATTAATGTTGTGTGTACAAGGCAATAGGAATATCATCACTTTTATACTTCTCTTTCAATCTGACGAAAAATCATTCGTTATATAATCCAGTGATATATTTGATTCATTAGTTCTGTAATTGCCTTGAAGCACGTTGTTTCGTCTGTCCCAATATTACCATGCTTTTCGAACAGGCTACCAGCAAGGTTATTGCATCAGATAATCCTTTATTATGAAGTTGAGGTAATTCTATGCCATGCATTTAATTAGTGTAACTTTGGTACAGGCAGCTTTTATGTGGACAATTGAAAGCCACCTACGTTGGTCTGTGGTTTTTCAAAGCAATTCTAGTACTATAGAGACAAATGCGGTGCGTTCACTTATGTAGGAGACACTTGTATTTTAAAACGTGGGATCAAAGGCAGTAATATTACTGTGGAAACAGTTTTTCAGAAAATAAATGTTTAATCACTATCATAGGCAATTGTGGCAGGCCAACACTTTTTTAAATGTTTAAATATATTAACAATAAAACTTTTTCAAATATGGCGAAATTACAGACACTTTAAAACTTCTATATACCAAACTTTTTTATTATTACTTTAATTACTGCATTGCTAATTAAATACATATTGATAAACAGTCTTCATTTCAATAAAGTTCTACTAAAATCACAATGTATATGTCAATTGATATCTTAATTACGTCTATTAATCTCATGCCTAATGACGTGTCTTACTTGCATATAACTTTTCAGTTGGCAATAATTCACACTGTCTTAAAAATCCTAGGAGAAAACAATTTTCAGATTTCAAACTTACACACATGTCAGGTAAAGGTAAGCTCTATGCAGTAATCAATTAGATCTTTGTAAAACAAGACCTTTACAGCCTCTCTTGTGTTAGTTAACTAATAAGTCTATTATTAAGTAATAAGACTCGTTACGGTGATGTCCGAAACCAATAATCTATCCTGTGGATTATAGCTATCAATTACATACCCCGCCTAGAATAAGGAAAGAAACCACACAGAATAACTACCTTTTAATAAAAATTATTTTGGTCTTTTTACTTCACAAGCTTTAGGACATTTTTAGTCAACATGAAATATATCTTTGGATCTAATACAAAATATCTGTTAAGTCACAAGTATATATTCTTACTGCTGCAATTAAAAAAAACTTAACCGTAATGCATCAATTAAAACCCTTTTGCATTTTAATATCACTATTTCTTTGAACGACCAAGCATACGTCGTTAGGGTGAATGAATTTTGTTTTCGCCGAGATAAAATAAACATTGATGCTACCGATCTAGTGTTTCCTATATCCACCAAAGTAAATTTAAACTCATCACAAACTACCAATAAAACGATGCTGATTGATTTTGAAATTAAAAGAGTAAAGAAAAATGTACTCGAGTTCCATTCTTTTCAATCCATTCTTAGGGGCATATCTAGATTTTTAGTGATGCCAAATTGCAGGGAGACAGTCTCCGCCACGGGCGTAGCTACGTTATAAGGGCGTTACGGCCTCTTTACGAAATTTATGCCAATTCTAACCACCATATTGCTAAAAAACTGTCCAAATTATCCAAATTTGTAGAGGTAATATTAATGAAGTTATGTACCATGACTTGAAATATATTTAAATTATAACGCATAACACCAACAAATACAATGTGCAGCATCCAATCTTGAACATGTAAAGCTAATGCTCTCCACAACACATATTTTATTTTTATTTTGAAGTGGTGCCATTTTGTTAATATTAGTTTGTTGTCGGTAAAAACGGTACGATGATGATGGCATCACAAAGATAGCCTTTTTGCAATGTTTGTCATGAAAAAGATCTTAAATTATCCCCTTATTTTTAAGATTGTTTTAATATATATTTATGTGGAAATAAAATGTCCTAAGATACACTACAGGTTCTCACCGCTAAGTCTTCGGCTCATTCTGTAACTTGCCCATTTTTAGTTTGTACATATGTACACCAAATGCTGTAACGTAACACTAAACCCTTTTCTGTGGTTTAACATTTGGATAACTTAAGGTGTTCATGGAGAGATTCGAAAACAATCGGGAGAGGATTCTAAACTCACGTTTAGCGGGTTCTCCGTATATCTAAAGTTTTTTTATTTTCCACCTATTTTGTCAAAATAATAAACAGTTTTTTCTTTAATGAAAGCAAACTTCTTTTCTGTTTTGCTTTGAATCTTGCTGTTTTATTTTTTGGCGCCTTTTTATAGTAGGGGTACAGAGATTAAGACATCCCTTTTAGTGGAAAGGTGTTTCTGAGGTAGTTGTAATTCTTGTCATTTGTTTCTTGTATATTTTTTTATGTCCCAAAACAGTATAAAAATTTTAAATACTGATGGGACATTATTATACGAAACATTTGAAACTAGATCCTAACCTTTTGCTTTTGGTTGAAACGTTGTGGCAATTGACAGGCCCAAAGGATTGTTTTTGGCTGATCATGTGAATGGGTGAGGAATGGGTGTGCAATATATTTTATAAGTCTTGTTACCAAGTCAAGATATGTTCATAGTTGATACGAGTTTTCTCCAAATACCACAAAAAACGAAAGTATTATAAAAAGTACATGCTCTCCCAATGAAATGTGTATATTTTTTACCCAAGTAAGAACAGTTTTAATAACATTTTAACTTTTTCAAAGTTAAAACTGTTCTTAATTTTTTCTCTCACTTTACCATTTTTGAAGGAGCATTTCAGTACTTCTGGATTGACAAAGCCTTAAGTGGACCTCTGAAGCCTTTTGTTCTTATAAACTTAGTTCTTAAAAAGAAAAAGCGTGTATTTGCACTCATTCGCACAGTTTGTCATATAAACGGTTAGCAATCATTTTGACCATAAAAAATTCTGATTTTCTTATTCTTCATTCAACATTGGACACATTACCATATCGGTGCCGTAGTCAGAACATTTGTTTTTTAGGGGGTTAGGAGACATTTTAGTGTTTCCCCCCGGAAAACCATGGTTTGGCCTGAGAAGAAAATTTTAAAAATTAGCACCTCTAGTCGCATTAAGATGTAATAAAATCAAATTGGTTTTAAAAATATCATTTTTAAAAAAAATATTTGCAAAAAAGATGTTTCAAAAAAAAGATTATTATTTGCTATCTCAGATTTAGATATATCACTTGGAAATATAGTTGCATTTATCCAGGAAATTGAGTATGGTCATTTCAAATAGTTTTCATATGAAACTAGTAAACAGAAAACATCAGTAGGATAATATGAAGTATAATATTCACGAAATATGAAGCATTACATTTTGACAGTCATGAAGCAATAAACAAAAACTCAATCCAACAAAACAACAGTTATCATCAAGCACCGTAAATTTTTTGTTTCGATATCGGTTTAATATTTCTTTGGTTGGTATTTAGATTTGTGTGGTAGAGGTTCTGTAACGTATTGTCCGTCCCAAAGACAGGCATTCTCGCCTTCGTTGAATTTCAATGGAGCTGGACAGTTGACACATCCAACGGTAACTCCTTTCCAGCATCCAACGTAATGAAGAGAATTGTGGTGATCAGCTACGTTTCCAGTGTAATGTGGTCCTTTTCCTGGGCATACATCGGGGCATTTGTAACGTTTTTCTGGGATCCATGGCTTTGTTGTGTGGCAGGGATCTGGTAAAAAAACACACAAAAACAACGTGTATATAAATTTGTTATGAAGAATAATTAAAAAAACAAAAGCGAAGATGAAATTTAATCAACCAGACATACACTAAAGTTAGATGTTAGACTTACCATTTAAATTATATACACATTGGTTGCATCGTTGACTGAACTTCATGGTTAATGGCCAGCAAGCTTGACAGTAAGCAATTCCATCGAGGCATTGAACAAAATAGTTATCTTTTTTGGCATTGTATCCATATCCGTTGGCATAACCGTAATTTCCGTCATGTTTTCCCGTACAAAGAGATTTAGGACCTAGAATAAGGCAAGGTATTTAATTTAACAATTTTTCTAACTACGAATAGAAAACTACGAAAAAATCTACGTGGGTACCTTTCTATTTCGTTAAATAGATATCTTAAAAAATACTCACAAGCAATTGGAGGTGGAGTTGGTCCAGTCACATGTTTGTATTGGAGAGCATAGGTCCCTAAATTAAAGAAATTAAAAAAACAATTGTAACGGTGCAAGAAGAAGAATGTGAACTACAACTTAAAGAGACTAAAAAACGGGCTGATGATTTTTACTTTGGTGACTTACACGAAAATCGAGCTTAATGGCGGTGGAAAAGTTTATGATCACTGAGGACAGAAACAACATCTAAAATGAGCAAGAAATTTGTTTAGCAAATATTGCTTCTCGTGGTTTCCTTATTGACTCGTCAAAACAAACTTTTGATTTACTGATGTTTAATATATTGTAAAGACCGTAGCTCCTTTTAGCGCCAAAAAGAATAATAAAAAGAAGCGAGAGGATGAATAGCAACATCCATGTCGGAGATCTTACTTGAACCGTCTTGTAGCCCCTTTGTGGCCCCTTTTGTTGCCTACAACAGCTACTTATCAATAAATGTTACTTTTAACACTAGAATCAATTCTTATGTAACTTCGAATAAAAGGTTTTGGCTCTAAAACAAAGTAAAGATCTTACCAGCAAGCAGAGCTAAGGCAGCAATGATAATCTTCATGTTGTCTGCGTAATTCAACTACTTGCTAGTGAAAACAAGTCTTCAACTTCGTGAATGACAACAAGCTTTATCCGTGTTCTTTTATAGCAAACTGGAACCACAAACGGCTTGGTATTACATAACATTCTCTCTATTAGTTACATCTGTTACAATAAAAAAGCATGGGTCGTTAATTTTAACCATGATGCGAGAACCTCGCGAGTCTAATTGGTGTTCTGCGTGGAATTACATAACATACAAAGAAAGAGATTTTAGGGCCGTCTATTTTTTATATGGAAGTTTCAAGTTAAAACGAGGTCAGGGAAGAAAGATATTCATGATCCGGAAAAACGTAAAAAAATTGATGTAATTTCTTTTGTTTTATTTTTATACATACCATAAATGACCGATTACAGGCCCAGTTCCAAATAAATAAACGCTCTGGGTAAAAACTTTAACCACGCTAATAATTGTTCAAGCCCACTAATATTGTGGAGGAAAATAAACGGCCGTAGGCGTTTATTTAAAAGCGGTTAATTGTCCAGGGCGTTTAATAGGCCATTTACGGTAAACTATAACATAATCCCTTAGTGATAAAAAGGTCGGTTAAAGTGACCAAATCTTGGTTCATTGACTAATTTATTTTATCCACCAAATTTTTACCGACTGTTTTTACCGATCATTCATTTTTACCGACTTTCATTTTTGCCGACTAAGTTTTGTCAGCGACTCTCGCCTTTTCTTTTTTATGTATTAAGAATTAAATACCTAAAAATTAGGAGGATAGAAAGGTTGGATATTTTCACTTTAAAATTTTTAGTTAAAATTGTTATTTAAAAAGTAAATTTTTTTAAAAATTTACTGACTAAATTTAGTCAACAAAAAAGTAACTATATTGGAAAAATTTAAAGTGACTAAATATTTTTCAAGTGTCGAATGTTTGTACTTACTAAAACGATTTACGCACCTTCTTGCCGACATTTTTTAGCAACAAGCAATTAAAAATAAATATTTTGGCAAAGGTTAATGAAAAACACTGTTGGAATAATCGATATATTCATATTTAAATGTATTTTTTTGAGACCTTAAAACCATTAAGTGTTTATAAATATCATTAAAATTTCTACTTTACTTTCAGAAAAACAAACAGCATTGACAAATGCATGTTAATCATTAGTCAATTAATTATCACCGTTCAATTGCTTTTTATCCATAGACAAAGCCTTTTTATTATTAGAATTAAATTCGAAAATCAATTGCATTTTTTTACTTTACATTCACATACACAGAAGAAGAAACGATGTAATCTTATTGTTTCAATGCTTAATGCAACATGTGAATTGTATATAATTTTCTTTTTCAGGCACCAGTAAATTCTATCTCTGCTTCCGTAAGACTTAACTTTCTTGAATGAAAACTAAATCCAGCCCCTCGAAATCTCTAAATATTTTATGGAAGTTTAATTGTTTTGCCACATCGGGCTCATACCCCGCAAATAGCGTCAGGAAACATTTCAGCAAGTACGCATTAGTTTGTATTAGCTTAATACAATTTTAATAGTAAAAACTCATAACTAAAATCAACAATATGTCAATTTGCAAGAAAATTTCAGGTTTTAATTTATATATACAGTAGATCTTTAAAATGTTATAACAGACTAGTCGTGGAAAAATCCAAGGGGTCGCCGTCCTTTATATATCGCATTTCGTGTTTCCGCAACAGACAGACAAACAGACACACGACGGCTATTATAGAGAAGATTGATTAAAACAAACATAAAAGAAGATAAAATATAATTTAGCAAATTCAAAATCTTTTTTCTGCTCCAAAATTTTCTATTGTTATGATATTATGATTTTATAGCCTCATAAATTTCACCGCACATGTTTTGTTTAATAACCAAGAACTAACTAAGCAACTTGAAGGGAAACTAAAAATCAAATCAGCAATAAAAAAACATGTTGGAGTAAACTCGAAGCGTTCAACATAAATGTTCCAATCATTTCTATTTCCACCGACGCATCATTCGTTCTTGTAATTATGACTTCCTTATTATTTAATTTGAAAAACGTGTTTAGCTTATTGTCGACGATTCTAATTATTGCTACAATCAACACGCAAGCAGCATATTTGTTTAAGAATTAAACAACAACGGGGCTAAAAGTGTGATAGGCTAATAAAACATTATTTTGCAAACTGCCTGGATTATAGAATCAGGCAATACGGGTTTTACCGCTCTTGAACAAGCACGAGAATCAAATTTTAAGAAGCAGGGGAAATGGTTTTATATCCAATTCCTACAAGGGATCCTACAAGAAACAACAACAATGTCAAATTTTACTGTTGATGCAACAACCAGCGTCAATCGTTTTTAATCAACGCGGATATTTACACTACATAACGTGTATAAAAGGCCACAATGCTTCTCGGTTGGACCAATAGATAATTAGAGTAATGGTTAATATAATCCTCCACGCTTGAGGAGCCAACCTTTTATAAAATATATTATTTTGTATACAGGGGCCATTCAATAATTACATAATACCCAAATTCGCCATTTTTTTACCACCTCTATCTAGAAGTTTTTAACTTTGATAGTTAACTAGCTACATATTATCTATGAAAAAACGTTGATGATTCTGGGCTACTCTGGGCTACCTAGTCAAAAATTTCACTTCAATAAACGCAAGCTCGGTCGGCGCTTAGACCTCGGCGTATTATGCGGTACAGCTTGTGGTAATCCGTTATTATTTTATTAATATCGGATAAAATTCGATGCTCGTGTAAAGTTGTTAAAAAAGCCTTTTGCTTCTTTGCATGCATAATAATAATAAGAAGCAGGGTATATGCGAGTTTTTATTGCTGGTTGAAACGTCAGCTAGTCGCCTTTCGAAGCCAATATGTATTCATAGTAAATTTTGCGCTGTTTTTTTGTGGATACCAAAGAAACAATGCATTCCAAATTTCTAACGGAATTATCTAACTTAAAGTTTCTCTGTAAATTTGAAATGGCGAAACTGGTGGTTTCTTTTAAGGACTTATCAGAAGCAATACGCCCTTTTTATAAAAATATCGGAATTCCAACCAGGCCGGTCATTATTTTTACTTCTCTACTTGTCTAAGCAATCCTTTTGTTTTGACCTGAATTTCCAGCCTGATATTTTTAAAAAGTATTTTCTTCTAAAAAAAAAAGCGTGTAGCTACTTATCCCATGCGGATATATCACCGCAACATTGCGTCATAGTACGCATGCATTCAGTGATTACGTGGTTTGATTTATGAAGTCTAAGCGCTTTGTCATGTCGCAATAATGGAAAGTGAATATAACCGCGAGATTTTAAATTGTTAAATATAACTTGTGAGACACTTTATGTCAGTCAACGGTTGATATTATGATGAATGGTTTGGTTTCTCTCCCAAGACGTTTTTGGATGGAGCATTTGTGACCAAAGGCAGCCAGAAGATGGTGATTGTAGAGAAGAAATATGACAAGATAAGTGCATTTTAAGTAAATTTCTTCTCTGCGCTGAGCCTTTGTTGATTATTGATAAAGTTTTACTCACCCTGGGGGAGTACTATAGATTTACCACGCCCCGCATCACCAACTCTCTCGCAATAAATGTTTTTTGTCACTTTCCAGTTGTTTTAAGATTCAGATTTTTTTCTATGTTTAACTAGAAATATCAGACCTTTTTGTCAGGCAAAACGTCGCCCATATGCCGTCTCATGCTCTTCTTCTTCAGCAGGTTTTATTTTCGTGCTCTTCCTGGCAGGTGTTTTATTCACTGGTCTTAACTATGATACACGTTGTTCTTATAAGAATCTAGATATAAGAACGTTGAGGCTGAGAGCTTTCCAGTAATTAAGAACATAGTAAGAACGTACTTAGCCTGAATTCCATCTCAGTTAAAAAGAACGCAAAAATGTGAGTCTATTATTTCCGAACAGTTTTGCCTTCTTTTTTATGTATTTATAATAAGTTGACTTTAACATCATCTATTTCTTTCAATTTCTAAAAATATTCATCATCATCCTTAAAATGTGATCCTATATTTCACTATTTTTTAAGAAGAACGCGAATAAGAACATTTTTAGGCTGAAAAAGTATAAAAAATAAGAACATGTAGGTTTATGTGAAATTGAGACAAATTTAAAAAAAAACATGTATTGAAACATTTACTCTGGCAACGTGATGACGAAATAAATCATTTTTTTATTAACGCGGATATTTACACTAACAACGTTTACAAAAGACACCAATGCTTCCCCGCTGGACCAATAGATAATTAGAGTGATGGTTACAGAGAGTGGTGATATATTCCTCCACGTATTCCTCCTCCTATATGGTAAAATATTATTTTGTATATAGGGACCATTCAATAATTACGTAACACCCAAATCCCTCGCCCCTCTCTCCCTCAAATAAATTTTTGTTACGCTAACACAAAGGATGACAGTACCTCAGCATCGATAAAGCTACCACGTATCGCGAGAATAGATACATCATCATTTTCATCATTCTCGGCTTAACGTCCGTTTTCCATCCTAGCATGGGTTGGACGGGGTATATTAATGACCCTCTTCCAATCTGATCTAGACTGTGTTAGATCTAATCTCAACTTCCTCTGTATCAAGTCTGTCCTTATAACCTCCTGGGTTGATCTCTTTTCGTTCTTAAGATACGAACGAACGAACGAACGAACGAACGAACGAACGAACGAACGAACGAACGAACGAACGAACGAACGAACGAACGAACGAACGAACGAACGAACGAACGAACGAACGAACGAACGAACGAACGAACGAACGAACGAACGAACGAACGAACGAACGAACGAACGAACGAACGAACGAACGAACGAACGAACGAACGAACGAACGAACGAACGAACGAACGAACGAACGAACGAACGAACGAACGAACGAACGACGAACGAACGAACGAACGAACGAACGAACGAACGAACGAACGAACGAACGAACGAACGAACGAACGAACGAACGAACGAACGAACGAACGAACGAACGAACGAACGAACGAACGAACGAACGAACGAACGAACGAACGAACGAACGAACGAACGAACGAACGAACGAACGAACGAACGAACGAACGAACGAACGAACGAACGACGAACGAACGAACGAACGAACGAACGAACGAACGAACGAACGAACGAACGAACGAACGAACGAACGAACGAACGAACGAACGAACGAACGAACGTTTTGTAATTTATTAGTGATCTTGCAACATCTATTGGTAACACTGCAACAATAATCAATTACGTTTCCACTTTCATTGGTAACGTTGCGTGCATCAGCAACGTTGCAATGTTCATTGTTAAGACGGTATCATTTCTCTTAATTTTGCTACATTTATTGCTTTTGGTGTATTTATTATTGTATAGAATAACAATTACAAAATATTTTCAAGTCAAAAGTTATCCTCAAAGGTAAAAAGTCAACCTTCTTTTAACTATTTGCATAAATGAACTTTATTTTTAAATTCAAAGGTTATATTAGGAATAAAAAGTTCGTCCTAACCTCACTGCACATGTACAACACAGTTTTTAATTTACATCTTTCTTTATCTTAATTATAAATACAATACACAATTAAAAATAAATTGTAATGAAAAATTAAATACTATTTAACACCATGTAAATTTTTAACGGCAGACAAGAAAATTGACCAGGGCTTGCGCAGGCGTATTAAATAATTACATAAGTTGCAAGTAGATGGAACCATACAGGACTTAATAAGGACAAGGCAAATAAATAGATTCATAAAAAACATTAATCCTTTTTAGTTAGTTAATAATGATGAACTGGTTTTGTGACGTATTTTCCTTCATACAGACAAGCGTTCCATTTCTCGTTGAATAATAAACCAGCTGGACAGTTTACACATCCAACTGTTTGTCCATTCCAACAAGCAATGTAATGTTTTGGTTGATGGTGATCGGCCATGTTACCTTTGAAGTAAGGTCCTTTGCTGGGACAGTTATCAGGACAGTTGTATCGGACTTCTGGAACCCATGATTTTGTTGTATGACATGGATCTGAACAAAAAAAGATATAAAACATATAACTTAAGTGAATATATTAATTTTAATAATCATTCATGTATATTTTATAAACGACTTACCGCTCAGGGAGTATAAGCATTGGTTACATTCCTTTTTGAATTTCAAAGTCAATGGCCAACATGCTTGACAATGAGCAATTCCACCAACACATTGCACAAAATAATTATCACGTGCTGTGTGATGGTAAACGTAGGGATAATTTCCATCATTCTTTCTAGCGCACAATGAATTTGGACCTAAATAAAATAATAAATGAATTAGCTTCAATGATTTCAATAAGATAGGGACAAATAGTGATTGTTCATTTTCAGTAACTAACAATTATTTCTAAAATCTTTTTAGGAAGATGTATTTTATAGTATAAAAGCTACCATACAACTTTTGTTGTGCAATTAGGTCAAAATATAAGTTTATACTTACAAGATACTGATGGTGGGGTTGGACCAGTTACGTCTGTAACTTTAAGTGCACACGCACCTAAAAGAAAATGAAGATCGTTAGTAAAATTATCATTCCGATTGCAAAGCAAATATAAAACATTAGGAAAGCTTAAATGGTTAGATATAAGTAGCAAAGTACTACTAGAAATAATGCTTGCATGCCCTGCTCACTGAGTAAAATTATAACCATATAAAAAAGGTATTTAATAAAAAGGAAAACTAATTTTGGAGAAATGAAATATAATCTTACCAGCGACTAATGTGACAAAGGTGATAAAAGTATTCATCTTTATTTAATGTTGAGTGAATCCTGAAGATCAAGCTCTTTGAAGTAATCTTCTACAAATGTCCCTTATATACCCACCGAAGCAAACGATTTGATACAATTGTTACATAACAAACAAAAGAATATTCGCATCACAAATAAATTGCTCCACGCTGGTACACTACGTATCCGATGAACTGTTAAAGATCAACGTGGGAAGGGAAAAATCTGACCTCAATTAGTATGCGATCTTAAATAATATCAGGGAAGGTTATAATATGAATTAGAACGTTATGAAGGGTTAATAGACAAAAGTCATGCGTGAAGAAAATGCAAGTTATGCCTAATTGTATATTATTATAGTTGAGTAGTAGCAGGTTCAAGTCTCCACTCCGGCGTCCTTTAAATGTAGTGTTGTTAGCCCATTTGGAGCCATCTACTGACCGCCAATTGCCTTGTGTGCCAGGTAAACAAGTTAGAGCAATGCTTTACGTATCTTTAGTGGGTAATGTAATTAGTTACCGTCGCAGGGGGAAGAACAGCCAGCCATTAGGATGGAATCCCCAAGGACGTTAAAACGTCCCGTTACTGACTTACTTACTTCATCAAAATTTATCTAATATTTTTATACAAAATTGCTTTGACACTTAAAAAGAAATTTCGTAGTATCCAAAAGTATTCCCTAATACTTTGAAATCTGTTGCTTCCACATTCCCTCGATAACAGAATTAAACTATAGATAGATTATTTATATTAGAGATTGCGTTAAAAACATTGAATTTGCTTTTCAAGTTTTTGACTATAACTTGTTTCTATTGAAATTCCTATTTCACAGCACTATATGTTTTTTTAACAGTCATATTATTACAATTAGCTAATTAAATTAATACATAAGTTGTCAATAACAAATTTAAACTAAGTAATTAATATGATAATAAAAAGGTTAACTAAGATTAATTGTGAAGGTTATTCATCAATATGTCTTGATCCTGTCATACAAAAAGTGAAACACTACGTCCTTAATCAGAAAATTCATTTTTTATTTGAGAAAGAGATGCATGGACACCTCGTAACCTTTAACATGTACAAAAATGAAAAAGTACCGTAAAGAATGCGAGCATCATCATGACAGTTTTTTTACAATTCTTTTTCCCAAATAATCACGTTTACTTGATCATTACATTTTGCAAAACCTTAAGCTCTAGATAAGTATCAGTGTTTTCAACCTTCTAAGATAACATATAATCTGATACATGAGCATGTTTTTAACTCCAATATGCTACATATGCTACATATGCCTACATACGCTTACACATGCTTAAATATGCTTACATATGCTTACATATGCTTACATATGCTTACATATGCTTAAATATGCTTACATATGCTTACACATGCTTAAATATGCTTACATATGCTTACATATGCTTACATATGCTTACATATGCTTAAATATGCTTACATATGCTTACACATGCTTAAATATGCTTACATATGCTTACACATGCTTACATATGCTTACATATGCTTACTTGTGCTATTCTTAATATGTCGTTTGTTTTAATTTAGGTTAATTTTTGTCGGAAATGTAATATAAGTCATAAGTATTCATATGGAGAATATTTTTTCTTTAACGAACTAAAATTTACTGTAGTTTTCTCCAAATTGACACATGTTATGCATTTTCAAATTCTCCATAGGTTCATAGGTCTGCTGCCACCAATTAAAAATGGTTGTGAAACTCCTGGCCATTCCTCGAAATCATCGTCCCTGGTAAACCATGGTACTTTTATAAAGTGAAAATTTAGGGTCAGCTATAGTATAAAATTTTTTATTTTAAAATAACAATCCTTTGTCAACAAAGCAAAGGAACAATCAAGAAAGTAGAGTTTTTTATATGGTTACTTTATTTCTTCTATTTGACTTGCGTAAAGAAGATTCTAAAAACTTCAAATGAAATTACTGTCTCTTGCATTATTTTAGTAATAAGGAAGTTAGAAAATACCGTTGTCACGTGAACGTTACATCGTTTTGTATTATTTATTGCTGCGTGCATAAGTACCGGCATGCTTTATTGTTGATGCACGTGGCCTCATAGGCTCATTTAAAGTAGACTGAACTACCGAACAGCATGTATTGATAAAAACAATAGTGCATTTTATCGGAAATTGTTCCCGCTGTAGCTTTTGTGTTCTCAGAAAGATGCCACACGAAAATAGCTTGCTTGCTTTTTTTTCTTTTGCTCGTTTCACGAAAATAATATTTTCATGTTTCTTAATGCCTGAAAATTCTCAGCTTTAAAAGTTCTTTGGCATTAAAAACCACCATAGTAGACTCTCCCAGTGAACAGTGTTATCTATTTGGATTCAATAATGATGTGAGCATAAACAAATTGTTCAAGTTTTGCCGGATTTTTAATGCCAATGTTTAAGATTTTTATTTTATAAAGCATTTAATTTGAAATTAATAATAGTATTTAATCACTTTCACAATTGCTAATGATGACACACAAAAAGCTGATGAAGGCAAAAAAGTAATTATGCCAATTTATTCCTTTTGTCTATCTATAATCTTTGACAGGTAAGAATTTATAGAGGACAGGTACTTTATGCCTCAATTTTGCAACATCCTCAATAGCCCATATACTAAAATTATATGTGTCAGAAAAAAATGTACAACATGAATTTCGATGCTTGTTTCTCTTTATGTTCATTATAAATACAATAAGCAACTAAAATTAAATATAAATTATAATGAAAAATTATATACTATTTAACAACCCGACAATTTATCACGACGAAAAGGTTAAACCAGGACTCGCACAACTGAATCGATTAACTTTGATGGGAACATAAAGACATTATTAACGGGATTTTTTCTAGTATCAGTATTTTAAGTCAAATAAAATTAAATTCATAAAAAAGCGTTATAAAATATTCTTTTTTGGTTAATTAATAATGTTGAACTGGTTTTGTGACGTATTTTCCTTCATACAGACAAGCGTTCCATTTCTCGTTGAATAATAAACCAGCTGGACAGTTTACACATCCAACTGTTTGTCCATTCCAACAAGCAATGTAATGTTTTGGTTGATGGTGATCGGCAATGTTACCTTTGAAGTAAGGTCCTTTGCTGGGACAGTTATCAGGACAGTTGTATCGGACTTCTGGAACCCATGATTTTGTTGTATGACATGAATCTGAACGAAAAAAGATATAAATATATAACTTTTGTGAATATATTAATTTTTATCATTATTTATTTTTATTCTTCAAACAACTTACCGCTTAGAGAGTATAAACATTGGTTACATTCTTTTTTGAATTTCATAGTCAATGGCCAACATGCTTGACAATAAGCAAGTCCACCAACACATTGCACAAAATAATTATCACGTGTTGTGTGATGGTAAACGTAGGGATAATTTCCATCATGCTTTCCAGCGCACAATGAATTTGGACCTAAACAAAATAAGTAATACATCAGTTTCAATTAGAATAAAAAGCAAATGGTGGTTGTTCATTTTCATTAGCTAACAATTCTTTTTAAACTCTGTTTAGAAGGATGTATTATTTTGTATTACAACACTTTTTGTGCAGTTAGAAAAAAGATACATGTTTATACTTACAAGATATTGGAGGTGGGGTTGGACCAGTCACATCTGTAACTTTAAGTGCACGCGCACCTGTAATGAAAACAAAGATCGTTGGTAAAATTATCATTCCAATTGCTAAGCAAATATAAAACATTAGGAAAGCTTTAATAGTTAGATCTAAGTAGCAAAGTACTACTAGAAGGGAATTTTTAATATAATTCTTGCTATCCCTGTTAACTGAGCAAAATTATAGCCTCATAACATTAATTATAAAAAAAAACAAATATAGTCTTACCAGCGAATAATGTGAGAAAAGTGATAAAAGTATTCATCTTTATTCTGTGTTGAGTGATTCCTTGATGTTCAAGCTGTTTGAAACAACGTTCTAGAAATGTCCCTTATATACCCAACGAAACATACGATTTTATACACTTATTACATAACAAACAATAGAAAAGAATATTTGTATCACAAATAAATTGCTCCACGCTGGTATACTACGCATCCAATTAACTTTTCAAGATCAAGTAATTTGCGATGTGGCCGAATCCAAATTTGACCTCATTAGATATGATATTTTTAATAATGTTAAAATATTTTCAAGGAAATAAAACGCCATGAAAGTTTCACTTACTGAGGTTAACAACGTTTTATGTAATGAAAATTGCAAAATCATGCATAAACGTAATTTGTGGCTGAATAATGCATTTGTTATCAGGAATTTGAAATACTGAGAATGCCGCTGGTAAAAACAAGCAAACAAACAATCTTAATTGAATTTAATTTATGTCTTCCTTAATCTTTTTTCCATTAAAAGTAAAACAATGGTTTATTTTGTATATTTACCAAGTATTATTGACCTGAAAACTTCAATACAACACGCTATCTAAAACCTCCAGGAAAAATCCCAAACTTACCAATAACCCGAACCATTGCATACATAAACAAAATAACCTTATCCACCATGATAAACGCATATACACATAAATAACTCCCGCCATGTTTTTAGAAATTAGAAGCTTATCTTTACCAATTCCTGTTTTGTCCTGGTGAAACGACTAAACCCCTAAAATATTTTTCACCACCTTAGACCATGGTATGCACCGTTATACCCTATATTACTCAAAACCCAACATGCCGAGTCCAATGGCAACCTACAACACTTCGAGAAATAGGTCGAATTATAATTTTGGATTATGCTGTTGGTTGTAATAATACTAAAGATAATACTCTGAGTTCACAGTGCCCACTGGCTACTAACCAGTATTTTCGTAAAATTAAACCCAGATTTTGCATTTTTTGCGTGCTGCAAAAAGGAAAAATAGTTAAAAATTTAGATAATTTGCTGTTATGTCGTATATTTTGTTTATTTATAAAAACCAACATATTTATATCTAATCGCACCACGTGTTCTTAACGAGACTAAAAATAAGGGCAAGTCTTAATGACGTTTTTTCAATGAATAAAAATTTCAAGAAAAATGCGGAAAAATATATTTTGCTTAGTCATGTGACGAATTGAAAAGTTTGTACTTTCACTTCAAAGTTTGTCGTAAAGTTATTTCCGTATTCCGTATGGAATTAAATTATGGAAAGACTTCTTACATATTTGCTATCGTGAGTTTGACAAAAATCTTTTAATATTTCGTTAAGAACAGTCAAGTGTTCAGATTAGAGAAGGAGACTATTAAGAATATTTTTGTCGATTATGAATAAATGTTTTATGGATTTTTACATTTCCATTCATGCAAAGATCTAAATTTGTAAATTTAAATTTTACTTTGCTTCCTATCTATTCCCGTTACGTGTGTAGTTATTATTGCCACAATCTATTAGATGTTCAGTTTGGGAAACAAAACCGAATCAATTCTTCTTTTGACTCTTCTTATTAAAATTGTCTCGAAGTCGTTATTGAACTAGCTAATTATTAATTTTTTTTTCTTTATCGAATTCAGAGAAAGATTTTTCAAGATAATTAATATGACAAGAAAGAGTAACTGAAAGTTATTGCGCAACAAGGTCAAGAATATGTATCGTTCTTGACCTTGGGTGTCATCAACACAGTGAAACGTTACGTCCTTAATTAAAAAATTATCTATACCTGCGAAACTGATGCGTGGACCTTAGACCTTGTTTGTGATAACCTTACGATGCCATGAATAACAAAATATATGTCATTAGGAAATTGTTGTACAGTGATGATCATCCATATCAATATTGATCTTGTCATACCAAAAGTGAAACACAACGTCCTGAATCTGAAATTTAATTTTTATTGAGAAGAAGATGCGTGGACCTTGCACTTGATTACTTTAAACCTGTTCAAAAATAAGGAAGTACCGCGGAAAAAAACACAAAAGTCGTTTTAAATGGGAACCAAATTTAAACATTTGTCATCAGGACAGTTTTTTGCATTCATGGTAGTTCAAATAAACACATTTACTCGCTTTAAGCAACAATTGATTGATCTTCATGTATCAGAGTTTTCAACCTTCCAAAATAAAATATAATCTGATACGTGAGCATTATTTCAGTTCCCACATTTAAAAGTACATGTGTCGCTTTTAATATGTCGTTTGTTTAAATTTTATTACAGTTTTGTTGAGAAATTGTACCAATTTATTACCAATGCCAAAAGTATTCATATGGAGATATTCATATGGAGGTATTACCCTGGAATTGATGCAGGTTATGCATTGATAGATTCTTTTAATAAATATCCGATAACAGATCTATTGCATTCAATTAAATAGATTTCTAAATAGAATTACTGCATGAAATCCCAACTTTTTGCGAGCAATGGCTTGCAAAAAGTCCCTTATAAACGATTGGTACTTAAATTAAAAATCACTTAACAAAAAAGTGAAGGGAAAGTGGAGATTTTGTTTCATCACAATTTTTCTGTTTTAGTTACATAAGGCAGATCTGATGTACATTCTGTAAACTCCAATATCTTTTTGTGGAATTGCACTTTGTTGCATAATATTTAGTAATAAGGAAATTGGATAATAACGTTGGCATATGAACCTTACATAGTGTTGCATTAATTTAGTGCTGCGTGCATAATTTCCGTCATGCTGTTGATGCACGTGGTCCTATGTGAAAATATCTTAAGTTCACTTAAGGTCTCCTTTTAACTAGGTTACATATTCCGAACAACATGTATTGATAACGTTAAAACAATTATATTTAACGATGTAATATATATTACTACTGGAAATTGTAAATGTAAAATAATAACGCATTTCAATCTCAAACTGTTTCTCAAAGCTGAAAGTGGGACCTTTCTCCGATTTCAAGTGGTTATTGTGATGAAAATTTAATTTAACATTGAAATGTTTGAGGAGCAAATATAGAATAAGAATAATCGATGTGTTTAAGCTTTCCAAGAAGCTTTCCAAGAAGGTTTTATAGATTGTAGCCTGCATTGCGCTGTCAGCTTTTGTGTTTTCTGAACGATGTAAAACGAAAACTTATTTAGAATGTTCGTTTTGTTATTCTTTAAGGTTGCTGATTTCATTGAAATAATATTTTTGAATGTTGTCTAAAACAAAAGGCAAAGAAAAAAGAAAAACAACTTCAATAACAGAGCGCAAAGGTTAGAACAAAAATACCCCACATCAATTTCAAAGGTCTCGCTTGGAAAAAAGATTATGCACGGTTAACCCTGTTTAGTATTAGAGAAAATTGATAAAGCTCGTGTAATACGCATTCAATTTTTAGATAACTTTTGGAGTGATAAATTGGGATTTCTCCCAAAATCTTGACTCCATCTGTTATTGGCATTAAGAGCTCTTAGAGGCATTTAGAAACACATATTCGTGTTAAATAATTCTATGGTTATAACGACTACACAAATTGTTAAAAATATGCTTTTACCTAAATTTCGTATTAGCCACTTTCTAGGATATGACTCTGATTTTTTATGTTATAAGTCATTTATTTTAAAATTAAAACAAACGAAAATATATCGAACAGAATTTTTTCAATTGTGATTTAGGTAAATAATGGTATTCACTGGTCTTACAATTGCTTTTACAATTACTAATGATGAGATACAGAAACGCTGATGAAGGCAAAAAATAATAATGCTAATTTAGTCTATTTGTCTATAACCATTTCCGTGTAAGAAAGAGTGAACTGTATACCCCCATTTTGCAAGGCTTCTACAAAGCGCTTAAAAAATAAAATTAAATGTCAAAAAGATAATGTAATTTTCGATGCTTGTTTCTCTTTTTGTTAATTATAAATACAATACACAACTATAAAAATAATTTGTAATGAAAAAAGAAATACTATTTAACAATATGATAATTTATCACGACGAAAGGATTAAACCAGGACTCGCACCACTAAATCGATTAACTTATTAAGTTATTGAGAGGATTTTTCTAGTATCAGTATTTTAAGTCAAATAAAACAATAAAGAGATTCCTAAAGAGTATTATACAATATTAAACTTTTATGGTTAATTAATAATAATGAACTGGTTTGGTGACGTATTTTCCTTCATACAAACAAGCGTTCCATTTCTCGTTGAATAATAAACCAGCTGGACAGTTTACACATCCAACTGTTTGTCCATTCCAACAAGCAATGTAATGTTTTGGTTGATGGTGATCGGCAATGTTACCTTTGAAATAAGGTCCTTTGCTGGGACAGTTATCAGGACAGTTGTATCGGACTTCTGGAACCCATGATTTTGTTGTATGACATGAATCTGAACGAAAAAAGATATAAATATATAACTTTTGTGAATATATTAATTTTTATCATTATTTATTTTTATTCTTCAAACAACTTACCGCTTAGAGAGTATAAGCATTGGTTACATTCTTTTTTGAATTTCATAGTCAATGGCCAACATGCTTGACAGTGAGCAAGTCCACCAACACACTGCACAAAATAATTATCACGTGTTGTGTGATGGTAAACGTAGGGATAATTTCCATCATGCTTTCCAGCGCACAATGAATTTGGACCTAAACAAAATAAGTAATACATCAGTTTCAATTAGAATAAAAAGCAAATGGTGGTTGTTCATTTTCATTAGCTAACAATTCTTTTTAAACTCTGTTTAGAAGGATGTATTATTTTGTATTACAACACTTTTTGTGCAGTTAGAAAAAAGATACATGTTTATACTTACAAGATATTGGAGGTGGGGTTGGACCAGTCACATCTGTAACTTTAAGTGCACGCGCACCTGTAATGAAAACAGAGATCGTTGGTAAAATTATCATTCCAATTGCTAAGCAAATATAAGACATTAGGAAAGCTTTAATAGTTAGATCTAAGTAGCAAAGTACTACTAGAAGGGAATTTTTAATATAATTCTTGCTATCCCTGTTAACTGAGTAAAATTATAGCCTCATAACATTAATTATAAAAAAAAACAAATATAGTCTTACCAGCGAATAATGTGAGAAAAGTGATAAAAGTATTCATCTTTATTCTGTGTTGAGTGATTCCTTGATGTTCAAGCTGTTTGAAACAACGTTCTAGAAATGTCCCTTATATACCCAACGAAACATACGATTTTATACACTTATTACATAACAAACAATAGAAAAGAATATTTGCATCACAAATAAATTGCTCCACGCTGGTATACTACGCATCCAATGAACTTTTCAAGATCAAGTAATTTGCGATGTGGCCGAATCCAAATTTGACCTCATTAGATATGATATTTTTAATAATGTTAAAATATTTTCAAGGAAATAAAACGCCATGAAAGTTTCACTTACTGAGGTTAATAACGTTTTATGTAATGAAAATTGCAAAATCATGCATAAACGTAATTTGTGGCTGAATAATGCATTTGTTATCAGGAATTTGAAATACTGAGAATGCCGCTGGTAAAAACAAGCAAACAAACAATCTTAATTGAATTTAATTTATGTCTTCCTTAATCTTTTTTCCATTAAAAGTAAAACAATGGTTTATTTTGTATATTTACCAAGTATTATTGACCTGAAAAATTCAATACAACACGCTATCTAAAACCTCCAGGAAAAATCCCAAACTTACCAATAACCCGAACCATTGCATACATAAACAAAATAACCTTATCCACCATGATAAACGCATATACACATAAATAACTCCCGCCATGTTTTTAGAAATTAGAAGCTTATCTTTACCAATTCCTGTTTTGTCCTGGTGAAACGACTAAACCCCTAAAATATTTTTCACCACCTTAGACCATGGTATGCACCGTTATACCCTATATTACTCAAAACCCAACATGCCGAGTCCAATGGCAACCTACAACACTTCGAGAAATAGGTCGAATTATAATTTTGGGTTATGCTGTTGGTTGTAATAATACTAAAGATAATACTCTGAGTTCACAGTGCCCACTGGCTACTAACCAGTATTTTCGTAAAATTAAACCCAGATTTTGCATTTTTTGCGTGCTGCAAAAAGGAAAAATAGTTAAAAATTGAGATAATTTGCTGTTATGTCGTATATTTTGTTTATTTATAAAAACCAACATATTTATATCTAATCGCTCCACGTGTTCTTAACGAGACTAAAAATAAGGGCAAGTCTTAATGACGTTTTTTCAATGAATAAAAATTTCAAGAAAAATGCGGAAAAATATATTTTGCTTAGTCATGTGACCAATTGAAAAGTTTGTTGTTTTACTTCAAAGTTTGTCGTAAACTTATCTGTATTCGGCATGGAATTAAGTTATGAAAAGACAAAAATCTTTTCATATTTCGTTAGAACGGCAAAGTGGTCAGATTAGAAAATGGAACTATTAGGAATATTTTTGTCGTTTATGAATAAATGTTTTATGAATTTCCATTCATGCAAAGATCTAATTTTGTAAATTTAAATTTTACTTTGCTTCCTATCTATTCCCGTTACGTGTGTAGTTATTATTGCCACAATCTATTAGATGTTCAGTTTGGGAAACAAAACCGAATCAATTCTTCTTTTGACTCTTCTTATTAAAATTGTCTCGAAGTCGTTATTGAACTAGCTAATTATTAAGTTTTTTTTCTTTATCGAATTCAGAGAAAGATTTTTCAAGATAATTAATATGACAAGAAAGAGTAACTGAAAGTTATTGCGCAACAAGTTCAAGAATATGTCTTGACCTTGGGTGTCATCAACACAGTGAAACGTTACGTCCTTAATTAAAGAATTATCTATACCTGCGAAACTGATGCGTGGACCTTAGACCTTGTTTGTGATAACCTTACGATGCCATGAATAACAAAATATATGTCATTAGGAAATTGTTGTACAGTGATGATCATCCATATCAATATTGATCTTGTCATACCAAAAGTGAAACGTCCTGAATCTGAAATTTAATTTTTATTGAGAAGAAGATGCGTGGACCTTACACCTGATTACTTTAAACCTGTTCAAAAATAAGGAAGTACCGCGGAAAAAAACACAAAAGTCGTTTTAAATGGGAACCAAATTTAAACATTTGTCATCAGGACAGTTTTTTGCATTCATGGTAGTTCAAATAAACACATTTACTCGCTTTAAGCAACAATTGATTGATCTTCATGTATCAGAGTTTTCAACCTTCCAAAATAAAATATAATCTGATACGTGAGCATTATTTCAG
Organism: Hydractinia echinata; assembly: GCA_030067915.1. Taxonomy (NCBI): domain Eukaryota; kingdom Metazoa; phylum Cnidaria; class Hydrozoa; order Anthoathecata; family Hydractiniidae; genus Hydractinia; species Hydractinia echinata. Next base: position 1,491,948 of record JASGCC010000036.1, on the reverse strand, counting down.
TTCCCACATTTAAAAGTACATGTGTCGCTTTTAATATGTCGTTTGTTTAAATTTTATTACAGTTTTGTTGAGAAATTGTTCCAATTTATTACCAATGCCATAAGTATTCATATGGAGATATTCATATGGAGGTATTACCCTGGAATTGATGCAGGTTATGCATTGATAGATTCTTTTAATAAATATCCGATAACAGATCTATTGCATTCAATTAAATAGATTTCTAAATAGAATTACTGTATGAAATCCCAACTTTTTGCGAGCAATGGCTTGCAAAAAGTCCCTTATAAACGATTGGTACTGTTAAAAAGCAAAAAGTAAGGTCAACTATAATATAAGATTTTAAATTCTAGTTTAAAAATCACTTAACAAAAAAGTGAAGGGAAAGTAGAGATTTTGTTTCATCACAATTTTTCTGTTTTAGTTACAGAAGGCAGATCTGATGTACATTCTGTAAACTCTAATATCTTTTTGTGGAATTGCACTTTGTTGCATAATATTTAGTAATAAGGAAATTGGATAATAACGTTGGCATATGAACCTTACATAGTGTTGCATTAATTTAGTGCTGCGTGCATAATTTCCGTCATGCTGTTGATGCACGTGGTCCTATGTGAAAATATCTTAATTTCACTTAAGGTCTCCTTTTAACTAGGTTACATATTCCGAACAACATGTATTGATAACGTTAAAACAATTATATTTAACGATGTAATATATATTACTACTGGAAATTGCAAATGTAAAATAATAACGCATTTCAATCTCAAACTGTTTCTCAAAGCTGAAAGTGGAACCTTTCTTCGATTTCAAATGTGCTATTTCAAATGGTTATTGTGATGAAAATTTAATTTAACATTGAAATGTTTGAGGAGCAAATATAGAATAAGAATAATTGATGTGTTTAAGCTTTCCAAGAAGCTTTCCAAGAAGGTTTTATAGATTGTAGCCTGCATTGCGCTGTCAGCTTTTGTGTTTTCTGAACGATGTAAAACGAAAACTTATTTAGAATGTTCGTTTTGTTATTCTTTAAGGTTGCTGATTTCATTGAAATAACATTTTTGAATGCTGTCTAAAACAAAAGGCAAAGAAAAAAGAAAAACAACTTCAATAACAGAGAGCAAAGGTTAGAACAAAAATACCCCACATCGATTTCAAAGGTCTCGATTGGAAAAAAGATTATGCACGGTTAACCCTGTTTAGTATTAGAGAAAATTGATAAAGCTCGTGTAATACGCATTCAATTTTTAGATAACTTTTGGAGTGATAAATTGGGATTTCTCCCAAAATCTTAACTCCATCTGTTATTGGCATTAAGAGCTCTTAGAGGCATTTAGAAACACATATTCGTGTTAAATAATTCTATGGTTATAGCGACTACACAAATTGTTAAAAATATGCTTTTACCTAAATTTCGTATTAGCCACTTTCTAGGATATGACTCTGATTTATTATGTTATAAGTCATTTATTTTAAAATTAAAACAAACGAAAATATATCGAACAGAATTTTTTTAATTGTGATTTAAGTAAATAATGGTATTCACTGGTCTTACAATTGCTTTTACAATTACTAATGATGAGATACAGAAACGCTGATGAAGGCAAAAAATAATAATGCTAATTTAGTCTATTTGTCTATAACCATTTCCGTGTAAGAAAGAGTGAACTGTATACCACCATTTTGCAAGGCTTCGACAAAGCGCTTAAAAAATAAAATTAAATGTCAAAAAGATAATGTAATTTTCGATGCTTGTTTCTCTTTTTGTTAATTATAAATACAATACACAACTATAAAAATAATTTGTAATGAAAAAAGAAATACTATTTAACAATAGGATAATTTATCACGACGAAAGGATTAAACCAGGACTCGCACCACTAAATCGATTAACTTATTAAGTTATTGAGAGGATTTTTCTAGTATCAGTATTTTAAGTCAAATAAAAGAATAAAGAGATTCCTAAAGAGTATTATACAATATTAAACTTTTATGGTTAATTAATAATGATGAACTGGTTTGGTGACGTATTTTCCTTCATACAAACAAGCGTTCCATTTCTCGTTGAATAATAAACCAGCTGGACAGTTTACACATCCAACTGTTTGTCCATTCCAACAAGCAATGTAATGTTTTGGTTGATGGTGATCGGCAATGTTCCCTTTGAAGTAAGGTCCTTTGCTTGGACAGTTATCAGGACAGTTGTATCGGACTTCTGGAACCCATGATTTTGTTGTATGGCATGGATCTAAACAAAAAAATATTTAGAACATATAATTTATGTGAATATATTAATTTTGATAATCATTTATTTTTATTTTATAAACGGCTTACCGTTCAGAGAATATAAGCATTGGTTACATTCCTTTTTGAATTTTAAAGTCAATGGCCAACATGCTTGACAGTGAGCAAGTCCACCAACACACTGCACAAAATAATTATCACGTGTTGTGTGATGGTAAACGTAGGGATAATTTCCATCATGCTTTCCAGCGCACAATGAATTTGGACCTAAACAAAATAAGTAATATATCAGTTTCAATTAGAATAAAAAGCAAATGGTGGTTGTTCATTTTCATTAGCTAACAATTCTTTTTAAACTCTGTTTAGAAGGATGTATTATTTTGTATTACAACACTTTTTGTGCAGTTAGAAAAAAGATACATGTTTATACTTACAAGATATTGGAGGTGGGGTTGGACCAGTCACATCTGTAACTTTAAGTGCACGCGCACCTGTAATGAAAACAAAGATCGTTGGTAAAATTATCATTCCAATTGCTAAGCAAATATAAGACATTAGGAAAGCTTTAATAGTTAGATCTAAGTAGCAAAGTACTACTAGAAGGGAATTTTTAATATAATTCTTGCTATCCCTGTTAACTGAGTAAAATTATAGCCTCATAACATTAATTATAAAAAAAAACAAATATAGTCTTACCAGCGAATAATGTGAGAAAAGTGATAAAAGTATTCATCTTTATTCTGTGTTGAGTGATTCCTTGATGTTCAAGCTGTTTGAAACAACGTTCTAGAAATGTCCCTTATATACCCAACGAAACATACGATTTTATACACTTATTACATAACAAACAATAGAAAAGAATATTTGTATCACAAATAAATTGCTCCACGCTGGTATACTACGCATCCAATTAACTTTTCAAGATCAAGTAATTTGCGATGTGGCCGAATCCAAATTTGACCTCATTAGATATGATATTTTTAATAATGTTAAAATATTTTCAAGGAAATAAAACGCCATGAAAGTTTCACTTACTGAGGTTAACAACGTTTTATGTAATGAAAATTGCAAAATCATGCATAAACGTAATTTGTGGCTGAATAATGCATTTGTTATCAGGAATTTGAAATACTGAGAATGCGCTGGTAAAAACAAGCAAACAAACAATCTTAATTGAATTTAATTTATGTCTTCCTTAATCTTTTTTCCATTAAAAGTAAAACAATGGTTGATTTTGTATATTTACCAAGTATTATTGACCTGAAAACTTCAATACAACACGCTATATAAAACCTCCAGGAAAAATCCCAAACTTACCAATAACCCGAACCATTGCATACATAAACAAAATAACCTTATCCACCATGATAAACGCATATACACATAAATAACTCCCGCCATGGTTTTAGAAATTAGAAGCTTATCTTTACCAATTCCTGTTTTGTCCTGGTGAAACGACTAAACCCCTAAAATATTTTTCACCACCTTAGACCATGGTATGCACCGTTATACCCTATATTACTCAAAACCCAACATGCCGAGTCCAATGGCTACCTACAACACTTCGAGAAATAGGTCGAATTATAATTTTGGGTTATGCTGTTGGTTGTAATAATACTAAAAATAATACTCTGAGTTCACAGTGCCCACTGGCTACTAACCAGTATTTTCGTAAAATTAAACCCAGATTTTGCATTTTTTGCGTGCTGCAAAAAGGAAAAATAGTTAAAAATTTAGATAATTTGCTGTTATGTCGTATATTTTGTTTATTTATAAAAACCAACATATTTATATCTAATCGCTCCACGTGTTCTTAACGAGACTAAAAATAAGGGCAAGTCTTAATGACGTTTTTTCAATGAATAAAAATTTCAAGAAAAATGATGAAAAATATATTTTGCTTAGTCATGTGACGAAATCAAAAGTTTGTTGTTTTACTTCGAAGTTTGTCGTAAACTTATTTCCGTATTCCGTATGGAATTAAATTATAGAAAGACTTCTTACATTTTTGCCATCGCGAGTTTGACAAAAATCTTTTAATATTTCGTTAAGACCGGTCAAGCGTTCAGATTAGAGAAGGAGACTATTAGGAATATTTTTGTATTTCCATTCATGAAAAGATCTGAATTTGTAGATTTTAATTTTACTTTGCTTCCTATCTATTCCCGTTACGTGTGTAGTTATTATTGCCACAATCTATTTGATGTTCAGTTTGGGAAACAAAACCGAATCAATTCTTCTTCTGACTCTTCTTATCAAAACTGTCTCGAAGTCGTTATTGAATTAGCTAATTATTAAGTTTTCTTTTTTTTATCGAACTCAGAGAAAGATTTTTCAAGATAATTAATATGACAAGAAAGAGTAACTGGAAGCAATTGCGCAACAAGTTCAAGAATATGTATCGTTCTTGACCTTGGGTGTCATCAACACAGTGAAACGTTACGTCCTTAATTAAAAAATTATCTATACCTGCGAAACTGATGCGTGGACCTTAGACCTTGTTTGTGATAACCTTACGATGCCATGAATAACAAAATCTTTGTCATTAGGAAATTGTTGTACAGTGATGTTCATCCATATCAATATTGACCTTGTCATACCAAAAGTGAAACACAACGTCCTGAATCTGAAAATAATTTTTATTTGATAAAAAGATGTGTGGACCTTACACCTGATTACTTTAAACCTGTTCAAAAATAAGGAAGTACCGTTCAAAAATATAAAAAAGTAGTTTTAAATGGCAACCAAATTTAAACATTTGTCATAAGGACAGTTTTTTGCATTCATGGTAGTTCGAATAAACACATTTACTCGCTTCAAACAACAATTGATTGACCATCATTTATTAGAGTTTTAAACCTACTAAAATAAAATATAATCTGATAAGTGAGCAGTTTTTCAGCTCCAAATTTTCACAATTACACGTATCGCATGTGCTTGTTTTTATTTTAGTGAAGTTTTGTCGGACAATATTTCCTTCACTGGTTCAAAATTTCCCTGTTGTTTTCTCAGAATTGATGTAGGTTATTCATTGTTAGATTCTTATACATATGCAATAACAGATCTGTCGCATTCAATTAAAAATAGATTTCTAAATAGAATTTTACTATGAAATACTCAGTCATTGCACGAAAAAAAGTCCCTGATAAAGGACTGGTACTGTTAAGAAGTAAAGAATTAAGGTCACGTATAATATAAGTTTTAAATTCTAGTTAAAAAATCACTTAACAAAGAAGTGAAGGAAAAACCAAGAAAGTAGAGCTTTTATTTCTTCGCTTTTAATTTTTTCTGTTTTAGTTACAGATCTGATGTACATTCTGTAAACTTTTATATCTTATTGTGAAATTGTACTTTCTTGCATAATATTTAGCAATAAGGAAATTGGATAATAACGTTGGCATATGTACCTTACATAGTGTTGCATATTATTTATTGCTACCTGCATAATTTCGGGCATGTTTTTGATGCACGTGATCCTATGTAAGGGGCGAATATAGAATAAGAATAATAGGTTTGTTTAAACTTGCCAAAAAGGCTATATAGATTGTAGTCTACATTGCGCTGTCAGCTTTTGTGTTTTCTGCACAATGTAAAACGAAAACTTATTATTTAGCATATTTGTTTTGTTTTTCTTTAAGGTTGTTGATTTCATTGAAATAATATTAATCAGTAACTAAGTAAGTAAGTAAGTAAGTAACGGGAAGTTTTAACGTTCTTTGTGATTCCATCCTAACGATTGGCTCTTCCACCCCTCCGACTGTAACTATGTTACATTACCGCCAGAGATACGTATAGCATTGCTCTAACTTGCTTGCCTGCCACACAAGCCGGTTAGCGGTCAGTAGATGGCACCAAATGGGCTGTCAACACTGCATTTGAAGTGCTCCGGAGTGGGGACTTGAACCTGAAACCTTATGATTACAATTCGGATGTGCTACCACTTCACCATCTCCGCTTAATATTTTTGAATTTTGTCCAAAACGAAAGGCAAAGAAAAAAGAAATGCAACTTCCATAACAGAGCGCAAAGGTCAGAATAAAAAACCCCACATCGATTTCCAAGATTTCGATTGGACAAAAGATTATGCTCGGCTAACCTTGTTTAGAATTAGAGTAAATTCAAATAGCTCGTGTAATACGCATTCAATTTTTAGATCACTTTTGGAGTGATTTTTTTAATTCGGATTTCTCCCAAAATGTTGACTCCACCTGTTAATGGCATTAAGAGCTCTTAGAGGCATATAGAAACACATATTCGTATTAAATAATTTTATGGTTATAACGACTACACATATTGTTAAAAATATGCTTCTACCTAAATTTCGTATTAGCCACGGATATGAATCCGATTTTTTATGTTATAAGTCATTTATTTTAAAATTAAAACAAACGAAAATATATCGAACAGGGTAAATAATACTATTCTCTGGTCGTACAATTGCTTTTACAATTGCTAATGATGACACACAGAAACGCTGATGAAGGCAAAAAATGATGATGCTAATTTAGTTCTTATGTGTATAACCCATACCGTCTAAGAGAGAGTGAAATGTAGACCCACAATCTGCAAGGCCCAAAGAAAATAAGTTTAAATGTAAAAAAGACAACGTAATTTTTGATGCTTGTTTCTCTTTATGTTAATTTTAAATACAACACGCAACTAAAATTAAAAATAAATTGTAATGAAAAATTATATACTATTTAACAACCCGACAATTTATCACGACGAAAAGATTAAACCAGGACTCGCACAACTGAATCGATTAACTTTGATGGGAACATAAAGACATTATTAAGGGGATTTTTTCTGGTATCAGTATTTTAACTCAAATAAAATTAAATTCATAAAAAAGCGTTATAAAATATTCTTTTTTGGTTAATTAATAATGTTGAACTGGTTTTGTGACGTATTTTCCTTCATACAGACAAGCGTTCCATTTTTCGTTGAATAATAAGCCAGCTGGACAGTTTACACATCCAACTGTTTGTCCATTCCAACAAGCAATGTAATGTTTTGGCTGATGGTAATCGGCAATGTTACCTTTGAAATAAGGTCCTTTGCTGGGACAGTTATCAGGACAGTTGTATCGGACTTCTGGAACCCATGATTTTGTTGTATGACATGAATCTGAATGAAAAAAGATATAAATATATAGCTTTTGTGAATATATTAATTTTTATCATTATTTATTTTTATTCTTCAAACAACTTACCGCTTAGAGAGTATAAGCATTGGTTACATTCTTTTTTGAATTTCATAGTCAATGGCCAACATGCTTGACAATAAGCAAGTCCACCAACACATTGCACAAAATAATTATCACGTGTTGTGTGATGGTAAACGTAGGGATAATTTCCATCATGCTTTCCAGCGCACAATGAATTTGGACCTAAACAAAATAAGTAATATATCAGTTTCAATTAGAATAAAAAGCAAATGGTGGTTGTTCATTTTCATTAGCTAACAATTCTTTTTAAACTCTGTTTAGAAGGATGTATTATTTTGTATTACAACACTTTTTGTGCAGTTAGAAAAAAGATACATGTTTATACTTACAAGATACTGGAGGTGGGGTTGGACCAGTCACATCTGTAACTTTAAGTGCACGCGCACCTGTAATGAAAACAAAGATCGTTGGTAAAATTATCATTTCAGTTGCTAAGCAAATATAAAACATTAGGAAAGCTAAAACAGTTAGATATAAGTAGCAAAGTACTACTAAAAGAGAAAATTCTTGCTATCCCTGTTATCTGAGTAAAATTATAACGTCATAACATTAATTATATAAGAAAACAAATATAGTCTTACCAGCGAATAATGTGAGAAAGGTGATAAAAGTATTCATCTTTATTCTAGGTTGAGTGATTCCTTGATGTTCAAGCTCTTTGAAACAACGTTCCAGAAATGTCCCTTATATACCCAACAAGCGAACGATTTGATACACTTATTACATAACAAACAAAAGATCAGAATATTTGCATCACAAATAAGTTGTTCCATGCTGGTATACTACGTATCCGATTAACTTTTCAAGATCAAGTAATTTGCGATGTGGCCGAATTCAAATTTGACCTCATTAAATATGCTATTTTTAAAAATGTTAAGAATTTTAAAAGGAAATAAAGCGCTGCAAAAGTTTCACTTACTGAGGTTAATAAGGACTTATGTAATGAAAATTGCAAAATCATGCATAACGTTATTTGTGGCTGAAAAATGCATTTGTTTTCAGGAGATTGACATACTGTATTTGCCAAGTATTATTGGCCTGAAAACTTCAATTTTGGGTTTATGTTATTGATTGTTATAATACTGAAGATATTACGCTGAGTTCACCGAAACACAATGCCCACTGGCTACTAACCAGTATTTTCGTCAAATTAAATCTAGGTGATTTTGCATTTCTTCGCGTGCTGCAAAGAGGAAAAATAGTTGAAAATTTATATAATTTGCTGTTATGTCGTATAATTTGTTTATTTACAGAAACCAAAATATTTATATCTAATCGCTCCACGTGTTCTTAACGAGACCAAAAACAAGGGCAAGCCTTAATGACCTTTTTTCTATGAATAAAAATTTCAAGAAAAATGATGAAAAATATATTTTGCTTAGTCATGTGACGAAATCAAAAGTTTGTTGTTTTACTTCGAAGTTTGTCGTAAACTTATTTCCGTATTCCGTATGGAATTAAATTATTGAAAGACTTCTTACATTTTTGCCATCGCGAGTTTGACAAAATATTTTCAATATTTGGTTTAGAACGGTTAAGTGTTCAGATTAGAGAAGGGAACTGTTAGGAATATTTTTGTCGATTATGAGTAAATGTTTTATAAATTTTTACATTTCCATTCATACAAAGATCTGAATATATAGATTTAAATTTTACTTTGCTTTCTATCTATTCCCGTTACGTGTGTAGTTATTATTGCCACAATCTATTTGATGTTCAGTTTAGGAAACAAAACCGAATCAATTCTTCTTTTGACTCTTCTTATTAAAGTTGTGTCGAGGTTGTTAAATTTGCTAATTTGTGGTTTTCAATATCGATTTCAGAGAAAGATTTTTCAAGAAAATTAATATGACAAGAAAGAGTAACTGAAAGTTATTGCGCAACAAGTTCAAGAATATGTATCGTTCTTGACCTTGGGTGTCATCAACACAGTGAAACATTACGTCCTTAATTAATAATAACTTATCTTTACCTGCGAAACAGATGCGTGGACCTTAGATCTTGTTTGTGATAACCTTACGATACCATGAATATCATTAAGAGATTGTTTTACAGTGATGTTCGTCCATATCAACTTGGTTTCTCTAAACAACCATTGGCAAAGGTGCAAAGCAATGCCTTAGCAAACCGTTGAAAACAAAAATTATTATGAATTTTATGATTTTACGATTCAAAGAAAAAAAGTTCGTCGGCAAATTTAATCACTACTTGGGTATCACCGCAACTAAGGACTCTTTGTTTGGTTTCACAAACAACTTATCGTAAAACGCGCTCCTTTACATTATCTTTATTTAACCAGGAAATTAGAAAATAACGTTGGCTTATGAACCAACATTGTGTTGCATCATTTATTGCTGCGTGCGTTATCTCCAGCATGTCCTATCCTGAAAACATGTGTTCTCTATAAAGCTGTTTGTTGTTTTATACCTACCCACAGTTATTTTTTAAAATCATAAACTAAACAAAAAATGATATTTTCTACATTAATTTCATCCTAAAAAAAATTACAAAATGGCCTGAATATCCATGGAAATTGGTATGGACTTATGATTGTTCTTTTGGTTTTATCAATCGGAACCTATCTAAGAAACAAACACGGGCCATTTAACTACTATGTCAAGAGGATTCTCTTTGTTCCTTTAAAACTTATATCAATTAGGTAGAATATCCTAAGCGAAAGGTATTGACCATTTTCATTGCTTGGCGGTAATCTTCGCCCATCAAAACTAGAATTGTTTTCAAAATGAACCAACCAGAATCTTTGATTATTTTTTTTTCTCAGTAAGGAATCTCTCGCTTGCAGAGATCAGCCTTAAAAGGGAATGTGCATTATCTAGAGATGTGCTTATTTTTAGATTGAAAAGGTAACGATGTTACCGTAAATGTTGGGTTTTTGACTTTGTAAATTTACAGTAACTGTCTTAACAAAAAGAAATTACATTTTTCTTTCATTAATTTTGCTCTTTTAGAATATCAACTCACTTAATCCTAACTAATTAACCAGGTGCTAACACATGCATAGCCGCCAAAGCGATTCTCCCTCTTAAAGTACAAGTTAACGTCAATTAATGTTCCACGAATGTTCGTTAAAAAGAATTATTTTTTTGCTACCATTCACCTCGTGGTTGTTAATGAAAAGAATGAGGAAATACCGTGGCAACTAATTGTTTTTGTAACGCGTTCCACATGGAGGGGGCATCTAACAAATTTTAACCTTGACTGCGGCTCATGCACGATGTTAATTGTCTGATTATATAATCCTAATTGCGAATTCGTGTATAAAAAGAACAGTTCAAGGACCAAATGTATCACAAATTTGAAACAGTCAACAGAAAGTTAGTAAATTCATTGAAAATAATTTAAAGAAAAATGAAGACAGTATTGGCACTGATTGCAATGATTGCAGGTAAATATTTGTTCCTCTTCTTACCATTTTGTTGTATTCATAAAAAAAATTAGGCGATCCATTTGTACTCCCAGAATGTGAGTTGCGCTTTTGTCAGGAAAATAAATGAAACTCTAAAAAAGCCCAAAGTTTTAAGAATTCCAAATCCTCAATAGGAATTTTAGAATTTGTTGTTCTCTTATCATAAGAACCTATGTAATTACAAATTCACTGAAATTGTTCAAATTTTTTTTAGCTGGCTATGCACTCAAAGTAACTGACGTTACTGGACCGACCCCTCCACCTGTTTCGTGTGAGTATTTACTTTAAAGCTTTCTTGCTTTAACACAATATGTTGTCGTAAGCAAGTTTCAAGTCTCACGTTTCATCAGCATTTGATTAGGAAATACATATTTCATTTAAACAACTACATTTGTACTCTAGAACTTGAAGTAGATTTGAATGAATCTTAGTGTAAAAAAAAGTTGATTAGAAGTTGCTCGAATTCGGAGTGTAAGAACAGATATATAATACTTTAAACTGGAAATAGCTTACAATAGTGTCCAAGATGAAATACAGCTATTCATAATTTATAACCACCATGGTTTAGTAAACCGTACAACACCGTACAACACCGTACAACACCGGGAGTCTAAGGATAGGGTGATATAGCCTTCTCAGGTTTTTTGCTAGGCAATAAATAATGCGTTAAAAAATGTTGAAGGATTTAAAACCCCGCCTCCTTCCTTCATTTGAAAACTATAGAAAATTAACTATTAAAAATTTAATGCTGTAAAATATTTATTTTTGTGTGCTAATGTAGACCGGATATTTTAACGTGATTGAAATTCAGGTTGTTTCCTCTTGACAATCGAATAGTTATGTTTTTTCTCGCGATTTTAAATATACTTTCTTTTGCTACGGCCGCATTAGAAAAGTACTAATAACTTTTAGGACCAAAATGTAAACCAAAAAGAATTTTTAAAACCATTACACCGTTAACTTTGTATCCTCTACGAAAAATTTATATACATTGTAATGTTTTTTAAACAAAAAAAAAATCCGTATCATCAAAGTAATAATTACCTTTCTCATTTTGTTTAGGTCCAAATTCATTGTGCGCTGGAAAGCATGATGGAAATTATCCCTACGTTTACCATCACACAACACGTGATAATTATTTTGTGCAATGTGTTGGTGGACTTGCTTATTGTCAAGCATGTTGGCCATTGACTATGAAATTCAAAAAAGAATGTAACCAATGCTTATACTCTCTAAGCGGTAAGTTGTTTGAAGAATAAAAATAAATAATGATAAAAATTAATATATTCACAAAAGTTATATATTTATATCTTTTTTTCGTTCAGATTCATGTCATACAACAAAATCATGGGTTCCAGAAGTCCGATACAACTGTCCTGATAACTGTCCTAGCAAAGGACCTTACTTCAAAGGTAACATCGCCGATCACCATCAACCAAAACATTACATTGCTTGTTGGAATGGACAAACAGTTGGATGTGTAAACTGTCCAGCTGGCTTATTATTCAACGAAAAATGGAACGCTTGTCTGTATGAAGGAAAATACGTCACGAAACCAGTTCATCATTAATAATTAGCCATAAAAGAATAATATCAATTAATGCGATTTTATTTATTACTTCTTTTGGGATTTCTTATCATTTTCTGGAATATTGTGGTCAGCTTATAGAGGACATTCTTCCCTAATAACATCTTAAATCCTTTAAATAGCGTACATTATCCTCCTATTTTTCTTAAATTCAGTGGTTTGAGACTAATTTAGTCGTTTGTTTTAAAGCGTGGACGATATATCCACTATCGCCTATATTTTTTTAATTAAGTTTATTATTCTAGTTACATATTGTATTTATAATTAAGGTAAGGAGATACATGCATGAATGAAAAAACTAAAATTTTTTTTCTCGATATCCGGTGCTACCTTGCACACGAACAAGAATATAACCCTGGGAGAAAATTTGTTCTGTCATTTTTATTAGCTTCAAGAAATGAAAAGTTTTGCTCCCGTCCCTAAAACCAACGTAAAAATCTTATTTATTCTGTTGACTGGTTTAAAATTTCGAAGATCGAGAACATTTTAACGGTACGCATGTTCTTGTTATAATGACATATTGACGACAAATTAGCGAGCAATAATTTTTTGTCAAATTGCGAAAATTATTTCAGTATTTAACTGTGGAAAATATCATGGTCATAGAATTAGTACATCCCTACGTTCAACATGGACGTGAAAATTACCCCTTCTGCCAAAAAACCCACACCAAAAAGAGTCCCCACCCTAAAAGATATGGTTTGGCTAATTTAGAAGGCAAGTAATTTTTCTTACCAGTTTTTTTGCTAAGAAGTTTTAGTAAAAATTTCAAAACTTAATACTTCTTTTTATTTTAGAGTTATGTTCTGTTCTGTTGGAAGATAACAAAAAAGAGTCGCTTTTAGAGATGGTAAGGTTAAACTTTTAACTTATAAATAAAAAAAGGTTTTTTACGTTGTGTGTAGACGTAGGAATTGTATCAAATACACATCAAAAGTTGCCTCCATAAAAGTACCTTGCTGTTTCCTCTCGCCAAGGAGGTTTAAAGAGAGAAGGAGATACATCACAGCAACGTCCATTTAAATTCTATTCAAATTTCTTTTGTTTACGTGCTCCTTTGAACCGATCCGTTGCGCCGCTTTTGCTGTATTTTTACATGCCGAGTGTGAGACGAGTGTTTTAACGACAAAGCAGAACTTTCAAAAAACATACTAAAAGCTATACCGAACATAAATAAAACACATGGCTCTGTTGAGCTATAAGAATTAATGCTGGTGAAGTTTATTATCCCCACTTGCAAAACGATTCAGCTGGTATTTGGAGCTTATATTGTGTAAATTGTTGCCCTGAGATATGGTGTAATTTTGTATCTTGTAGATGTTTCTGTATGTTCCCTCCTAGCACAGCGTCAGTTAAAAGATTGATAAAACTTTTAAAAAATATTACTGCAGGAGGGGTTGCATATTAGTACATATTTTTTTCTTCAAAGTTATTGAATTTTCGGTATAGAATCGGTGTTCGGTGACCATTGTTTCTTTCATAGAACAAAAGAATATTAATCATTCGTTACTATCTTTAATTATACGTTTTTCGTTGGGCAATGATTTACTTTTATTACTTCGCGTTTTTATTTTCTAATATTGTTTTTTTATCTTTATGTTACCATAATTTCCCTCATTTTCGGCTGATTTTACTTATTTTCTGCATGTACCACCAGAAATGTTTAAAAACTGATTTTAAACGATCAAAATACAAAACAAACGACTTTTTACCGCTAGAAAAATAATTTATAATTATGCAGAAATAACAATGAGCAACGGTTACTTTTATAATTTACGCGCGAGATTTCAAAAAATTTTGTTTACAAAACTGAATTTGAAAACAATACAGCAACCTGCAAATCGGCAAGGGATGGTTTCAATAGAAACTGCTGAGATGTATCTCCTTCTCTTTTTAAACCTCCTTGCTCTCGCAAATAAAAATTTTCGTCAAAAATTTTGTGTTGTTTTGGTTAGTTTTGAGATTTTAATAAAGAAATAAGCCAAAGACTTTGATCAGTCACCCTTTTAGAAATAATGCATTAGCGTTCAAATTTATTAAAAAAATCATAGAAAATTATACATTCATGTATTTGCTGTTATATAAAAAAGCCCTTAGATTGCAACTGCCAAATTTAAAAAATTAAAGGAGTTTAAAACGCAAATATATTAACTTACAGGCATTCTTGAAAAAATGTTTTAAGTGAGCGATAATTCGTTAAATAAGGGTAGAATCGAAAGCAAGGCTTTTTTTGGACAAATTCATCTGCATAAGGGAGTTTTAGATGGCTACAATTTAATTATTTTCTAATTCTTTCTTTTTTACTTTTAAAGTTCATTTATAATGAACTTTAAAACTTGGTGAAGAGACTAGTTCTAAAAGTTTCTTAATTTTGGTTTAAATTTAAAATGTATTTAGTTCTGAAAGTTTCTTATTCGGTTTCTCATTTTAAATCATTCCTTTTGTTTTAACTTGAAAAATGAAAACATTCCATTTTCAAATGCGTTTGAAACAAATTTGTCTTTGCAATATAATAGCTTCATTCAAATAGAAATTTTCATTTCAAAACAATTTTCTCAAATAGGAAGTCAAATATGGAAAAAGTTTCTTATTTAAAAAATAGTCATAAAAATGGTAGTTGTAAAAGTTTCTTAATGTTTTGACATTCTACATGTCATTCTTATAAACTGTTTTTTTATGAAGAAAAAAAGGTATTGTGTAAGAAAAAATAACATTCTTGTTAATAAGCTTATAAACCACCTATAGCCTATAGCCTAAAAACAAGCACTTTGGTAGTTCAATATGCCATATATGTTATGTTTCATTTAAATGTAGCAATAAACTTGCTTTGTTTTAAGAAACATTGAATAGCATGATACGAAACTGAAATATTGATTGCTTATATTTAGCATTGTCAACTAATTACAGATAATTAAAAGATGGTTAACTAATGACTTAACGATGCAATATTTGATAGATGGAGATAAATAATGTGAAAGTTGTTGAACGTTGCCAGCAATCATAACAAGCATTTTCCTCTGTTTACATATCAAAATGAAGAAAGGAGGAAAATTACAACGTCTTTATAACAAATACACCTATATTCGATTGAGAAAATTTTATCAAGAGTGGAATTTTTTTACAAGATATTATTAGATTGTAAAGAACTGGCCAGTCAAAGATCTAGATCCACTGGGATTTATATTCCTTGTCCACAAAAACAAAACTGGAAACTACTTATCTGGACCGCAAATCACTTCGTTAAATTGGAAGGCGACTACGAACTGAAGTGTACCAATTTATTGCCTTTAGAAATGTCATTTAAATTGGCGTACTTCTGCAGATAACATTTATATCGTTAAGGCGGTTCCCCTAGAAAAAAACTATATCGCAGAGGATTGTCTTTTCTGAAGATACTTGATGAGGATATCATAGTATGTGACGGTACGACAAAATTAAGTCAAAATTTTCATCGATTGGTTGCCATGGTTACCCGTTGCTAGGAGAAGTATAGGCACAATATGACATTTTGCTGCTCGACGCCTAACCAAATAACTGAATAACATGCGTTACTTCAAGCGCCTTTTTGGCCGCTTTTGTTCCTCATGGGTTTCGTGTATGGATTGAGCGAAACGCATTTTCGCAAGACTGACTCGTCTTCCAGAGAACTGATGCGGTATTTTTTGGACGACAGAAAAGCAAAAACAGGGCGAAACAGGCAATATCTCGACAAAATAACTGAAAGACAAAACTTCGATTTGAAAATCGGTTTCGTTTAAACACTAGGTGGTACTAATGCATGCATCCACAGAAGAAATTGTAAAGCGTGGGTGCTTCCATCTTGAGAATTCTTGTTTCGCGTGGATTCCGAACTTAAACGGTAAAAAACTATTGTTTAAAGATTATTTTATGGACATTCTTGACTTGTGGATCGACAAAAGGTGTACGCCAGCACTATTTCGACCTGAAAAGCACCAAATACCTAAGACCTTGAATCTTAAGTCTAATTGATGATGAGTAAACTCTGACGAGTTCACTTCGGAGGGTGCATCGTTAAGACAGCTTTCTGACTGCGTGTGGAACACCACATTTAATATTCAGAACTGTCATATATTGTCTTAGGAGGCCCTAAAGTATCATCTAGCTATTGCAAGGAATTAAACATCGACGGAAAATGGTTGCTATGGGCGTTGCTATGCACTTATATTTGCGGTTGGTTGGAAAAAGTGGCAGAATGCGCAATAAAAACCTAAATTTATCATAAGCACTACTTGCCACGGTATTCTAAGATGAATTTGCTGTCAGAAAGCAGCTAATTGACAATTCTTGAAATTTAGAATTTTTTTCTAGGGGAACCACCTTAATATAATGAATGGTTCGTAGATATTCTAATGACAGGAAATGATATTGCTACCCTGTATTCGTTTGCACGAGAGAAAAGCAAAAGATTCATATTGTCAAATATAAAATAAGCGTTTCTTTGTATTTTAAAAATTAGGAACAAGTCCTAAATGACGCGCGGCGGCAATATTTTAAACATGTTAGTAAAGTGTAAAAGTGTGTCCGTGTAGTTTATTTAATTTTCATGAACCCAGAACAATGTTGATTGATTTTTCTCTTTGTTTACTATATAAATATATGAAGATTGTACAAACAGAGACGAGAAAAGTTAAAAAATATTTGGTACAAAATAAAACATTTATTTGTAAATATGTTCTATAAAGCATAAAGAAAAATAAAGAAGAATATATAGAAATAAAATTTCCCAACCGAAATATATCATTTTTATTTTATCAACTGAAATTTATTTTAACAATGTTCAAGTTTCATCTTATTGAATGTTGTTAGCTAAGTTCATTGGCTATACATACTCAAAACATTAAAAACAAAAATCGTCTAATAAAAACTTTACAATGGTTTGGTCAAGTATTTTCCCTCCCATAAGCATGCGTTTTCTTGTTCATTGAAAAGTAATGGTTTTGGACAGTTGACGCATCCAACAGTAACTCCGTTCCAGCAACCAACATAATGACGAGGCTCGCTACTATCACGAACATTTCCTTGGAAATCGGGTCCACGTGCAGGGCAAATATCAGGGCATGTGTATCTTACTTCAGGCACCCATGTTTGTGTTGTGTGGCAGGGATCTAGAATTAATAGATAAAAAAACAAAATGAGATACAATATAGAATATGAAGTTATTGTTGTAAAATACTAACAAGTATATGTAGCACTTACCGCTTAAACCGTACAAGCATTGATTACACTGTTGTTTGAATTTCATAGATAATGGCCAACATGCTTGACAATATGCATTTCCGCCAACACATTGTACAAAATAGTTATCTTTGTATCCGTGAACACCATCGTAGTTGTAGTTGCCATCAGATTTACCAGCGCACATTGAGTTTGAACCTGAATATGTAATAGAAATAGTTATTTTTTAATCGATGTTTTTTTCTTTAAAGGTTTGTATAGGATGTTAGGTAATATTTTTAAGTGTCTTTGTCAAAGCAAAGTTGAAGCTGTCTGAAGAAAGCAAAAATTGATATACTTACATTGTACTGGAGGTGGTGTTGGTCCAGTGACAGTTGGTACATTCAGTGCTGCAATACCTATAAGGATCCAAAAAAATATATACATATTTCAATGTCTTTATACAGTATTTATATTTATACTCTGAACATTTTTTTAATTATTTTTTATATTATTTAGCTTCGAATTGTTTTCAAAATAATAGTCAAGTTACCTGAAAGCAGAAATGAAATGGCAATAATAGTTTTCATCTTGTTGTTGATTTCTTTTCTTTCGTGTGTTTTTATGTGAACAGTCCAGCTGCTGGTGTGTGAATGAAAAACATCGCATCTACAGCCATATTTGAATTGTGAAAATAATTACGTTACATAAGATCAATTTGCAAAAATTCTCACATATGACAGGTTAATGATTTTGCGGCCATAACCAATCGTAAACCACGCTTTTGTTGATGTAGTTACTAGTTTCAAAACACAAAAGAAAGAATGCGTTGTCACAGGGAGCTCTAGTCTATTGGTCAGTTTGTTTGTTCTTTTTCGATGTAATGGGTTAATTTATGATCTTACGATTGCTTTCTTCATTAAAAACAAATTACCAACGTACATCATTAATTATGCTGTGGAGTTATTTTAGTACATATTTTAAATTAGTGTAGTTTATTGCGTATTTCCTGTGCTCTCCCAGTTGATAATTCACTGACCAGATTTAGTTTTTTTGAGCGTACGAACAGACATAGAATTTTAAAGTAGGTTAGAAATATGATATCCTCCTATTGGGTAAGTTTTAGTTACTTAGCAAAACCTAAAAGATGCTGTTCTTCATTTTAACGTGAAATATATACCATGTGGTGTGTAATACATAATAGCGATACAATTGGTGATAAAGTATACATTTTAAGGACATGAAACTTTAGCATTGGCCAGATATGTGATTGAAATTTAACTTGTATAGTAGCAGTCACAGGACAGAACAGTGCCGATGATTCGAACCTCCAGTATCAAGAAAATAGTTCGAGTTATCAAATGTGTAACTAACCGTGTCATTCGAATCCTTATGATACAGTTCGAGGTTCCTTAAATTGACATTAGTGTCAAAAAGTTTATTTTATAATGCTCTAATAAATTGGACAAAACCTGTTTCTTCATTTCTTGAAGAAAAAGTCTATAACTTAGACTCTGTCGTTATTTTTTGCGTTATTAGGAATATGTTGGTCTATCGAGTCGGTAATTTATCAAGTTCGCGAGCTACTGAAAGTTGGAGGAAATTTAAAACAGTTCGAGTTAGTAAAAGATCGGGTAATCGAAATTGTACTGTATCAACTAATGAGCTATTGTAATAAGAAGGTGGTACAAATAAGATTGGAAACACGTTACTTTTACTTTTGATCCGCTGTGTAGATGAGAGAGATCCCGTTTTCCCTGTGTTGGCTACAGTAACAGGCCAATATTTACAATTCGACCATATCTGTTATCTTGGTCAAAACGTTTGAAGCAGCAGCAGTCATAGTCGAAAAATGATCAAACTTTTGTGCAGCCTATGGACTAAGAAATCGCTACAGTAAAAGATGTCATCAGCGTTCACAAGCTCTTTAATGAAATTTTTTAGTAACTAGAAAGTAAACTACATCAAAGCCTAAGAAATTGAAAATATGCTCAGAATACATTTTGTATCTTCAGGTGTAAATTTAGGTGACTCTTTTAATTCAATTGATTAAAAAAGTCTTTGACATTTATATTTGTGAGTATCCTGAACGCAACAGGATTTTATAATGTGATATAAAAATCTATAATTCATGAAGATAATGAAAAAAACAACATTCTTGTCAAGGTAGCTAGGCAAATGAAACGTAAAGGATAAACCTTTTCCGTTGTCATCAATTCTATACGGAAAATTTGTGTCAGTGTGAACAAAAATAAGCATAATATTATAGCACTTCGCAATGGCTACCATAAAATTTTTATGGTTCACGTATCAATTATGTGTTCTTCATGAGTCATAGAATTTGTTATTAAATTAATTTTACGACCTAATTAGGTTTAAATGGGATATTAATGGATTAATTATGTAAAAAACTTAATTTTAAGCGATATTTTAATGTGTTGCACTTTTTAAGTCGCCCGTGTTTGCAATGTGTAGAGAATAAAGACGCCATAAAAAAGTTTTGTTAACCTAAGCAATCTATTAAAATTTTTATATATTATTTATTTGTGCATTTTAATCCGGCCTACATCAGCAAAAAGGGGCACTTAAACCGCCGTAATTTTTGAAGGTATGTTTAAAAAGCAGCATTAATTGGGTTACGCAACGATACCAAACATGAAACCTCTAGATCTTATCCTCAGTCACCAATGGCAGCTCAAGTTTTGAGGAGCTGACTATGTGCTGACTGAAAAAGGGGTCTTTTCAAGAGAAGGCCGTCCTGTACAGGTTAAACACAAGTACAGTTCTAAGTACAAACTCTGTCTGATCGCAACCTTTCACCTTTGTGATGTAATAATACATGTTACAATTTTTTTGGAATTGTAATTTAAAGTTGCATGTCATGGTTTTTTCAATTAACATCAATTAAAACTAGCTTCTCTAATTTACTGCCATTTCAAAATACACTGAAATTCTTCTTGGGTGACAAATACATTTCAAAGCCGTGGAATTGTTTTCACTTTATGATGTCGCTTTAAAGCTGTGAGCAACCATTTTGAACACACAACATACGGGTATTGTTATAGAGAGTAGTCGTTAACCCGTGGAGAAATAGACGTCTTCGTGCTTTAGCAAATTATTTACTCTGCGGGGGACGCGGGATAAAGCTTTGCGCAGCCATATTGAAAAGATGAAATACGCTTATTAAAATTAGAGAAATACGTTAGCTTTTTTTGATGACAACAATTAAAAGGAGAACGAAAATAAACATGGAAAAAAAGGGTGGTTACAACATGTCAGGAAATAGCTCTCTCGTTTTAATTAACATTTCTGTATGTTGCCAACGTTAATGTTAGCAATTACAAACTGAACATTAACAATTCCTTGAACACGTTCATTTCCGTTCGTAATAGAATACAACCTAGTTCAGGATTTTCGAATGCATTGTATGCACGTGTTGTCAGTTGCAGATTCAGTGATAGAAAACATAACAAAAAAAATCTTTATATGACTTAACTCTTTATATCTCTTTATATCTCTTTATATCTCTTAACTTTACGGTCATTCTTAATAAAATCAATATGAGACATTTTAAACGTATAGTGGTCGAGTTGTACTTCACCCCTTACAACTAAAGATGTGGTTACAGCTTATGTAACAACTTGGTGCAGCATATTTTCCATGTCCGTTTTAACTAAACTGTCATTTATTTGATATTCTGTATATGTCATTATTTCACATCTTAAGTCCAATATATCCATTTCTTATGCAATCTGCTCAAAGTGTCATTCTAAAAATTCTTATTGCTTTCTTCATCTGTTTGTTTATAAATAAATAACATTTTAAAGTTTTCTTCAGTACGATTGATATGAAATAAATGTGTAAATGATTCCTCTTCTACTCCTCTTTTACTCTTCATCTATGTTATATTGTCAAAGGAACAGCGAGCGCCAGTGTCTATTACTGCGTCATGTACTTAATACAGCAGGATTAAACAATCGTTGTTAAAGATCACCTATTGTCCCTATAGCCGACATAATTTTTCCCGATAACCATATATAAGTCACCATGTTTCTAATAATTAGATCATTGCCCGCCAATAGCAGCAGTAGCTGTCGAAACGTAGCCTAGAATAAACTCGCTTGTTCATGACATGATAATATCTATATTATTCAATGACAATAACTGAACAGATAAAGTGGTAATATTTTTTAAAACGCAATGTTTTCATTGTCATTTCAAGTTTTCTGGCACGTTTGCTCCCCTTTAGAGACTCCCTAATAGCAGTGGTATTTTACACATGTTTTCTGATTTGCTAAAATAAATATTAATGAATATATATTTTTTTGAATCAATATATTTCTTAAAGTTTACTTGACATTTGACTTCATGTATTTATGTGTTGATATATTATATTATATGTTACGGGGATTGTAATTAATTCGGAAATTATGCCCAATAACTGGTTATTATGCATAATAACGATAACCCAAACCCATACACATAATGAATATGTATAATTTTTAATTGATCATATTCCCCGTAACAAATATATATCTTCGCATTTACTTTAATTTTTCCCTCTCTGAAAATCATATCGCTTAAATAGTAATATAGCTAAAAAAAACATTCACATTTACGCGCGTTTTCACATTCCGTTTGCATAAGTCATACTTCAAAACGACGGATGCCGTTCTCTTGCCATTCTTCGTCTCGGCCGCCATACTCTTTGCATGATGTAAGGCACAATGATGAAATTTTAAATATTAATGACATATAATTTACTTGACACCTTCATTCGGAAAAATTATCGACGTTAAAATGACCAAAGAAATTCAAAGAAATGTAAGGAACAGTTTTCACAATAACAACAACAAAAAAGCACTCGTAACACAATTAGGGACAATCAAATAATTAACAAAGAAACAAAAGACAATGTCATTGAAGTATTATGTTGTTACGTTACAAAATAAAGATTTTATCACACCTTCCATGGTATCGCTGTTACACCAGACAGCGCACAAATTATGTGGTTTTTACCACGATGATTGTACTTTTTTAGATTGTTATTGAAGGTTCTAACCCTTAAAATTTTAATATTCGTGTAAATCGCTTTTTAGTTATTCAAAATCTCCATATAAAAGAGACCGAGAGTAATTATCTGTCTTCCCTTATTCTAGAATTGACAATACTTCAACAACATGCAACAATTAAGGTTTCTATGATAAACCCATTCGCCTAATAGGTTTGGTGTGCCACAAGCTATATGTAGAATGTTACACAGGTAGCCCGATATTATATAACACTATGGTAGCTAATGGGTAAATCAAATGCATTTTAATAATGTTGAATGTAATGTTTTTTTAAATACCTTAAGGGGAATTAATTTTTGCGAGACATTTGGAGAAAATTCTCAAGTAAAAATTTTCACCAAAAACAGAAAGCCCTAATATAATATTTCGCAGGAATTATATTTTGCGAATTTCGCGAACAAAGAATTTGACGACATTGTCCCATTTTATTCTATTTTTAAGAGCGCTTCATAAAATATAGAATGCCGAAGTTGAAATTAATATACCATATTTCCTCTTATTAGCGCCGCCATCTTATTAGCGCCGCCCTCTAATAAGCGTCGCATCTACAAAAATAAAAATTGAATATTTGAGGAAATACGGTATGTAAAAGAACTGGATAAATCAGAGGAAAAGAAAGTGTTAATCTTTTGTCAAGAGGGAAAAAAATCCATATTTCGCGGAAATTATTCCCCGAATGTATCTTAAATATATAAGAATAGGCACACGGCGATGCAATAGGTGGGTGAAATTGCGAATATTTTTTCAGTTAAAATCTAAAGTTTCATTCCATTTATTTATATTATATTATTCTATTTTTCTATTTCTTTTTAAAGTAATACTACTTTATAAAAGTTTTAGGTTAGCTACATATGATCGAATATATTAAACTTGAAAATAAGATATAAAAATAGAAGACAACATATATGTTGCGAAAGATTTTATTATATGGCATTATAATTTCTCTATTGACACATTAATATGGTTACCTAAAAATAAACAAAAAAGAAGGGTGTTATGGTGAAGATGATTGGGTGCTATGTACGTATCCGGTGATTCACAATATCACTATAACTAATGACCTGTCAAAATTAAGTAAAAAGTTGCAATTTTGTTATGTAACGATAATTACAGAACAAACTGTTTATAAGGCAGGTCCATATTCAGTTAAATCAGTTAGTTATTCAAGTTAATATATCAAATCAGCTGGACTGACCACTGAACAAGAAATATAACAAAGTGTCGAACGCTTTTTGAAGATGAAGAGTTTTATTGCAATTTCATTTATTTTATCAGGTAAGAATGGTTTTTATATCAAGAACCGAAAATGTATTAATTCTTCACTCAAGTAGTCTTTAATTTATCAAAATAATTTTGTTATCTATTTTAGGAATCTCTGCGTTAAATGTTCCCACTGTGACTGGACCAACACCACCACCAGTAGCATGTAAGCAGTATTTATGTTTATTTAATATCTTTTTCTCTTGAAGTTATCATATAACTCTTATCTTATCAGAATTCTTAACTTTGTTACAAATGAGTAATCTTTATTTTTTAGGTTCAAACTCAATGTGCGCTGGTAAGTCTGATGGCAACTACAACTACGATGGTGTTCACGGATACAAAGATAACTATTTTGTACAATGCCTTGGAGGAAAAGCATATTGTCAAGCATGTTGGCCATTATCTATGAAATTCAAACAACAGTGTAATCAATGCTTGTACGGTTTAAGCGGTAAGTGCTACATATCCTTGTTAGTATTTTACAACAATAACTTCACATTCAATATTGTATCTCATTTTAATTTTTACCTATTAATTCTAGATCCCTGCCACACAACACAAACATGGGTGCCTGAAGTAAGATACACATGCCCTGATATTTGCCCTGCACGTGGACCCGATTTCAAAGGAAATGTTCGTGATAGTAACGAGCCTCGTCATTATGTTGGTTGCTGGAACGGAGTTACTGTTGGATGCGTCAACTGTCCAAAACCATTACTTTTCAATGAACAAGAAAACGCCTGCTTATGGGAGGGAAAATACTTGACCAAACCATTGTAAAAATTCTAACTTTTAATTTGACGTTGGTAAAGGAATTCCAAGATTATTAATTTTATTTGTTTTGTTTAGAGGCATAACTTTGTGAAATATAAAGTTTATTGTACTCAATTATTGTTGTTTTTTCTTTTATCTTTTTATCGAGAAAGATTTCTGAATAAAACAAACCATTAGTATCTCCTTACTTAAACTCAAGAAAAAATAAGGGAAAGTAGCTAAACTTCCCCCGGCTTAAAATTTACGGTTGTTTAACTGTAACGCAAATGTTTTCACCGGTTTCTATTTAACTATTTTATCGACATACTGTTATAGCAGACTGAAATGTAAAGTAAAATATTTTTATTTTATTAAAAATACAGACAACGTACCGTTATCGAGTTGTTACTGAAACAGTAGATCTGCTTTTTTCATGCGAGAAAAAAAGTTGTTTTTTTGCCTCATTCAAATCTAAGTCCCGGCTGCCAAGACGCTTAAAGTTTCAACTACACAGCTATAGCAGAAACACGGAGCACTCAGTGACTGTAGCATTTTTTCACATATAAAATCTTTGTCTGACTACTTTCAATTTCACTAGGTAGCTAGATATAATTAAGGCATAAACTGCAACTTGTAAAACTCATCTGGTGAAGATAACACAAAATAAGAAATAATATTACCTAGAATAAAAAACACTATGAAATTGAATAAAACTTGACAAAAAAATCATAAACACAGCTGTCTAGCTATGCTAACTCCTCATCAGGCTAGATAAATGGTAGCCGAAATATTAAATTTGGTTTAATTAAGATCATACATGGCCAAAAAAAGAGTAAAAAAACAAAAAAAAACATAAAAGAAGTGCAACAAGTTGACTGAAAGTCTTATGAAAAGTAGAGTGATCGAAATAGAGCTATCAAAAGAGTTCACAAAAATATGACAAATAAATATCGAAACAGATAATATGAAAAAATCGTTAAAAGGGTGGCAGGATAAGGCGCCCCAACTTGTACTAAACAGAATAAAACGCCAGTGTGTACACTTAGCAAAATGACACGAAAATTTAAAAAAATTATTTTCCAGATTTTATATTATAAAGAGGTATTCAGGGGTTCACAAACTAAGTTTCAAGGTCGAGGTGCCTAATATAGGTTGCAAAAAAATTTGTAATAATACTACTCTTCATGATAATAAAAAGAAATGTCGCAAATAATAAAGAAGAACATTTTTTCTCTAAAAATGCTCCGAGACAACTAAAATGCAGTATTTAACAAAAATGTGACCCCTCCCCTCCCCCGCTACAATCTCAGCGTTGCGACCTATGAAGGGATATGGAAGACAAGTATCTAAAGATCAAGACTCATTTTCGTTCCTAAAATTTTCGAAAACGTACAAGTATTTGGTTGGTTTTTGCTTTAGTATACCCTTTTAATTTTTTTGTATATATAAGTTTACCGTATGATTGCTAAGCTACTAAAGTTTGAATAACCTCCATTAAAATTGAAACGACGCTTAGCATATTGTTACCTTCTGAAAATCTCAGATTAATAATTTTTGATATTTTTGGAATATTTTAAAGGACAACAAGCCTTCAACGCTATTTTTAAATTTTTATTTGCGACTTTTATTAAAATCCACTTTGCGAAGTAATTTAGAGATCCACATTTCTGAATTGAATAGAGAAAGTTAGATAACTTTTTACAGATACAGACATACATTTCTAAGCAATTTTTTTCCCCAATTTTTTTTTTGGTACCGGAACTCATTCCAAGGGGGTGCTTATTCTACAGGGCTACTTAATAATTTCAATCAAGAAATAGGGCAAAAAAACCGATACATTCACAATTTAGAATGAAATTCAACCTATTTTACCGGGTTTATTGCGGTCTGCGCAAAGAAATACAAAGCGCGCTAAGTTCTCACAATACAGTGTGTCATTTAGAATCAATAACGACAATATCATAACAGAAAATTGTCTATAAAAATATGCCTAATATAATATTAATAATGCGGAGAAGGTGCAGTGGTAGCGCATTCGGCTTGTTATCACAAGGTTTAGAGCTCGAGTCTCCACTCCGACGCACTTTAAATGTATTGCTGTCCGCCCATTTGGTGCCATCTACTCACCGCTAACGATCTTGTGTGGCAGGCAAGCAAGTTAGAGCAATGCTATACTTATCTCTGGCGGTAGTGTAACATAGTTACACTCGGAGGAGATGAAGAGCCAACCATGAGGATGGAATCCCCAAGGACGTTAAAACTTCTCGTTAGTTACTTACCTACTTACTTACTAATATATTACAAGGCTGTGCCGAAAAATTGCAATTAAGTTCAATTTTTTAAAACGACCCTAAAAATTCAGGTTTAAAGGGCAGGCTTTCTTTGACTAACAACAAAACTTGGAGCATACCCCGTTACTAGAAATAGGAGGGAGGGAAGAAATATATGGGTGAATTTTTAAAACTTAAAATATCCGTCAGATCTTATTTTTTGTCTTTTAAAAAGTGTTAATGCAGAATTTTGTTTTCAAGAAGTTTGACTAAATTTCTCCAGGAAATAAAAGAAAAATTTTGAGAAAGTTTTACGGAACATATTATGGGTGCTATTTTCTGTAGCAGTTAGCTGGCTATAGCTCGGTAGTTAGCAACCTTTCAGACTTTCCCTCTAGCCACCTTTTAGACTTTCCCTCTTGCCACCCTTTAGACTTTCACTCTTGCACTCTGGGTATAACCTACAGAGAAAGTATTAGTTAACTTACTTTGCATTGTTGACAAGGATAATATTGTAAAATTTAGATTTCATTGTCAAAATCAGAAAAATGAAGAAAATGAAGAATTTTATATAGTTGTCTTCCAACTTTTAAATATATTTTCTGCTTGAAGAGAAATTTTGTGGAATGGTAATGCTCGTTTCCTAATTTGAAATTTATTGGTAAAAGGCTTGACATACCCACTTTGGTACGTTCAGTGCAGGAAAGTACTATTTTAAGTAAGAGAACGAGACGGAAAATTAAAATTGATTGGCATCCTAGCAGAAGATACTTATCAAGTAAGCAAAGAAGCAACTGTAGCACTTATGTAAACGCGAGATCCTTTAATTAATTGGACATCTATGCTGCGCAAATATGAAAGAAACAAAATCTAAAAGTATGTATCGCATTTATGCATAAATATATAATTTAAAAGTTGTGTACATTGAAGTTGTAAAAATGCTTATTATTAGGAAGTGATAAAACAGGTATTCACTTTTTTTATCACAATTGATCAATCTTGAATCTGTTTACAATGGTTTGGTCAAGTATTTTCCCTCCCATAAGCAAGCGCCTTCTTGTTCATTGAAAAGTAATGGTTTTGGACAGTTAACGCATCCAACAGTAACTCCGTTCCAGCAAGCAGCATAATGACGAGGCTCGTTTTCATCGCGAATATTTCCTTTGAAATCGGGTCCACGACCAGGGCAAATATCAGGACATGTATATCGTACTTCGGGTACCCATGATTTTGTTGTGTGGCAGGGATCTGAAAAGAAATAGCACAGGATTATCAAAAAATATTCAAAAATCGCAAAACTCAAAATTCCGGAATCCCAAGTTCTTTTATTCCAAAACAAATACAACACTGTAGCTACCTACGTACCTGATGGCGTATATACACATTGGTTGCATTCCTCTTTGTAATATAAAGACAACGGCCAACACGCCTGACAATGAGCCTTTCCACTAACACACTGGACGAAATAATTTGGAAATTCGGGAATTCTGTAGCTTCCATCGGACTTACCAGCACATCTGCTATTAGGACCTGAAAGTTATAAAAAGGAAAATTTTTATTTTAATTTAATCTAATTAGCTAGAAATATATCTTTAATTTCATTACAGTTTTAAGTGGATGAGGGAAAAAAAAAAAAGAAGTTATACTCACAATCCAGTGCAGGGGGTGTAGGGCCAGTTGCGGGATTAATTTGAAGTGCTTGAGAACCTAAAAACATTAGTATATACTGATATACCAAGCCTATAAGCTAGAATGCATACAGAATTATAAAAGTAATATATAATAATGAAATCATATTCCAATTGGTACACCATTTTCTTTTGAAATCGATGAACGTATGTATTTAATTTTATTATAATGTTATTTTAAACTACGCCACTTACCAGCAAGCACTGCAAATAAAGTAAAAGCAGCAATCATTTTGTTGCCCAAAAAATAAACTTTGTTTTCGTTTTTATTATTTTGTGTTTGTAGTGAATCAAGTTTGAGTTGACTTTTTTTTCTTACCAAGGGGTTTATATACAGTTTGAGATTACATAATTTCATCTGCTTAGTCACAAACCTAATATTGTTTTTCAAGAAGTTAAAAGATGACAGATGAAACATTCATATATTAATTACTGTTTCATTGAAGAAATCGTTATGTAAGGACTAATTACAAACAATCAGGAGGTAATTAATATTTCTAATTAGGATTAATTAAAAGTTGAAGAAGTTGATCATATTCATGCGTGGGCTTCCATACGGGTGTATCAATGACTCTGTAGCGGAATTACTTTAAAACGAATATTTAAATATTCAGTATTTTAGGACATAATTTGGAACTTCCTGTATTTAATGTCATCTGAAAATAACGCGTTAGAGATTTGATTGGAATATTACTATCTATATTACTATATTAAAATAATTTTCTCAGTAGAAGTAGAATAAATGCGACATTTAATTGTTTGAAAACTGCGGCTAATTTCTCGCTTTGATTTCCTTGCTGTGCACAGTTAGGGAAGATCATTATTTCTTTGATGTACCGCATGCTTTCCTGAATTTAACGTGAAATTAACTTTATAATTAACTTTTTTTAGTTCACATGTTGCTAAATTGACAACAGGTGACAGCAATTTAAAAAAATTTGTTTAAACCGTACCTCACAGCTTGTGTTTTTTAGTCTTATATAACTTCAACAAAACAAAGCAAAATACAAAATCATAGCGTAATTTTAAATATGCACTACGCACTTGTTATTTCGGACCAAATAGAGCCAAAAAAATTAAAATGTCAGATGTATACTGTTTCTTGCAAAATATATTGGTTAGAATAAAAGGCTTCAGGTATGGCGCACTTTACATGCCGTGGTATCGATGCATTAAAATTGATAGACAGGCAAGCATTTAAAATCATATTTTACAAATCCCTGGCATCTATTCAGAAGGTGTGAAAGCCAGCGTTGTGAGAAGAAGAAGGAAAAACATAAACGTAGGTTTCATGTAGGTTCTTGAAAGTTAGATAGCGTTTTTGTTGTGCAAGTTGATGAGGAATAGAAAACAAAAATGGTAATTTAGGATAATTATCATTTATTAACTTCTCAGACCTTTTTATATGAAAAAAAATATTTAATATATCTTTCGTCAGTGTTTTTTTTTTGGAAATTTCTCAGGTTGTAGGTAAGTTTCCTCAACTTACAACGTGATAATCAAAGTAGGAATACATGGTAACTGTCTATATGAAAAAAACAACAACAAAAACTAACTACTTTTTAAATTCTCGGCGTCCGTGCATATTACGTGCCAGTCGACCTAACCAACTGGCATCAATAGTCATATCATATGCAAATTACTCGAATCAGATCTTTTATTAAAAACAGAATAATATCATTCTTACCAATATTTTCAATGTTTTCTGCGTTAAATAAAATTGAAAGGAAAGATGTTCTGTTGTAGCTAACAAACCCTTCATATCAATCTTGGTTAATTTCATGCTTTTATTAACTAGGACGATGGCTAAATGACCCTGGTAAAAAAAGGTGGCGCTAAAATGTAAATAATTGTGAGGCTAAGCCAATTATATATCTGTTACGAATTTGAAATTAATTTCTAGCTCATTCGAAAACTATCGATAGCCTTTATTTCTAATATAATATTTAAAGCAGGGATGACATTAATTTTTTTTAGGATTCTGAGTAAATGAAAGAAAATTGTTTAGTAACAATCCCCTTTACTTTATCCCTTTAGTTTCAGATTCAATCGTATTGAATACATTGTTTCAGTAGATCCAAGCTAGTGATGTTAATTTGGAATGTTGTAATCAACTGATGAACAAATTCCATATGAATCAAAAATTGTCAAAAATTGAACATTCTCTACCTTATACGGTCGTTTATCTTATGGAATTAAAAATTTGCGTGGAATGTTGTACGACATACGTTCGTGTGACGTACGTCGTTATTCGATGGGATTAGAAGCATAGCAACACAATATCGTTGTCATGTTTAGATGGCAGCAATTTTAAAAGTCATGTCATCACCAATTTATTACTCTTCGCTCATCACATAACAATGCTGGAGGATTGCAAATTAATTTATAAACAATCAAATTAAAATTAATTTTACAATCGTCTAAGCTAATGAGGGGGGAATTGTTTCAGCAAAATATGCTTATTTGTAAACGTATGTCTAAGATTAAATGAAAAAGTTGAACAGCATCATTTTGAAGAAAAAGATCTCTCGCGAAACTCCCTCAGGTTTACGCTATCAAACGATGTTCTGCTATTACGCGATGTAGATACGATGTGAACAAGCGATGGATATTTTCTACACAACATTAATAATTTATGATACTATACTGCATTTCGTGCGACTCGCTACTCGCGTTACCATTTTGCGTGACAAACGTACACGGGTATTATAATGTGATACGCTAAAGCATACTGTTTCGAGTTTGCGATGAGTAAAAACAGAGATTGTAAACAGAATCTCTCTTTTTACTCTAAGACAAATCTTGTTTTGAAATTGTGTATGTTTGATACAAAAGGTTTGATTTTGATAGATCTAATAAATACGTAAATTTGATCATCCCAAGAAAATAGTCAACAAGATACAAGTAAGCAATTAAGATTGTAAAAAGAAACTTCAGTAAGATCGAGCCTCAGTAAACCCTTGCTTACAAAGAGAGTATAAAAAACCCCTACAGCTGACATCTTTAGGGCCGCAAAGCAGTGTTCGCTCTAGAGAGGTGTCTGCTACATAGAGGTTCTTCTTAAGTGGCTTGTATTGCTTTAAAATTCTCGGGTGACAGGGTGTAGTGTAATCGACATCGTGTGTAAAATCGAAGTGTGTCAAGAGCATGGTTGTGGGAGAAAAAGGAACAAGTAATTGTAAATATCTTTAATTCAAAAAAGTCAAACTGACTAAAGGAAACTCCGCGCGTTTGCATTCTTATAGACCTGGAAAGACCATAAATATAAAAAAAAAGTTCCAAGAAAAACAAAATAAAAATGTACTACACTGTCAAGCTTCTTACAAGAATTGCTTTATATAATTCATTGTTGGACATGTCCTCTATAGAGAGTTCAGTTCAACAGATAATGTAAATTAGAACCTTAAAACGACTTCGGCTGTAGAGAGGTGTCCGCTATAAGGGATCTGCTACGTAAAGGTTTTATTATGAGACTTTGCCTGTCATTTCACCTGTATCTAGGAAACGTATCCGTTGTAGAGAGGTGTCTGCTATATGTAAAATAGACACTATAAGAAAATTCACTGCAGTAAGAGGAGATTTGTTTTGATTTTAAACAGTTAAAACAAAACTTCTTATTATTTTGTAGTTAAAAAATCACATGGCCATTACTCTTGCCTTGATACAGTTTCCTGTTATTCTTGTGAACAATAAAATTAACAGAGAGTGATAGTGAATATGTAATCAGGAACAATTAAAAATGATTACCACTCCGGAAATAACAATTAAGCGCTACTTTCCGCTTTGAGTAGGCGAGAGAACCCTATTGACACGAATGGATTTCAATTTAGGCATTTAGCCCATAAATCTCGCCCAGTTTTTTAAAGTTACACTATAGCTAGATAAGTGAAGCTTTTACATACTGCACTCTTCCATTTTTACATTGGATTTTGAAGGAAAGATGCGATAAATGCCGTTTTAAAAAGATTGAATGTCAAAACGTAATTTTAATTTAAACCTAATCCGTTTAAATGCTTTGTTTTCTGTTTTTATTTTACATTTAAGTCTTTGGTGGTAGTGCTGTTTGGGTTATAAAAAAAACATTGTTAAATTCGACTGGCTCGTGTCCTATCTTATCAAATAATTGAAAATATTGTTTACAATTTGCGTATAACATCCACAAGACAACAACAACATGCATATTTACATTACTGTGCACAAATATTAGAGTGACATTATCATCACTTTTAATTAAATAAAAAAAAAATGTTTGTTGATATGGTCTGTACTTCACGTTCATATTGTTGTCAACATGTAGTGACTAGGTACAACATGGGACATTATCAAGTTGGTTCGACAATTACTTGATCAACGTCCCTTGTTTAAAAGCCTTCCTATAATACAGCCCTATCAATTTTACAATTCTTTAACTACTCTTTCCTTAATAAACAGATATACTTGAATTTGCATTACATCCATAATGTGCACAACACATCAATGATCTTCCGCAGTTCATAGCCTCCCGTTGGATGGGATTTTCATAAAAGTGTGCGCCAAAAAAATGATTTGATTGTATGTACATTTACCATTTACTTTTCCAAATAAATATTTTGAAGTCAATTGATAACGAAATAAGAAACCGAAAACGCATCAATGATTTGTCAGAATCTTAAATACCGGACATTTTATTAAAATAGAAAAGCGGAGCATTGTTTCTGTAACGTGTACTTCGTATACAACGAAAAAACTTTTTGTGAGGTCCTATTGAAAACTGGTATCAAAAGAGAATAAAATAGTTATAAACTTTAACCAGATTGTGAATATGTGTGCTTGAAAGTTTTGTAGCTAGCTACCTTACGAGATAATATTTTGTCAGCAGCATATAGCTATATATATGGCTAATAAATTGAAAGGAAAAGATTTGTAGCCACAACAAAAGTCCATACAAAATGCTTTTTTCATTAAGTTAATAAACCAGCTTAGCAACCACTATGTATGTCAATCAAAGCATCATTTCATCATTCTCCAAGCGTTCGTCAAACGTATAAAAGCTATCTATGTCTTCTCGACTTTCCAACAACGTGGCAAAAACAATGCCGGTAGCAAACATATCTTCGCGTCGGTAGGTTTCCATGACAAATACGTCAGAATGTGGATTCCAATTATATTGACACGACTGCTTCATACCATCTTCACGTATCTCACCTATGTACACAATAGCCACAACTTTGTACTCAGTCCCCTTTACATTAAGACTTGACTTAAAAGTGGTTTCTAGTATCTGACTTAAATGTGTACAGCGCTTTCGAGAAAGACGCGCATCATAGTGGCAATGCTCTAAATTTTTTCTTAACACTTTTTCAACTAATTCTCTCAGTTTTTTACAGCTTTTTGATTTTCGTTCCATATTTAATGTAAATCTTTTTATCTTGTCATTCACTGTGGGATCCGCGTTCATTATAACATGAGGGATGGCATCTGAAATGGACAACGAACCTTCCTGTCCACCCCACGTACTCGAGCGAGGTCTCTCTTCTTCGACATTAAAATCCTCTGCCCGCAAATACTGTTCACCTATACATTGTTTGTTATCAAGAGCATTATAACTAGCATTTTTGCGTTTCTCTTCCGGGCTATATTCTTCTACGCGTCGTCGAAACTTTCTAATTATTGTCGGCGACGCAATAAGCGACAGTGGCGTCGGTTTGTCTCTGTCGTAGTTTGACACAGCCAAAGTGTCTCTCTTTCCACCTTGTGAAAAAGACACAGTGAAGACTTTCGCGATACTCAATCCTTGGTTAATTTTAGGTGTTTCTCTTCTTACCATCTACAGATAAAAATTGATAAATAAAAGCCAAATTAAAAGTTAGGATGAGAAATAATTCACGTCAGGGTCCACAAAGGCCTCGAAATTTAAGAAAAATGTGCTGTGTAATGTTGGGTGCTAGAACTTCTTAATCATTATGTCGTTTCTCACACTTGGTGAGGAAACAAAGAATTTAGACTCGTTTTCAGTTTTCAGCAAAATTGATTGGCTGTTTATGTATTGGTCTGTTTCGTTTATGATATCTATTTTTCCTTTCCTCACACTTGAGCTTCAAACTTCGATTTTTGTTGGTCGATAAGTTTTTTGGCAACAATACAAGTTAGGGGAATGTACTAAAAACGTAAAAAAAATGTTGACTGCTTATACTTTTTCGATAAGTTTTAAACTGTTCAAAATGTAGTGATGAAAGCGCCTTAAGCAGTTTTAATAAGAATCAGCTATTAAAAATAATGAAAATATATAATAATAATAACAACAATAATAGATTTGGAGGTCGTGGTGGAAAAAAAGAAATCCAATTTAAAAAATGGGGAAAGAAAGGTTACAGTTAACATGTGAAGTTGTAGAACACAGCTTGTCGAGTGAAAACACATCGCATAGCAAGACATCTAAAAATAAAACTCAACCAGGGTGCAATGTGGCAGTTGGCGTTTTTATGCTTTTCTCCTAACGGTTTTAATACATCGCTGTCTTTCTTAGTGTGATATAGTAATGAGCAAAAAATTTAAAATATACCTTATTTTGCGCCATCTTGAAATAGTTTAGCTGTCTTTACTGTTTCTAAATTACAAATTGCTTCGTGCCGTCATTTGGTTTTTGTTTGTAATATTTTATTGTGTGCAGAGAAATTAAAGGCAAGTAGTTTTCCAGTACTTTTAATATATCTTTTACTTGTCATTTTCTAGGAGTCTGGTAATGAAGATGGATTTTATAGTTATTTGTACTGTATATATTTACGTAGCGGTATTTCTATAAGACATCTTTTTATATATGTTTTTTTTTCTTGTTAGCTTCCCTTCTATATTAATATTTGCTGTTGCTATCAAAAAAGCTTTTGAGGTAACCCTAACCCTAACAAAAGAAAATTCAGGAATCAAATCGTTTTTTTATTTGTATCTCAATGTTGACCAGGTTCATCTTGGAGACAAATTTTTTTTACCTGGCGTCTTTCCATAACTGTAGAACAGCCACTTAAGTTGCTCCAAATTTTCGAGAGGCTAATTTTTATCACTAAAACAATTAGTATATCTATGTACCATGAACCGAAATAAAAAAAAAGAATTTCTTGTGTGATGACTTTCTTATCCACTAGTATTTTTAAACACTAATGTTGTAGGTTCTTATGTTTGATATGTCGATGTTGATATGAGACAGCTACTTCCAAGTCCCCACGAGTAACTATGTAATGGCTTCACTCTTTTTGAACTTATTAAAATTCACTTGTCAATGTACGGAGCGGACATAGTTATTTGGTTAGATCCAATCTCTTAAATTGTGTTAATTGATGATGACGTCAACATGACCACTTGTTTTGGAATTCAGAGCCATGGTGGATTATTTCGTTCTAAGGGGGATCCTTAGAAAGTGCAAGTGGTACATTTTAAACGCTGCTTCCCTGGATAACGCGAGTGCGGAAGTAACCAGTTTGCAGCTTGACGGCTGAGGGGTATTGTTCGCTTGACGCTTTTGTTCACATTTGACAAATTGCTACAAAAACTACATATTTTTTACTTATGAGTAAATAAAAGGTTATATAGACAGAGGTTTTATATCTCCTTGTAACTAGAGCCAATCTGCTGCGTGTTTGCTATTTTGTTACTTTCGTTAAGAATTTTCCATGATGATTATTATCTCTATAATAATAGCCGTATTCCGTCTGTCTGTTTGTGCGCGAGAAAAAAGTCGTGTTGCGGAAACACGGAATGCTATATATTAAGGACGGGTGGACCCATGGATTTATCCATGGGCTACCGACTATCTCTATAATAATAGCTAATAATTGTCTGTCTATCGGCCAAAACTATACCATGCTAAATCACACACGAAAATTGTTAGTCATAAATAACAAATGCAATGTATTTTTATCGACTTTTCTGCGACGAGCGAAATTAACTAGTAGTTTAGCAAAGAAGATTCTCCGGGACAATCTCCGGATAAAACTACTGAGTCATCTTTTACTAATCCCTTAATCGCATCTTATATTTAATTACTAACCCCCCTGTTATGTCTAAGTGCGCAAATAATTTTTTCATATCGTCTATAACGTAGTAAAATTGTTTGTAGCTTAAATGGATATGGCATGATCAATCAATGAGATTCTAAATGAAAAGATGCACTCTTTAAGTAAAATAAGCATCAAAGGAATCGTGCACTAAAAAGGCGTTTTAAAATACTCTGGGTTTTGGGGTGCCATTTAAGTGGACTTGGAGTATATGAGTAGAAAACTCAAAATGTTAAATTAAAATTTCTTTGAATTTCATGAAGTAATTGATATCAAAAACAGAACCATAAGACAACAGAAGCGTGATTTTTCATTTGGGTTTTTTATTGTCTGAAGTTTTTTAACAAACACAGGGAAAGTTATATCAGTGTATTATTGAAGAAATAACCTTTATCTCATACTGCGCATTTTTTCTGTTCAAAATGGTTGCGCGCAGTTTTACTTCGAAACCCCGCAGAGTAGACAACTTGCTGATGATCGAGTCCGTGGATTTTCCACGAGTTATCAAATTTCTCCAACAGATAATCTCCGTGGATTTTTTCACGGATTTACGACTAGTTGGCTATAATTTACAGAATGATTATTCCTGTTTTGTTAACAGGCATTGGTGTTTAAGTGGTTAGCCAATTCATGTTGCTGTCAACGAATCAAGTATTTTACTTTCAAGCTAAGAAATTAAAAACTAACGGAGCAAATGTTCAGAGATGTTAATAGTAATCTCATTTTTTCATTGCATCCTCTTATACTCTGCTGAGACAACGTTGCGTAGTAACAAATTCAGAGCACATAATAAGCCACATACTGTCAGAAGACAGTTTCCAT
Organism: Hydractinia echinata; assembly: GCA_030067915.1. Classification (NCBI taxonomy): domain Eukaryota; kingdom Metazoa; phylum Cnidaria; class Hydrozoa; order Anthoathecata; family Hydractiniidae; genus Hydractinia; species Hydractinia echinata. The sequence goes on along the minus strand of JASGCC010000036.1, from coordinate 1,454,392 downwards.
AGGAACGTTTTAATTGAACTCGACTATAAATCAGTGTTCATATGAAAATTACTTACTTATTGAACAGTTTGATATGCGCTGTAACGCTTTAGAGTATATGCCAGAATGTTTTTCGTGCAAATCTCGTAATTGGATTGGAACATCAAACAGTGCTTAAGCAGTCTCAACGATGGATTAATGATGGGTAGTGAAATTAATCATCTCCTTGCCGCTTATTCCTGCCCACTACTTATTTAATTGAAAGGTATTAAAAATGGTGTGTCGTGCTGTGAGCAAGAAACTAAAAAAATGCGTTCTAGTTTGACGACAAGGTAATTTACTAAAAGGTGAGTAGCTATAACTTTTTAGTTTTCTGTTAACTGTGTTGTAGTCTTCGATGGTTATATCGCGAAGCGTGCATTCACAGCAACACGATTGGGTTACTGAATAAATAATCCAATTTCGAATTCATTATTTATTTTTTTTTAATTTTGCAATTTTAATATATATATAACAAGTTCAATTTCTACTAAATATAACGTGACATCCATACAAATATAATTTCATTTAAGAAATTAACTAAATAAATAATTATAAACATAAATATAATTTCATTTTTAAGAAATTAACTAAATAAATAATTATAAACATTGATCGGTCATGTTGACTTTGTAGGGATCAGGACCTGAAACAAAAATGGCGGCAGTAAGTAAGCCGTAGACTATATGAAAACAACCATGCTTGAAATAAATATACATACCAATGGGACTCAATTTCAGGAGATCAGTAGCATATGTCGTCCAAACGAAATTATCAATGTGTGTGGAAATAACCAAATAGTGTTGATGATCTATGCTAAAGTGGTTGGCATGTCTTGCTCCTTCTATGCGTAGTTGGTCTACTTTCTCGAATCCCAGCTCGTAACCAAACCTGTACATGGAAATTGATTGCTCGTACTGTATTATGCTTAGGTATATGGAGGTGCCAATTTGATACGTTGAGACGTGTACAGCGCGATGAGTTGGGATGGATTGAAACCATTCGAATGACGTTAAGGTTTGAGCAAAGACATCAACAGTTACATCATAGGTAGAGTGACCGTCTTCCGTGAAATCGCGATCATTTGCAATTACTAAGTATGTTTTTCCCTTAGCTGCAAATGTGGTGATACTTCTTGGACCACGAGCCATAATTTCCTGGCTTTTTGTCAGGAAGAAATTATTGTATGTATACAGTAGGACATTTCCGCGCGAAGATAACGTGTCTGTTTGCGTTGCAATGGCGATATAATTCACGTCTTCTGAAACAAAGGCATGAACGGCATTCGAGAAGTGAATGTTCGCAGCGAACAACGTAACATCAGATTCAGTGAGTTTCCAAACAGCGGTGCTGTGGTTGGCGTTGGCGATTAAGATAGCAACAGAATCGGAATTAAGAACGATGTCAGCGTCCACTGCGTTATAAGTGCTTAGATGTTTGTATGGATGGAACGTTTGTGATCCAGAGTTCCATTTAAGAAGTTGTGATGGACCTATAACAGAAAGATACGAAGTTTGAACTTCTTACATAACGATGTTAGTGTTTAATGAAAATTGATACTGGTAAGACTGGTTCTATACCTGACGTATCGTTGCAGTTTGTTTCAGAATTCACCACCAAAAGATAAGATTCGTTCCAACTCGCAGTAATGAATTTAACAACAACGGAACCAGATGTTGTTAAAAATTGATGCGTTGAAAGCAAATTTGAACTGTTAAATTTCATGACGACGGATTGTTGACAGGCATCCTCGGTAGTCATTGACACGACTAAATAGTTAGCTCCTTCCAATTCAAAATATTCTGAAGACCGGACACCGACAGTTGCAAATAGCGTTTGAGCTTTCACGAAGAAGTCGAGACGGAAGGAAGACACTAAAATGTTGGAACTATTGTTAAAAAAAGTTAAAACAATGAACCGCGAAAATTGCAAAAAGACTAACCAGCTAATGCTTCTTTTACGAAAGTCAGAGATTCGCATTGTTTAGCTAAAGTTTCATTCAGTTGTCTCTCAAGATCGTCTAATTCCGAATTGAGTTCTGGACTTTTCTTGTTGAAGGATGATAAGTCGATTCCATTGACTAGACCACTGATAACTATATTCTTCAAAACGTTCACATTATTCGAGAAAGTAACATCCGTGGTAATGGTCTGGTCACCTTGTTTCATCACTCTTGTAGTATTCAATGTCGTCAAATTAACACCTGCAACTTTGCCTGCGAAGAATTAGAAGGATACGAATAAAAAAGACGAAAATAAAATAAAAATCTTAAAGTTCGCTACCACAGTTAATTGCATAGGCTTTTTCTACATTAATTCACACACCAGTCTCTCATTTCTCAATGTTCGTAGTGGACTTAAAGAGCGCAGCATTACCTATTTTTTTTATCCATGTTTAAAAAATTAGAAGAAAAAGTCTTTTTATGCTTACCTCCAACGATAAGATGGTTGCTAACAAAATTTTCACTAAATGTAATGTTTCCGTATATTGTCTGTTGCGTGTCCAATGTCACAAATGCATTGGCATCAATTTTTACGCCATCCACTAAGTACTGCGTCACAATGTCTCCCAATTGAATTTCATCCGAGAAAGTTTTGGTGCCAGTGATGACTTGCTTATTTGTTGTATTTTTCAGGAGAGTAGTTTCGTACAAGTGGGATAAATTCACACCATTTACAAGTCCAGTTACTAAATTGCCGAGTAAATGCAAATTCGAAAACACCGTCTTTCCTATGAATAGAACAAACCGAAAAGTCATCACATAACAAAGAAACGAAAAACAGTAAGTATACAATAATAATCTGTTGTGTAGAAGGGACAGTTTTTTTTTACCTGCAATAGTCTGTGTTGTAGTTTTAGTAACGAGATCTTCAGCCATCAAGTTGTTCACACTTCCATTCACAGAAAGACTAGATACTGTCACGTTGCCATTTATTCTCTTGCTAATCATATCTTGCGCCCCAGTTTTTTTCAAAACTGACGAAGCAAATTCTGTCAAATTGACGCCGTTTATCGTGCCATCGAGGTTGAGATTACCATTCACCTGTGTGGTGAAAGCAGTAGTGGAATTTTCAAAGGTGATAGTGCCGAAGATCTCTTCAATTTCATTTACTCTGACCGCGCTTTCATATAGTGCAGTGAAATTCTTAGAGTTGACATTTTCTGCAACCAAATGATCAAGTGTTGAAGTGTTTAAAATTGTCTTCGTGCCAGTTATGATTTGAGATGAAACGCTAGAAAAGAAGAACGATTAATGTAAAGAAACACGAGAGCTAATATTTTAGTTAACAAAAGATCTACTAACCCAGATGTCCTTGCCACGTTAAGATTTTGAAGATCGTATCCATTTACAGTACCAGTTGTTGTGATGTTGCCATTGACACTCACGTTGTTTGCAAAGGTGTTTGCTCCAGAAAGTGTTGCGTTGCTATCGATGAATACAGCCTCATTTTGCAAGGCAGTAAAATTTACTCCATTTATTAGACCACTCGTTGACATATTCACTATACTAACGTTGCCAAATTGTTTGCTGTCGTGTATAATTTGATCGACATCTTTAAAAACAACATCTTTCGCGATGTTTATATTATTCACTTTCTCGACTGTAACTGTAGTTGCTTGGACGGAGTCGTTGATTGTCAGATTTCCCAAAGTTTCATTCTGTGATTTAGATATAAAGAGCTCTGAAAATTTTGAGATATTAACACTATCCATTAAGCCAGTGGTGAGGTCGTTTACGATAGTGATATTATTATGGAACGTAACATTTCCAACAACGCTTCCATCACGATTTGTTAAGATTGCAGCAGCATACAAGTCTGACACGTCAATGCCATCAATGGTTGATGTTGTGTTAAGGTTGCGTTCCAATTTAAGAATCTCGAAATACTTCTCCGAGGTTATTGTTTGTTCAGTGTCGAGTGTAACAATATCTGCTTTTAATGCCGACAAGTCGATTCCATTAATGTAATCAACAGATCGGTTGTAGTCTGTTTGTTCAAAACACATTTTGCCAGTAACAGTTTCATTTCTTGTGACGGTCATCCCAGATAGGTCCAACTCCGATAAATCAACTCGATCAATTGTGGTTTCAACACCAATGTTTTTCATTGCAGTTACGTGCAAATTGGGGAAAATCATAGTGGAGAAAAACTTCTTGCCAGCGACTACCTGATCAAGACCTATAAACATCAAATCAGTGGCTAACTTGATATTGTTCATACTGCCTGCAATATAAAGATTTCCATGAATGGTGACGTTGCCTGAAAAGTTCTTTTTCCCTTTTATAATGTCGTTTCCGTCAGTTGTAATAATACTTGCAGAGAAGTTAGCAATATCAATTCCATTGATTGTTTCATCTGTTTCCAATTCTGTGAGGTAAACATCGTCAACGAATGTTTTATTGGCTGTGAATGTTTGATTAGCATTGACGCGAGCAAAGTAAACTGGAAAACTGAGGTTATTTATGGTGTCAGCTTGAAGGTCTTTTGTGATGTTGATTTGAGATGTAAATACCTTCTCACCTGTAAATGTTTGGTTACCTGCACTGTGAAGAGAATTCACGAATAATTCGTTCATGCTTGCAACGGTATCGTTGTTGATAAGATTGGCTATTTTTGATTGGTAGAATGTAATATGATCGGAAAATGTTAAGCTTGGAAATACCTGGTTGCCTGAAGAAGTAACGATATATTTAACGAACTCCGAAACATCGATTTTATTGACAGTGCGATTTTCTTGGACGAAAACATCCCCTTCGAAAGACACTGTATTGGTTAATGTCTTTTGACCCACAATGGTTTGTCGTGTGGAAAGTGTTACCACGCTATCCAAGTTGATACCATCAACGGTGCCAGTGGTACCAATGTTTTGGGACATAGCAACATTTCCAGTGAATACCTTCTTTCCAGTGATGTTCTGTTGTTTTGATTCAAAGACGAGATCTTTCGGAAATTTGATTTCGTTGATAAGTTCTTCTACGTGTAGATCTTCAAGGATAGTGACATTGTTGGTAAAAATTTTATTGCCATAGATGTAGCTGCTGTTGGAAACCTTCGCAGCTTCTTCTGCCAGTTTGGACAAATCCAGACCACTCACTAAACCAACTTTGACATTTTTGTTTGAAAGGACATTTGTGAAAAGTTTGTGACCAGTGATATTTTGTTTCACGCTTTTGGAAACAGTATTGCTAAAAAGTTCAGAAAGAGTTACCATATTGATAGTACGATGTGCTGTAATGTTGGTAGTAGAGATATCGTTGTTGAACGTTACAGGCCCCGTGATTGTAGTTGGTTGGTTGATTTGAATAGCCTTGTTAAAATCGAATTCATTGATACTTCCACTTGTTAAATTGCCCATCACCATAACATTTTCTGTAAAGACTTTCAATGCTAGAATTGTTTGGTTTGTACCATTGACAACTACGTCACTCGTGGAGATGTTATTGATCAATCCATTCACCGTCATATTTGCGTAAACATTGACACCACCTGCAAATGTTTTCTTACCTACAACAGTGTCAACATTCTTAACTATTACGTCATGCATTAAATGTGTCACGTTGACATCATTTATCACGTCTGATATGAGATTGACATTTTGCGCGTCCACGTCGTCACCACGAATAGAAGTGAAATGTAATGGTGCAGTAACATTTTGTGATACATCTATGTACATTAAGTTTTCTTCATTATCTAATACTCCTCTGACGGTGTTGTTATGACGTGTTACGTTTTCTTCCAATTCTTTCAATGGGACGTGTGGAACAATACTAGGATGAGCTCTGTAAGTCTTATTATCTTTAACAAGGAGCAAACTTCCAACAGTAAGATTGACTGTATTGATCGTACCTGTCAGAAACGTTAAAGATTCAAAGTTCTTTTTGCCTGTGATAAGTTGTTCTCCTTCTTTTGTCACTGCGTCCGCCAAGGTTTCTTTCGCATTTGCAAGGAGTCGTCTGACTTCGTTTATGGTGTTGTTTAAAGCGGCGATCTGATCTTGAACATCCCTGCCAAATGCATCTAATGGTGAATCGGTGTAAATAATGTCATAAGAAAGTTTGTATACGTTGCTTTTTGAGGTGGTGTCGTTGGCTCCAATAATTACGTATAAACTGTAGTCCCCTGTTTGCAAATCTTGTGTATTGAACGCTGCCAAAGACAGTGGATGCGGGCGATATGAAGGACTGAGGTCATCAGTATGATAAATGGAAAACTGAACTGCTTTGAAGCTTTCTTGGTCGTGCGAGAATGAATAAATACCAACTTGGTCAATGTTGTTTCTTTGATCTCCATACATTAACAAGACATCCTGTTTGCAGTTTGGGACAGAAAGATGTTTCCATTTGATTGCACCATACGTCTCCAAGCTTTGAACTTGTTCGAATTTGCCATGACTTATCTTATAAACGGTAGAATGGGAGCCAAATGTTTTATTGGTCAGTGTACCATAGGCTTCGTTTGCAATCACAATGTAATCCTCATTGGCCAGCTTGAAATGCTCTACATCCCTGGCACCGTGAGTTGATATATACTGATGCAACTGAAATCCTCGGAATTGTTCGTTGTACAAGTAGATATAAGAGAAGATGTCAAGCCGTCCATTGTCATTGCAGTAGTTGGCAACGACAAGATATGTTCTCTGACCAGAAGTAAAACACTCGATGTCAACAGCACCTGAAGCAGGCAAACTAAAATGAAAGTGAAACATGTTACCATTGGGATCGAAACGCATCACCATGATGTGACTGGGTGAGGAATATCTTCGTCCTACTGGTTGCGGATTGTCTTTATAGTATACGCCGAGGATCAAATATGTTGTCTGCATGATTTCAATGTATTTTAAGGATCTCACACGGTTGTAACGTAATTCTTGGATCTTGATAAATTTGTAGTCAGGAGCTGGCCCAAGTTCATAAAGGGAGACTTTTGTGGGATATTGTCGTGAACTGTCGTCGACGTAACCTGCAAGAGAAGGAATGCCAATTCTATACTATAAAGCAAGCATTTAAAGGCTCGTTTCTTTTCCGCTATAGCGCAGAAAGCTCACAAGTTTTCTGTCAGTGGGCGCGGCTCTAGTGTACATTAGCTAACAAGAATGCGACGCAAAACAACGTACCTATGAGCTAACAAAAAAGCGACGCAAAAGAACGTACCTGCTACGGCTAAGAAATGTTTGTTATGCATTGGAGTAATGGCGCCTTTGAAGGCTTCTACTTCATATGGAGCATATTCAGGAATGGTTTGGTGGATGGAAAACTGTTGGCTGGTTTCGTTGTATCGGAGAATTACTACATTTGATTCATAGCCACCAGTTGAGTTCTTATGGTTTGCAACTGCGAATAATCTAATTGCTTCGTTGTTTTGATTTGTGGCGTGAATATTGATGGGTACCATATCGGTTGCTTCGTACATAGATTGTATTTGAACAACAGGAGTGGCGGATTTTAAGTCCAATTCTATAAAAGAAATGTAATCCAAATTATAAAAGCAAAAATGCTCAATGCGTAGGCTATAAAAAGAAAAGACAACAATCCAGAATAAAAAGAGAGAATTGTTTTGCTATTTGCGTCTAATATTTTTTAAAAGATTTGATTTATTCCAATTTTATCCGTGATTTTAAAGCGCAGGTTGATAAATAAATTTTTCGTAATTCATCGAAAATACCTTCACGATTGCCAGTTTTTCGAGCAGCTTTAACCATATTCAACAAAACACTAGAACGGCGACTGCGATGATGCTTGCTCTCATCTGTGATTTCGTAATGGTTCCTAAATGACAGAAGCAGCAAATATTTACCAAGTATCCATTTCAATAAGTACTGTAAAAGAATAAGTCCACTTTGTGTGTGCCCTACCTTTCGTTGTCAGGCTCGGTGTTTCTTTTAACTCGATCTTTCAAAGAATATATCTCATTCACAATATTCATACCGGTCATATCCAACTCGTGTTTGAAATCTCCCAACATATCTGAAGTGATCTCGCCATTGCTTAAAGCTAGCTCAGTACTTTTTATTGCACCCCAATAAATGGAAACGAACAGGAAACACAAAGTCAACATTGTGTCTGCTAAAAACAAGAAAATATTGCAAAATCTGTAAAATTTTAAAGTAGTACTAGTGAGTCGTTTTATTTCCGCTTTTTAATTTTTAATATTTTGTTGCAGCATTCAGCTGCCATTGTTATTTTAACCTGCAGTACTAAGTAAATGAGTAGTAGTAGTCAACTCTGTAAAAACTGTGTTGTCATTATAATTTTTCTAATTTTTTAATTAACCATGTTGTTTAAAAAATTTCCTCAGTTGCGTAATAAGACTGTTCACAAGGTCTGAAAATAAAACTGTTGAAGCTGATTTTCAAAGCGTTTAACTTCGGCTTCCACTTTATAAATGTCGTTACAAAGTATGCTTTATTATATTAAAGGTAGCGTCTTCAATCGTTTTGAGCCAGGAAACAGATAAAAAATGACATGTTTCCATCCAGATCTGCTGAAACACGGGCGTTATAGTAGAAAAATTTAAAACACAAGCCTAGATACTATTGCAGTAAGTATTATTGCAGGCTTAATTTACAGAGCTTCTATGCATCATTAAGCGAATCTTACACCTTGTTATTACAAATTGCTTTGTCTTGTGAGAACACATTTGTTCGGCTGAATTGAATGAACTGTTACCAGTTTATTGGAAACACTACAAATACGGTTTAAAACTTTTAGGTTGTATTTAGAATTTTGTGATTTTATTAAGAATTTGAAGAAGTATAACTTGGAATTAATATCGGAAAATAGACAAATTTAAATTCTTTTTAAGCTCGTGTAAATTACGTAAGAAAAAATGCTAGCAAAAACATTTCTGCAGAAATTTTCCGATTTTTTGCGATGAAGAGATTTTTTTTAATTTCTGAAAATTACATTAGAAATGTTTTGAATAATTTTGAAACAAGTTAGGCTGGGACTGGCTAAAATTAAGAGTTTTTCCTGCCACACGTGGCCTAAATTAGGTAGAATATTCCTATAACTTTATGAAACGTAAATAAGAAAAACTTCAGGTTGAGCATGGGAAAGAAATGAGAAAGGAATAAATAGTACACTTTTATAAAGCACTAGAACAGGAATTTTCAAGTGATCAGGTCAGCAAAATGGAACAAAATTTAGGTCTTAAAATCACAAAACAAAAGTATTGCTCATTCGATTATAAAAACAAAAATTTTAAGGAAAGTGTTTACGCATTATTTTTATTTTTGGGACGAACTATGAAAGAGATACGCGTTTGATGTTCCATGTATAGTCTATCCACAAACGGTGCCGTATTATATAAAAGCAACAAAACGAACAGAAATATCTTGATATTCAAAAAATGTCAAATAGCAATTACCTTTTCGCCTTGTCACAGCGATCTCAACAGGAACACAATGGTGAAATGGAACGAGTTGTGGAAGTTATAGGGTTCATGTTTAGTGGAGCATAAAATTATTATTATTCTCGTAATGTAATTTCAATTTAAAAACATACCATAGAGAATATTAATATACACAATCAAAATCACAATTACAATAAAAAAAATAGAGTTCGAAATAAAGTCTCATTTGGGACCACTCAGTTTCGTGTACATTGTTTTAATGGCACCCAATAGAGTGATTAATTCGTACGCTTCGAACCAATCAAACCGTTTTAACATGATGTTAAATTCAAAGTCAAATTGAAAGAGAATGATACGGACTGTTAGATCTGATTTCACACAAGCGGTGTCTTCGTCATTCGGGGGTAAAGTCAAACCCGAAGTTTATTGTTGCCGCACAAAAAATAAATTTGGTAGGAAAAGTTGAAGGAGTTAAGGTTTTTCCCCTCATCCCGCACACCCCCCCTTAGTCATATTCACAGTGATGGTGTACGACTTATTTTGGAAAATTCACGAAAACTACTTGTTAACTATGCGCGTCTCCCCCGTCTAAGCAAAATTAAACACAGCTTATAACAATCTGCCATTAAAATTGAAATCGAGTTTTGATAAATTAGGGCACAAAAAATTCAAACTTATTTCAAAGTTTATCAAATCGTTCAAACTTTGTCATTTTCATAGCACAGCTAGATAAATGTTACAAATTTTAATTTAAAAAACTGTGACAAGTTTGGACCAAAAAAAATTTCAAAAACACAATTTCAAAGATTTTGGACAAAGATGGTGCTTTATAAGGAGAGTTAAAGATAGTTTTCAAAATCACATTTCAAAATTAAGATAAAAAGCGGTCATACGTTTAAAAGAGTAAATGGATTCATGATGAGAAACCATCCAGCATAAATCACCCCCTTGATCAAATTTTAGATATCTAAGCAATTAAAGAAACCGGACTTTAAAAAAATCCGACGCATGTGTTCAAAAAAACTTATTTTCCCAGACCACATCTCTGTACAACAATTTGTTATCGAACAAAACAAATCAAATGACAGTTAAGATTTGTTGTGTCAGGATGTACATTTTTTTATAACAACCTAGTTTATAAAAACACATCGAGTCTGACATTTTGTTAAAAATTAAAAACGTATTAGGAACGTATTTAGTTTTTAAATTAAGAATAATGCAAAGCTGTTTCTCGACAGTTTTTTTGGTGCCTGTTTTTACTAATAATTGTATGCATTAACGAATCGTCTTTTTTTTGTAAATACATGTACGTGATATAACCTGATGATGTACGATATGAGAAACTTCGTAAAATTTTAATTTTAAATTATAAATATATATAGTTTTACTCTTTAGGGGTATTAAATAATTACGTAAGATCCAAATTCGCCATTTTTACCACCCACCCACCCCTTCTTTCGCATTGTAACAATTCTAGTATCAACGACGCACACACCCCCTTGTTACGTAATATTTCGAATCTTAAGACCTCATCTATTCATTTCCTATAGTACCGAAAAGATAATCAGGCAATCTAGTGCTTTAATATGAGAAAAAGATATAACAGGGCTATTTATTTAGCACACAAGATGACAATTTTTTGTACTTTTGCCTACGTCCAGAGGCAAGAAACAAATTCTAGATGTAGATCATACATTAAAATAACTTAAAATATCCGTAATACATAAAAATTATCAGTTACATCCCCCACCCCCCTAAATTTTCGTAACAGTTCGTAACAAAAATGATCATACGCCCCACCCCTCAGGCGTTACGTAATTATTGAATGGCCCCTCAAACTTGTTTTTTTAGACTTAATACATTTTTACATCAACACATTATCTATTGAATGAAGCAGTTCTGGAAAATCTATCCACAAAAAACATCTTAAACAAGAAAATATTTGAGGGTAAAAATATCTAAAAATTATTCAGCCTCAGTAAAATTTATACATTTGTATAAAAAATAAAAAACATAGCGTGGAAAGTTATACGTTTGAGCGTTTCGTCCTGTGTTGTTAACCTGCAAAAAATATTTTATCGTCAGCGATGTTTATTTTTTCTTGCTTTGTAGTCAGTTTTAATGTTTTGTGTCATATTACAAACAAAACGTTTATAACATCTAGATTATTATTTAATTAGCTTAATAAATTCGATGATTTAAACTCAGCATGACATTTCGTCACCAGTCTACCACTGTTTTTGCAAATTAGTTCTTAAGCTATGCCCTGGGAAATAGCTATGTTGTGTTTAATATTGTAGTAAACTTTAATGTTTGAACTCGGCCTTGAAAGTTTTTATGTTAGTTTTCATGTGTTTATACGGTGTCCACAGATTTTATCAATGAATGAGACAATAATATCTTTTAACGAAATAAAGTTAAAAGATGGTCTTTCCACCAAGTTGAAAGTCATACTAAATAGGATATTGCTTCTAAAAGCTTGTTAGATTTGAGCTTGAGAATGCATTATCAAGTGCATTAAAAAAATAGTAGCATTTAGTTTGAGGTAGTAAAACACCATAAATTTAGTCAAAATAACACAAGGAGTCTGGTCATTAGGTTGCTGTTTGTAAAAAATTAACTCTTTAGCTATGTAAACTTTTGAAGTTGTTTTCCCGAGGGAAAATAGATTGTTTTTGTCTGTTTGAAAATTTTATTACATGTTTGTCTCAAACACGTTTATGTTTCTGTTTCAATTATCATCTACTTTCTACTCTGTTTACAACATGCTTGGAAATTTATGTTTCATAAAAACGTCTTCGTTTCAACAGAAGGTTAGAAAATTGGTTAAGAAGAACGATTGATTTGCGATTTCATGTTATTGACAAAACCATTGTTCTTGAAGCCATTTTTTAAAAGATTCACTCAAAAAGATTCTATTGTTAAAAGGAATTGACGAGTAAATGAATATGATATAAAAATATGTCGGAGGATAATGAAGGAAATTTAAAAAAACAAGGGACGTAATGATGACGGTAGTGTAGATGAAACTATGTGTTCGTTGTAAAATTATGTCAACTGATGGCTGTCAAAGCGGACTTGCCTAGCTACATATAAGGTAACGAGATCAAATATTATAATGCAACTACAGTACGTTCCAGTTCCACTTTTAGTAACTTTTTAAATCGGTCGTGGTATAGAGGAATATGTATAGGATATGGCAAACTAAGCTACTTAAACACTGCGTTAAGAGCTTTCGGGACTGTTTATATAATTTTCGTTATTCATCAGAAGCATGGAAATGTGGAGCTCGTACGCGCAGCATGCTCATGAAACCGACCAGTTGTTTGACGGACTGGTGGCCTTGTGGTAGATTGCTCCCATCCAATGCGGAAGATCTTGGGTTCAAACCCCGCCCTAGTACTGCCAGAGGCTATAGAGGTGTGAATCGACCCTTTCTGATTAACGTTCAGCATAAGATTAGGATTGATATCTTAGGCTGTTGTCTAGTTCAGCGGCTGTTGTGCTTTCAAGCCTTCCGTAGCTCAAATGAGAGCTTTAAATGCACTAGGACCCCCTTCACAGAGCCCTCATTGATAACAGTTCTTTTAGAAACTGAGGAGGCTATCTTGGGTAAATAATATTAAAAATAATAAAATAATTCTCTTTGTTCTTTTGTTCTTTATTTATTTCTCCTTCATGTCCGGATCAAAATTTTATAAAGACAGTCTGCGACACGTTCTCTATACGACAAGCAAGTTTATGTTTTTAGGCAACTGTCTTTACAAGCGCTGCAATGAAGATGAACACAAACATGCAACATCTGAAACAATATTTACAAACCAGCTTGGACTTTACTTAGCTTTCCAATGATATGTGCCTATCTGTTCCCGGACATAGCACTACTATGACGTCCGTGCTTTAATAACACATATCAAAGCTTAACACACTATATATAGCTGATATTCTTATATGCTTTATAAGAATATCAGGCTGGAATTTCAGGTTAAAAACAATAGGTCTATTATTTAAAACAATAGAGATATAAGAATAATGACCAGCCTGGTTAGGATTTTGATATTTTTATAAAAAAATCCGTGTAGTAGCTCCTCGGTTTTTTATAGGTTATAAAGAATGCTTGTACTGAAACTATATGTATCTTTAAGAAAATTTTATTAATTGGATTTTTTAAACATTCCTATAGAGTAAAATTATTCAACCATGTTTTTATCCATTTTAATATTTGAAAGAAAAATCATCCGCATGTGATCACACTTTCTGTTGTTGATACATTCAAAATAATTTGTTTGTTTAAGAAATACGACACAGTAAGATAAGTCGCTTTTAAATCTGTAACTACGAAAATAATTTTCCAATGATGTTAAAATAAATTATCAACTGTCTGATGACCTTTTTATGTCTGATTTTTTGTTAGTAAAAAATTGTGCTGTTGGTAGCTGTTAATAGTTAACCTGTGATCAACTTAACAGGACTGCCATGTATCACGTTTGTATCATTTAGTCAATTGAAAACAAGTTTATCTAACCCTACTTCTTCTCTGTTTTCAGATCTTGTCGTGATGTCGAACAACACTACAGCAGCTGCACCAACAACATGTGAAATGCATTTCAAAGACATAGTACTAGTTTTTCTATACGTGGTGGTCATAATTCTTGGAGTAGTTGGAAATGCTTGTATCTGTTATATTTTCGGTTATCGCAACCACCATAGTAAGACAGTAACAGAACTGTTGATCGTATATCTAGCAATCTTTGATCTGCTCGCATCCATATTTGCACCATTTGTGTTTATGTATTGGATTCTTACATGCAGTACATGGCATTTTGGAATCATTGGCTGCAAGATATTACCATTGCTCAGCCGTGTGTTTATAAATATTTCTGTTGGTATTATATTAATTCTTGCTGTTGATAGATTTCAAGCAATATGCATTCCATTTCGTGGACAATTCGCCAAGAAAAACATTCATATAGCTGTCATAGTAACCATATTGTTATCATTTGTCTGTGAAAGTTATTATATCGAAGCTTTAGCGATAGGAACTGGTCGTTTATCGGGTTGTATCGTGGAACCAAATAATAAAATTCTTTACATTAAAGTGACTTCATCAATTTTGATTGCGAGAGACTCCCTTTACATCATTTGTTTCACTACAACAACTTTTGGAATTGCTTTTACCATCAGAAAGCGAGATTTATATTTTACAGCACCACAGAATATGAGTCGACAAGAAATGGGTCGCGTCGTTCGTGTTGTTATCGTGATGCAATTGGTCTTCTTAATTCTCCTTTTACCCAGAGATATTTTTCATATTTTATTTTCATTATCCTGGCTTGGCGGGAAAGGTATTCCTTACACTGATGAAATTGAAACTTTAAACGAATTTCTGAAATTATTTCAAACTGCAAATTGCTGCGCCAATATATTCGTGTACGCTAAATTACACGATCGTTTTCGATCGAGATTCTTAGAAGTCATTCAGCAGTCGATTGGTTGCGGGTCACCTGCATCAGCAACGGCCGTCGCATTACGATATAATCGACAATTACTGGTACGAACTGACGAAAGACAAACTCAATCCTTTCGAGATGTTGAATTCTATACTCCGAAGTTGTCGAAGCGTATGGAAGGATACATGGCAAATGGAAAATAAGTATTCTAATAAATATATTTAAGAAATACTAGTTGATTTTGCATTTATGAAGTTATTGTGACTTTTTGACGTGGAAACCATTTTGGAATGCCTCTGCACTGATTACGATTTTGTTTTCTAATCTTTACTTTTAATATTCAAAAATAAGTTATCGTCTTATCTTTTACGACAGTTTAATACGAAGACAAATGTAGTCACGTGACAAAAATGACACCCAAATCGTTGTTTAAAATCGATAAAAAACTTCATCAACATTGAAGAGCTAATTTTAAAAAATTTAGGAAATAAATAACTACGCATCTAAAATGCAACCTTAAAAATGTTCAAAATATTTTAATTAATTTTGATAAAAGAAATTTTGGGCAACTTTTTCACAAGCACCTGTTCACTGATGAGTCAATACGGCAACAGGTAAGACATCATACTAAATTTTGCAGTCCTACAGCTAACTAATAATTATTCAAACTAGTCGGTGGCCCGTGGAAAAATCCACTGGTTCGCCCGTTCTTTTTACACCGCATACGTGCTTCTCGCTAATTGCGGTACCATTTTGCGTGACAGACAGACAGACGTATACGGGTATTATAATATAGACTAGTCGTTAACCAGTGGAGAAATCCACGGGGTCGCCCGTCCTTTATATATCGCATTTCGTGTTTCCGTAACAGGACGCGGCTTTCGCGGAGAGACAGACAAGATACGGCTATTATTATAGAGATAAAAAAATTTGAACTTAGAGAGCGGCGTAGCTAAAACGTAGCCGCCGCGTGGGGCACTTTGTAATTCTATTAATCTCATAATCACTAATAATTACGTAAGCATGAATCTAATTACAATCTAACTTAAGCAGTAAATCCGAAACATTCCCAAGGGCATTTCCACCGTTCCGCCAGGGTGCACAACATGTCTGAAGTCCACACAAAGTGTTTGTAAGGTCCTAAAGTATCTTCATGCTGCTGCTCTCAAAGGCAATATTATAAACGCTATCCCCAAAGATCTTACGAGCGCGTCTGAATGATTTAACTAAAAAGCCGTTACTAAATGAGGAAAAAAAATCCAAAGGAAATTTTGCTGTGGAGTCAGATTAAACGCATTTAGTGGCATTTATTTTCACCATTTGAGGGCGAAATTGCAAAATTTCCGTTAGAGTAAGTGTCATGAAAACATCTGCCCACAGAAATAGAATCAAAAACTAAACTGTTTTTTTTGAGACTGTGTAGAATTGGAGCTTAATTTACAAACTTATAGATTTAAGGAGAGGAAAATGAGAGGGAAGTCAAAAAATTCAGTTTAAATGGAGTATTAACTTTGTTGACAGATTTCATAGATACAATTTTGTATTTTGTATAATGTTCTTCATGCTACACTTTTTTTAAAACAAGAAAAACTATGCACTCACCGAGGCTAAAATTTTTGAATCCCGAGCATTCGAATATCTCAATAAATCGAATAAATATGACAGTACCTTAAGCAGACTTCTCCTGATAACTCGAACTTTCCTATACAATTCCACACTCTTTCCCTTTTGAGTACATGCGGTGATGATCGGTTGTTCGGTTTACAAACTTATAGCTTTATGAAAACAGAGGGAAGCGAGGGAATAAAACGATTGTTGGCTAACCTTTTTTTGAAAAAAAAAACAACGGATAATCACCTATTGAGATTTCTACCCCGTCTTACCCACCATTTGAAAACATGAACTTTCCATAACTCTAACTTCTTCACCAGTCCTTGTTCAAATTTTTGAAAGTGGGAAAAATACTGTGTACTCTCGATAAGTGGAACCCCGGATAAGTGGAACTTTCGTTTAGTGGAACCAATTTCCCCGGTCCCTTGGATTTGCATTAACCTCTCTTATTTTATTCGGATAAGTGGAACCCTCGATAAGTGAAACTTTCGATAAGTGAAACCTTTTTTTGGTCCCTTGAGCAATATTTATTCATATAAGTGCAACTTTTCCAAAATAAAAATCATCTACAGTACGTTCGAATCATTTTAATCAAAACATTCTTTTTTCGAATACTGTATGCCACACATCTGTTTATTTATCTAATAGAGAAATTTTCTGCCACAACGGTAAAAGCGCAGGAGGCCTTTCCCTTCATAGAAAACAATTCCCCCGGCATTTTTTATCATGCGGAATAATTTCTTGGTAAATTCCAAAAAAATTAACCGTAACTTCGCTTTTTTCGCATCCTAGTCTAACTAAAAACACTAATAGCCTGTTGTGACTCGGAATAGCCACCCAGCAATTTTTTAAAACAGAATGTTATCTGTATGTATTAAAACAGCACTTTTAGCGCTTTAGATGGGTGGAATAAATTGAACATAAACGGAAAGTAAATTTAATGTTATCATTCATCCTCGTCCCCAGGGTTTGTTGCCTATGCCAAAGCCGCTAGCGCTTACTTGACCCGCCCGCCTGGATGTCGAAAAGGCAAGAGTCCCTGGGGACGAGGTTGTGTCGTCATTGACAACAAAAATTGTGTCATATTTATGTTATCAGATTATCCAAGAAACCTCTTGGATAATCTGATAACATAAATATGTTTTTATGGGAGTAAAAACCATTTTAACAAAACTTTTAAATGAGGCAACTGTTTTTGAATTAATTAAGGTGTTGTCCCACGGAGTATAAAATATTTCCAAATATAATTTTTATTAAATAAAGAGGACCCGGCGTCGAAAAGCCGGCTCAAGTCACAAGTAACTGTGTCACCCGGCGTTGAACATTCTGTGGAGTGCTTAATAAGAGCGGTAAACTGTGCCACACATTTAGCGCTTTAGTACAGGTATGCAGTATTTCGTAAATCGAGTGAAGCGCAGACAACATTATCGTGTTTCCCATGTTATATATATTTTTAAATATAACAATCCCACAACTTAAGCTGTAAGCGCTTAATAAATCATTTATTCAAGCCGTAAACTGTGCCATAAGTCCGGGTGGAGCGATTTTGTACAAGTATACAGTATGTCGTAAATCGAGAAAAAGGCACACAACATTATAGTGCTTCAGGTGTAATATATTTTACAAAATATAACTTTACTGCAACTTTAGCCGAAATAAAAACACAGTTTACAACCCGTTGTTTCCCCGTCATAGGAAAAATAGTCGGCCAATATTATGTATATATGCGTAATACCCTTTTGAAAAAAAATTATGGCAACTTCAGTTTAAATCAAAACACAGAAACAATCTGTTTTTAACATTGGGCTAAGCACTTAGTACAGGTAAACTGCGTCAAAGATGCGTATAGGTGTAATACTCTTTTCCAAAAAAAAAAATTATCGCAACTTCGATTTTAAAAGAAATACAGGAAACAGTCAGGCGTCACCTTGTCCAGTTAAAAAAAATTACTCAGCAATTTCATTTTTGGGAATGAGTTTTCATAACAGTAATAAAATGTGTAGCTACCTAACTGCATTTAGCATAAGAATTATTAAGAATTTTGTTGTAGCCAAACTGTATCTGGCTACTTTCACTTTTTACTCAGATGTAGCTAAAGAGCTAGCTAGCTAACCACAACCCCTAATGCAAATAAATAATAATAAACCAAACTAAATAAAAGATTCAAAATTATAGAAAGGCATTTATGCTCCCTTATAATCTACCCAAAATCATAAAACTGGTTTGTCAAGATTTATATAGGGTTAGAAAACGTGGCAATGTATTAATCTAACCCTGTAGAAACATATAAATAACAAAGAAAACTAATACAAAGCTTTAGGTGGCTGGGTAGCTAACTATTGCTTGTCTGTTAGAAAATGAAAACAAACCAAAAAAAAAATAGAAATTAGTTTAAAAAAACTGCAATCTTGTTAAAACGCGAATAGTATTCTTAGAAGCATCGCAAAAGCAAAAACATAAAGCAAACAGTTAATAAACTTGCCTTTCTCCAGCACTGAGTTGCTCCGATTTTCCTGCAAAATGTCGGACTGCTTTCGGGGCAGCGTAAAAATTGTTGCGAAGAAATCTAAAGAGCTTGATTGGTCATTTATCAAAAACTCTTGATAGGACTTTTATTTTAGCGCGTACTCGTCCCTGTGCCAGAGGGGACCCGACGGGTTTCTCGTCCCTGCGCCAGCTGGCTTGTATTTCGTGCGTGGTTAACACAAGTTGCTTTTGACGCAGGAACAGTCAGACGACGGTTATTATTATTATTATAACGGCTGGGGAAGGTCACAAACCTTCGGCAACGCCAGGCACAGCAAAAGATATGCCATGTTTACGGTACATGAAGCACTTAGTATTTCTCTCCTTTGGTATTATTAGAGTTAGCGTAAGGTGGTTTAAATAAACAATGAAATTAAGTTTAGGACGCGGTTTATCATTTTTTTGACGCTTTCGCAGTATAATCTGGCTGCGCAATCTCATTATTATGACCCCATACAAAACTGTTGAAATGAGCTGTAAACCAATCGCACTATCTGATTTACTCACTAACTGTTTTTTGCATCAGCCAGGTCATAAAAAGCACCTGATATCAAGTATTCTATATAACAGGGTAAAATATTGTGAATAGTCCATTTGGAAAACAGTTTGCATCCAAGCAAGGCCTTCTGTTCAAACTAAACTATTTTAAACGAAGGCAGCAGATGAAGTTATATATCTTGGCCGTTTTGTTTTAGAAAAAACACCATAACTGCCAAAAAAAGGTGGCGAACAAAGAATCATGCCTCTGCAACAGTATTATTATTATCACAATTTATTACCTAGGATAGCCTCATCTGTTCTGCTATCAACGAGGTTTCTGCTAAGGGATTCTATTATATTTTAAACTCCGATTTGAGCAAGATATCAAACCTGTTCTCATGCTGAATGCTAAGCCGGAAGGATAGATTTACACTTTTATAGCCTTTGGTATGGTTTGAACACAAGACCCTCGGCGCTGGAATCGAACGCACTACCACAATACTGATGAAAGACAGAGATATTTATTTATCTTTGCAACATTTTACTATATAAATAAGCAATTGCAGGAATGCAAAACTACCGTGGCCCATATGTGACATCTATGAATTGCAATGTTGACAGGACAGCGACTTAATAACTCGCATCATGCAATAATAACTCAAAGAGCGACATAATAACGCGCATCGAAGATAAAGTGCTAGTTAACAACTGGCAATGAGTCCACTTAATAACTCGCATCAAGCAAACGAAGTGCAACATAATAACTCGAAGTGCGACATAATAACGCGCATCGAACATAAAATGCTAGTTAACAACTGGCATTGAGTTCACTTAATAACTCGCATCAAGCAAATAAATTTCAACATAATAACTCAAAAGTGCGACTTAATAATGCTCATCGAACATAAAGTGCTAGTTAACAAATGGAATTTGCAATGCTATTTGAAAATTCGCAATTTCAATGTCCATTAAAATTTCCCGCCAACACGTCAGGTGATGTCAAATGTTTTATTTATAAACAATGTCTCAAATATGGTGATAGGAATACGAAGGCAACAAACATTACCAAAGTAAGTTGTTGATTTTGCTTTCCAAGTGTCCTTTGTAGGCAGCCATACATCTGGTAGCTAACTCTCCAAACCTATTTTTTTTAGTATATGGAATCTTCACGTAATGTAAGGGACAATATTATAAAAGGATGTTTCAAAGCAGGTTACTCGTATTTTGAAATAATACAGCTTCTTAGATCAAAGTTTGGAGAAGTGTTGTCACTACGTCAACTACACCGCATTCTTCGAAGGTTAAATCTGTTCAGAAGAAAAAATCATGTGCCCTGGAATGCTATGATATTAGCAGTGAAAGAGGCACTCAGTGGATCTAGCTCTGAATTTGGATACCGCTTGATGCATCAAAATCTACGATATAGTGGTCTTAACGTAGATAGAGAATCAATCCATTTTGCACTCAAGGCATTAGATCCAGTAGGCGTCGAAAGGAGAACAAACCATCGCTTTTCACGCCGTAAGTACACATCCAAAGGACCGAATTTTTTGTGGCACCTGGATGGTTACGATAAGCTTAAACCGTTTCATTTTGCTATCCATGGTGCCATTGATGGTTACAGCAGAATGATCTTGTGGTTAGCTGTAGGTCCAACAAATACAGTCGAGCAATTGCAGCCAGTACCCCGTTGTATCCGCGCAGACCGAGGATCTGAAAACGTAATAATTGGAGGAATGCAACGGTTTTTCAGACGAAATTACAGAGACAGAGATTGTGGATATGCAAGTTTTCGTTACGGCCCGTCAACAAGAAATCAACGAATCGAGTGTTGGTGGTCAATTTTCAGAAGAACAAGATGTAACTGGTGGATTAACTTTTTCAAGGATTTATGCGACAACACAATTTTTTATCCAAGCCTGTCATATCATATTGATTGTTTAAGGTTTTGTTTTATGGCATACATTGAAGTTATGGAATAGTCACCGTGTTCGAAAAACAAGAAATGCTGAATCGCCTGCCGGACGACCAGATGTTTTGTATTTTTCTCCGCAGAATACCCAAGGCCAAGAGTGCAAGTTCTTGTTGGACGATTCAGATTTAACCTTGGCAGCGGCTTATTCAGAAGAGTCGCCTCTTTTTGGATGCACCGAGCCGATGATTGAGTTTGCACGTATTGTCATGATCGAAGAGGGAATTGATTTTCCCAATTCGGCTGAAGAAGCGAAGGGATTGTTTTTTGTGATTATAGAGGAGTTAGAAAACATATAAAGGGTAGTTAATATCATTCTTGTTTTTGCTTTTAAGGGGAAATCAAAGGGACAAAACTTGAGAAAACGACATGAAGAATTTCAATGTAAAGTCTCTTCCAATGAAAATAATTGAAAAAAAACCTAAAAACAAAAGACAATCTGTATATAGACTTTTTATAAAAGGACCAGTGAAATTGACCAAGAACTCGCTGTTCTTATATTTAAAGGATTTCCAGCCTCTGTTCTTATTGCAACTTCAGATAAGGAAAAAAGAAAGAGTGCTCATGAGAGGGTACAAGGTGTATCGCCAATAATTATAACCTTTTTCGGTAGTTTAGTCGCAATAAATTGCTGAAGTATTTATTGCAACCGTGTTAATAAAAAAAATATTATTAAAAATAAAGCGTGTATTGTCAAGAAAAAATTATCTTTATAGTAAAGAACGAAGATCAAAATTTGTAAAAACCTTTGATTGATTATGCACTCCATTGCCTACAACACTGTTTATAAATCATAAGAATTTGTGCAGAAATTGCAAAATGAGAGCTATCAAAGTTCCAAAATCAGAAGGGTTGTAGTACTGATTAACGCAATAATAATCAATAAACTGTAACATGATAGAAGGTTAGCTTTTTGGCCACTTTTTTCCTTTGTGAGCAGATACAAACGGGTACGACCACTCAATTTTGTGCGAGCTAAGTATTCCTCAAGAGTACAAGTCACATCGTCTATTTTTTCACCAGAAAAATCACCAATATCAAGATTTAAATTAGTAATTTGTCCAAATTTTTGGGAAAAGAAGAAAGAACAGTTGATCAGACAAACTGCGTAAACGGGGCTGGAACTCTAAGGAGTGAAGGTGTCGCGCACGATAGGACAGATGTCAGGTGTGAGCATCGTCAGACCGTTACCCAGCTATCACATCACAAGGTAGATAACACTAGGTTGAGGATGGCTAGTGTAAATGTTGGTACTCTGAGAGGTAGAGCAGGTGAAGTAGTTGAAATGTTAGAACGTAGATCTGTTGATATGTGTTGTGTTCAGGAAGTCAGGTGGAGAGCAGCTTCAGTGAGATTTGTGGAAGGTAGGAGGGCAAGGTATAAGCTTTTTTGGATAGGTAATAGTGATGGATATGGAGGAGTTGGCATATTCGTTGCAGAGAAGTGGGTAGAAAAAGTAATAGATGTTATGCGTGTTAATAGTCGTATTATAGTGATAAAGTTTTTGATAGGTAATAGGATTGTCACTTTTCTGTCAGTTTATGCTCCACAGTGTGGACTCAGTGAAGAAGATAAAGATAAGTTTTATGATGAGTTAATAGCTGTCACATCGACGTTTGGAGAAACTGAACTTGTCATGGTGGGCGGCGACTTTAATGGTCATGTTGGGAAGTCATCTGAAGGTTATAGAGGTGTGCATGGAGGCTATGGATTTGGGAGCAGAAATAAGGAAGGGGAGAGATTGCTTGAGTTTGGAATAGCAACGGACATGGTGGTTTGCAACAAATCATTCAGTAAGAGACAGAGTAGGCTGATAACATATGAGTCAGGTGGTTGTAAGACACAGATAGATTACTTCCTGGTTAGAAAGTCAGAGAAGAAAGTGGTGAAGGACGTGAAAGTTATATCGGGGGAAGAGTGTGTTTCCCAACATAGGTTGCTGGTTTGTGATATTATCTTGAAGAGTGTTAAAGAAGCCAAGGGAAAGTACAGGCCCCGTCGTAAAGTCTGGAAGCTGAAGGAAGAGATTGTAGCAAGACAATTTAGTTCAAAAGTTCAGCAGTTAGCCCACAATGGTCAATGTGATAGTGACAATGTTGAAAGTACTTGGACTACTTTGAAGAATTGTCTTCTAGAAGCTTCTGATGATGCCTGTGGGTGGACGAAAGGACCAGCTAGACATAGACAGACCTGGTGGTGGAATAATGAGGTTGACCAGTGTATAAAGGAAAAGAGGAAACTTTGGAAAGAGTGGAAGTCAGGTGGTAGTAAAAATATTTACTTAGAAGCTAAGCGTCGTGCTCGTACAGCAGTGTATAAGGCAAAATCAGAAGCAGAGAGAAACAGATTTGCAGATGTGTTAAGAAGGGATGTTAAGACTAATCAAGATGTTGTAGGTGAGAAGTGTATACGTAATGATGAAAGTGTTTTGGCTAGCACAGAGGAGGAGAAAAGGGTAGCTTGGAAGAATTATTATCAGAGGTTGCTTAACACTGAGTTTGATTGGGATGAGGATAATTTGTCTGATGATGATGTTATAGAAGGGCCAGCTATGCAGATCAAGACAGAATGGGTAGTGGAGGCTATTAGGAAATTGAAGATTGGCAAGGCTGCAGGAGTATCAGGTATTATTGCAGAGATGGTAAAAGCATCTGGATATATTGGAGTTGAGCTTATTACAAGTCTTGCTAATCAGATTATAAATGATGGTGCTATTCCGAGTGAGTGGCAGTCGAGTGTAATAGTGAATTGTTTCAAGGGCAAGGGTGATGCATTAGAAAGAGGTAACTATAGAGGTTTGAAGTTGGTTGATCAAGTAATGAAAGTTATTGAAAAAGTGATTGATAAGTTACTTAGAGAACTTAGTCCTTTGTTGTTTGTTCTAGTCTTAGAAGCGCTGTCGATGGAGTTCAGAACAGGTTGTCCATGGGAGTTATTGTATGCAGATGATTTGGTTCTCATAGCAGAGTCGATGGAAGAATTAGTTGAAAAGTTTGAGAAGTGGAAGAAAGGACTAGAAGAGAAAGGGCTAAGGGTGAACACAGCAAAGTCTAAAGTCATGATTAGTAGCATTGCAGCCAAATGTGATCTTGTAGTTGGAAAGTGGCCTTGTGGAGTTTGCAGGAAAGGGGTTGGTAGTAACTCAATTTTTTGTCAGACTTGCAAGCATTGGGTACATAAGAAGTGCAGTAGTATTGGTGGAAGGTTAAGAGCTGACATTCAGTTTGTATGCAAGCGTTGCAAAGGTGAGAGTATAGTGAATGAAGTATTTCCAGCTTTAATGATGTACAACAGTGGCTCGTTAGAGATAGTTGAGAACTTCTGTTACTTAGGTGATATGTTGGGCAGTGAAGGGGGTGTTGGAAGAAGTGTTACTTGCAGGATAGGTTCTGCTTGGAAAAAGTTCAGAGAGTTACTGCCTTTGTTGACTAGCAGAGTCTTGTCAATTGAGGTAAAAGGTAGGTTGTATGAGGCCTGTGTAAGAAGTGTTATGTTGTACGGTAGTGAGACATGGGCAGTGAAGCAGGAAGATCTTGACCGTTTAGAAAGTAATGATATGAGAATGGTTAGGTGGATGTGTAACGCCAGTCTGAGAGACAGAAAGAGTTCAGATGAGCTAAGAAGCAGGCTAAGTATCCGTAGAATTAAAGATGTTATCCAGATAAGAAGATTGAATTGGCTGGGGCACTTGGAAAGAATGGAGGAGGATAATTGGGTAAGAAAGTGTAGAGACTTGATAGTTCCTGGGGCAAAACCAAAGGCAGACCGAGAAAGACTTGGCAGGAGGTTATAAGGACAGACTTGATACAGAGGAAGTTGAGTTTAGATCTAACATAGTCTAGATCAGATTAGAAGAGGGTCATTAATATACCCCGTCCAACCCATGCATGGAAAACGGACGTTAAGCCGAGAATGATGAATGATGATGATGAATGATGATGCTTCCAACCAATATGAACCAACTTCTTTGTAGTTCTTTCTGGTTTGGATTTTTTAAATACCCGATCTACACTACTCTCTTTGACAGTTCTTCCTAATATTCGTTTCTTTTCATCACTATCAACATGATCAATGGTTTGAGGTGTCGTCATAACAAACCCTTTTAAACAAATAATATGGCCCTTCTCGGTAAGGCCTAGCTGTTCTGAATCTTTTGATGTAGATTGATACACAGCTTTCTCATCCATCTGAACAACAAAATATAATATATATACATGTAAATTGACACACAAAATGGTGATGCAGATATTTTAGAGGGAATTAAAGGGCCGACAACAAAAAATATTTGTCACACTTTGCAGAAATTTTCTATCCCGAACCATGACAAAGGTTATTTTTGTCGCAGGCCCTACAGGCCACAAAATGTTTTGGCTTTTAGTCAGAAAAATATTTAAGCAAAGATTCCATCTCTTAAGAAAACATGGGACAGCATTTGAAGCATATTATTAAAGCAATGACACCAAGCTAGCTAGCTACTAGTATAAAATAGCTAGCTAGATATAGCTTTAAAGGCCTTGCCTTGTTTCTGCGGAAATTGTTGACAACTTCATCCGCAACACCCCTTTTCTTTAAATATTGACACACCTGCAAGAAAAATGAAAAAGTATGTAGAAGTATAAACATGTCAGTGATACTGTATAATCAACACTAAAGTCTGAAAATACGTCGCACCTTTTCCACACTTTCTTTTTCATCTTCATTGTCAGCCATCTTACTTGTTTACATTAAAGCGGGAGTTGAATCTTTTTAGCCAATAAAAATTCGTATCTCTAAAGTTCACTCCATCTTTGAGCAATTAACTCGCATATAGCACTTAATAACTGGCACTGCCACTTATTAAAAACGTGCACTTGATAACTGGCACTGCTACTTAGTAACTCGCACTTAATAACTGGCATTGCTACTTAGTAACTGGCACTTGATTACTTACACTGCCACTTAACAACTCGCACTTACCAACGCGATGTTACTTAGTAACTGGCACTTATTAACTGGCACTGCAAGTTAGTAACTGGCACTGCGAGTTAGTAACTGGCACTTAATAACTGGCACTGCTACTTAGTAACTGGCACTGCTAGTTAGCAACTTGCGCACTGCTTGTTAGTAACTCGCACTTAATAACTGGCACTGCTAGTTAGTAACTGGCACTGCTAGTTAGCAACTTGTGCACTGCTTGTTAGTAACTGGCACTTAATAACTGGCACTGCTAGTTAGCAACTTGCGCACTGCTTGTTAGTAACTGGCACTTAATAACTGGCACTGCTAGTTAGTAATTGGCGCAAAATCATTTTTAGAAATAAATAAATGATATTTTGGGATTGAAACATTGATAACGCATGCATTTAACAAATGTCACATATGGGCCACGGTACAAAACGGAGTACTTTTGTGCAATCATTCTACTTGGGTAAAATGTCGACAGGTAGTTGTTTTATGATCAAATAACCAGTTTTAAGTCACTGCTTGTCAAATAAGTGTGTAATAAGACTCTTGACCAGTACGGTTTAGTTTTACAAAACACTTTAAATATTTTGGACAGGTGCTCTATAACAGTGTGAACATGGAGTGGTCGGCAATGCTGTTATGATAAAAAAGATTTTGAGGATTTATGAATATAAGTTAAACCTAGCATTTAAAAAGAACAAAAAAAGAACAGAAAATATTTAACAATATACTAAAAGTACATTCATTTAACTTTATATATATAACTTTATTTCATATATTTTAACTGTATATATTTTTTCATTTATATATAAAACTTTATATATATATTTATATATATAAAGTTATATATATAATAGGGTAAATCAATCCTCGTAGGAAGATGAACAACTTCCATGATTTCATTACTTGCATGCTGTTTAATTGTTTGTTGGAAAGTTTTATGATTGATATTAGTGGTAAGTATTATGCTGTTAAACTGATCAAAGACGCCAAGAAAAGCTGGAAACAAATGCACTATATATGTGTTCTTATAACAGTTCATACTCAATTCAATACGAAAGTAATTACATCGTACTTTGGTATAGAGGAAGAGAAACATTCTGTAATCGAGTTGCATTATTACCAAGGAAACTTAAAATAATTTTTTTTCTAACAATTTAATTAGGAGAGTATTTCTACGAATTCAGGTATGTAGTTCTAGAGGTAAATCAAATGCTATATTTTCGTTAGTATGGAAAATAGGTTTAATGTGTCAGCCTACAAACGTCTCTCAAAGATTTCCATGAAATGTTTACAGCAAATAAACGAGCGTAGCTATCATGTTTTTGCCCACACTTCCTTCCTCCGAACACGTCATCACTTTAGACTAAAATGCGATAGAAATCACCATTAAATTTCTTGGTATTGCTAACTATAATGGACTAGAAAGTCGACAGACTGAAAGAGGAATATATCTAATGTAAGCCGAGTACATCAACATGTTTGAGACCAAAACAACAATTCCTGGCATATGAACATAAATAAACAGAAAACACAACATTGTTTCCATAATTAACCTCGGGACTCAGGCACTCTGGCTATCAGAAACGCCACGCACATTTATCATGCTTTTACCAAGGATCTTAATTGGATATTAGAGGACAATAAGCTGTAAACCAGCCACTGTCGTGGTGAAAACAAGGAGATTTTTGCTCTGACACAAAAATTTAATGAGTTTATTTAAATTTTTTATACAATAAATTCTAGATAAAAGTAGCCAGAAGGTCAATATTAAATTAGTTAATAAAGTTCCCATCGGTCTTTTGTTTGTGTTTTCCGTTATTTCATAGAGGGATGAAAGTTGCGAGCCGTAGAAACGTGCCATATATTCCAGTTTCCATAGGCTACGACACACACTAACATAATGCTACCTGGATTTTGAGGTTAATTTAGTTTTCCATTTTATTTTTCCGTTTTAATTCCATTCTCATCAAGATGAAAACAAATTAGTGATAGGTAGTGGTAAATTAATACAAACAAGGGTGTAGTTCTGTTAAATAAATATCAATCAAAACCAATAATCCGTCTGTAAATCACATAAAATGATTAGTGAAAGTACCTTCTTTACTATTACTTTCCTTCTTGCACTTATTTCAATATTGCAGTTCAGTGAAACACTTTTTGGAGTCATTAACATCGAGATTGGGAAAAGAAGAGTTGATTTGCGATCTTATTTTTGTGTGAGAATTTCTGTCTTATAATTGATTTTTCTATGCAAGTTTGAAATTTTATAAGCAATCACTAATGATTGTTTATAAAATTCAATTTCAACTATTCTGTGAATTAAATGCTGGGATGAACTTATCTTATAAGTTTATTTTTTCTTATTCAACATTAATTTTATATTTTGTTATTTACGTAGTCTTAAAATAGAGACCCTCTAGCTTTTAAAACCACTTCGATCAGTCTGGACTTTCATTGATCAAGTTGAGCAGCCGAAACATATAAAAATAAGATATGATCAACGACAACACTCAATCGAATGTCGATAAAAGTAGAAAATGCGTACTAACCCTGATTTCTTAGAAAAAAATGTAATAAAAAACTAATGTATATGCTAAATTACATTCATTGAATATTTGTAACTAGTTGTTTTCTCATCTAACAACAAGCATGGAAAATTGTGCTGATTAGCACGTTGTATTTTAATATTTTCAGTAACTCAATAACGTCTTCGCATGTTAAAGCTAAGATTTTGTGATGCCAAAAAGATGCTATTATTTCTCATAACTATCATAATTTTAAAATGCTGTTTATTGCTATGTACGTTATTGGTATTTTAAAATTTTAGTTTGTATCAAGTTTTAGAGAAATATTGCTTCAATTCTATCATGGTTGAAAAAATCCTTTGATCATTAGGGTTGCGCGCGTTGAAATCATGATGGCATTGTAATAGTAAATTATAAATACATGCTTCTTATATGTCACTAGTGCATGACCTCAAAGAAAATACGATGTACTTCATAAACATAACGATGGATTTAGAAAAGATATTTCAAAAGTAAATTTTGTAAATGGGAAATGAGAATGATGTGGAAAAGACAAAAAAAAATTCAACGTGCAGAGAAGCACAGAAAAATTGCAGCATAGCCCTGCGTCAGGATTACAGGAATAATAAACATTTTTGTACTAAAGTATTAAGAATGAGTTATGAAGATTCGGTTTCCTATTTTAGAAGCCATTACCCTTAATCCAACAGTAAACAAATAAAGTTGCAGCAAATCCAATTGATACTAAATAAAATGCGTTTGAGGAATTTAAGAAACAACCTTTCAGCTTTTTTTGAATTTATTTGCATGCTGGAGATTGTTGATGCATAGGGATACTGGTAACTAAATATTTTTTAAGTTGAGAAACTGTCACGTGTTTACCCAACATGTTGTATAGCATTGCAATGATTTGATTAAAAAAGTAATTTACACGGTATGAGTTTCCTAAATAATAATATATATGTCCAAGCGCATTCATGATTTTCAAAATTTCCTAACGGTTTCACTTGCCATCTCAAGTTTTCCCCGAATAATCTTTTCTAAGAATTTCATACAAATCTTAAGTTAAGAATTATCTTCACCATGCAGAGACATTATAGCGTATATTTGGTAGAGTCTTTGTCAACCTTTTTATATTAAACTATACAAATTGACAATCGACAATACAGGACAAGACAACACAGGACTTTCTGTGTAATAAAAAAGCATAATAATATGGCAGAGTATGGAAAAAAAATCATGATGGTCTTGAGAAAATCGGCAACATCAAGGGATGATAACATCGTGGCAGCAATATCTGCTAGTTCGATATATGCCTTATCTTTCAAGCAACAAAAATAGTATGAATTAGCTATAATGTAAGATTTCGTCCGTTGATCCCATCAAAATATATTGAGATTAGGTGGAAAATGTCGTTCTCACAAGCAGTTATATCGGATATTTCTATACTAGATTTATTTGGTTTGTTAGACCCAATCAAAGTGTGTAAATTGTTGATGAGTCATTTTTTCCAAATTGCGCAGACTTTGTGGGATCCGACGTGAATTATTTCGTAGAACAGATGTGTTAGACAGTGCGACCAGAGCAATTAGCATCTGAATATTTTGATGGCGGTTTAGACATTTAGATCAATTACATAATTTTTTTCAAAATAAGTATAACATTTTATAATTCTGTGACATTTTCTTTTTATACGCAAATTCTAAAGGAAAAATATTAACCTATCTTTATCAAACACACCCTACCTTTGTTGACTTCTAAACACTAGATGCAGTAATCAATATGGAACAAAATTTGCTCGAAAGTGCCGAAATAACTTTTCAAGATATTCATTGAATATTGTACCAGCAAATTTCAGACAGGAAACGTTGGTTGATTTCGAAAGAGGTGCTTCAATTTTATGAAAATGGTTAATATTTCTCCGCAATTGATTTTGCACCTTATCAATTTTAAACCTCTTAAAATTTACTCTATTGAGTTCTAATATTTTTGTTCAATTATTTTCTCAGTTTAATACATCGTAATATTTGATATTTCAAATGTTGCTATGTCCGCCTTTCTATTGATTTTTCTACATTTCGAAGAAAACTAAGCCAAAAGAAATATTCTTGTTGTCAATGCTTTCAGATAAAGTCACACTAATAGGAAATGACTCATTGCAGAAAGCGGAAGTCAAATGAAAACTGTAAGATTGTCAATCAATTAGTTACGACATCATTTTCTTCTTTACTGAAAAAAATTATTTGTTCGTTTTTAAAGCCGCTAACATTAACTTGAAAACCAATTCAACTCTTGCCGCAAGCAAGAGTTAAACGGTTTTTCATACCACGCAGGACCCACATTGATAACAATTACTGTGTTCAGCTTGTATGAATTTCTAAAAATAATACTAAGGGAAATCAATATAAATGAGCCAGAAACATAAAGAAATATGATAAAGAACATAGCACGAAATAGCTGATTATACTTCAGTGACATATCTATTCGAACTTTCCAATCCCTCTTTCGCTTCCTAATATTTAAATAAGTTATGTATGATGTATATTATTTTTAGAATGTGTTACCAGCCGATGTGATTTACTAAAAGACTTACCAGGGTTCCATCCAAAGCAAAGAAAGAAAAATTCGGTGAAGCCACAGTTGTATATTCGTAGAAAAATTGTCAATTGAACAATAAAAAGGAAAAGAAACTGCTATAGCGTCGTCCAACTGAGCTTCATTCTGCTGTGAAATGCGTTTAACACATCGCAATGATCTACAATGCAAGAATTCTTTGAAATATTGCCCAATCATCTTCACAAGAATTTAAATTAAGGCACTACAAATACTCCGCTGAAATGGGATTTTTTCATCACAGGTTTTAGCAACTGCACGAAAAGGCTGAAAATTTAACTACTAATTAAGCAAAAACATGGACCAAATGATCATCCTTGGAGGTACGCTCTCGTATTTAGGCAATCAAGTATTCTGACTTACAGTTCAATTAAACTTGGGTTTTCGTCTGTTTATAGTGTTGTTTTATGGCATATTTGCGGTACACGCAGCAGTGGTACATAAAGGTCCCATCAAAATTTCAACTGAAAACATGTCTGCCAATAAAATGTACGGAGATATTCAGAAGAACACGCAGTCTTGCTACAAATCATTGAATAGGATTCGTTGTCAAATGGTAAGACATTTTAATTGCAATTTAATGCTTTGGTTGACTTATACAACAATAATTTACAAGTTTTGCTTGTTTTTCCAGGGTGATATTATATCAAAAAGGGGATGCAAGTATAGTAACAAGTGTACCATCAAAGACATGTCAATGTATACCATAGATGTAAGAAATGTTTTCAAAAGCTTTTTAATAGTTATTAGCAATTACATACAATACAAACATGTATAATGTATAAGGGATACGTCGTTGCACCCTTATTTGTAATAAAAAAAGGCAATCTCTGATTTTTACGTCATACAAATAATGAAGATAATAAATGAGAATCAATGTAGTCATTTTCCAATCTGTTTTTTAGGATACAGATATGCTGAATCAATTTACTGTCATAACTCAACACTTCATTGATACCATGATTAGAATCGAGAAGCATGAAAAGATTACTAAACATTTTGTTAAGATCAATATTAATGCCATGTCACCATGTTTTCACCAGATACTATCAAGTTTGCAGATGGCTAATAAGGTAAAAACTTTAAGTTCACCTGGGCTTGCTGAATTTGAGTTATAATTTATCTATTATGACTTCGTCTCATTTAGAATTTTGAAAAATCAGAAGCTAAAAGTAAAAAAAGTTCAGCAAAAATTAACTGGGATGAAATACATACTTTCCCATTAAAATCGTCCTGTGGAAAGAAAATGTCGTATGATGATCAAAAGTACACGGTTTTCAAGAACTTTGAAATGTTTTTACTCAAAATGTATAGCGAATTGCAACGGATAAAAACAACGATTTAACGTATTTGTTATTATTTCTAACGGCTTTTCGATGTTATTTTTATACGGGAAGGAGATAAAATATGTATTTTAGTTGAAAATAAAGAAAATATTTTTTAGTACACCAGACAGTGTATTCACGTAATATGTCCCTACAAAAGATGTTAATTATGTCTTGAATTGAGGAAGTGTGCGAAACTTGTGCTGAAATAAATCGTGTTCGTTGTTCGATATGAGCCACTTCCTTCAAGTAGAACTGTAAGTTAGAATTACAACAAAAGTCAACTAAATTTAAATATAGGGGTATTCCCGGTTCTCTTTGCAAAGAACGTTCATAACAGAGTAAAGAACAGGACCTCATACTTCTTTCAGGCGCGTCATTTTGTATCATGATGGAAGCAAAGAAAGTTTATTATTGTCAGCTCTTTCTATTACTTATATTATTGTGACCTATTGTTTGTTTCGTTAAGCAATAAGACATGATATCGTGCACTAATACGGACTTTTTATTAAAAGAGTTTTATTAATTTTTCTACCGTTATTTTACTAGTAAAGGTTGGTGGTAAGACATTTGAGATGATAACGACATTGCCGATGAGGAATTTTAATAACGACGATAGTAATAATGACTCTAAAAGGTTGAATAAAAATCGTCAAACTTCAAGACTTTTTAATAACCACCAAAATATTGTTCGGTAGGTTATGCGTTCGAAATTGCAGGACAGGTAACGAGCTATACTTTTTGGTCTACATCAGTCACACTATATATTGACACGAGCGTGATTTGCATTCCACAATCTGTAAGAAATATAAAACAACTGCACCATTCTTTTTGATCACCAATTTCATTATTTCAAGGTTATTAAAAGTTAGAGGGAAGATTGTGCCACAATTTTTTTAAGTGATTGTAGGTTCAGGAAGAGGCAAATACAAACACAAAGATGAAGAGATTTCTGCAAATTTTCTAAACAGTTATCCATGAATTAAGGCCATTTTGGCAGATGGCTATTCCCTTGGTCTGTATTTCATATGTGGCATTTAACAATACTTTTGAAACATCTATCAAAAAGAAGTACACATTTTGGATTTGAAAAATATCTTAGAAAAGTGAAATGCTCTAGCGATCTTCACTCAATCTCAACAGAACGTTTTAAAATAGAACTTTTTCCGTATGTATTAAAACTGCACTTTCTGGATTTGCTTAGCGTTGTAGCTAGATGGGTGGAATGAACTGATCATACACTAAAAGTAAATTTCATGTCGTCATTGGCAATAAAAATTGTGTCATACGCGAAAAAAAGGTGTCGTGGAGAATCTGATAATTACATAAGTATTTTTTTATGGACTAACAACCAATATAACAAAAAACTCTTAAATGAATCAACTGTTTTTGAATTAAAAAAAAATCTTACAAAAAGATGTTGTCCCACGAAATACAAAATATTCCGAAATACAATTTTTATTAAATAATTAGCCGGAGGAACCGGCGTCGAAACGCCGGATTAAGCCACAAGTAACTGTGTGACCCGGCGTTGAACACTTAGTGGAGTGCTTAATAAGTGCGGTAAACTGTGCCACACATCCAGGTAAAGCGCTTATATGCATGTATGCAGTATGTCGTAGATCGAGTGAAGCACCCACAACATTATGGTGTTTCCAGTGTTATGTATTTTTTAAAATATAACAATCCCTCTACTTAAGATTTGAGCGCTTAATAAAGCATTTAATCAAGTCGTAAACTGTGCCATAAATACGGGTGGAGCGATTTTGTACAAGTATACAGTATGTCGTAAATCGAGAAAAAGGCACACAACATTATAGTGCTTCAGATGTAATTTATTTATAAAATATAACTTTACTGCAACTTTAGCCGAAATAAAAACACCGTTTACAACCCGTTGTTTCCCCGCAAAAACAATTGATCAATATTATTTTATTTTACGAAAAAGGTTTTCTTGAATACTAAAAAAAATCATTCTGACACTGGGCTGAGCGGTTGGTACAGGTAAACCGTTTCGTACATGTATATAGGCGTAATACCCTTTTGAACAAAAATTATGGCTACTTCAGTTTAAATAAAAACACAGAAACAATGTGTTTTTAACACTGGGCTAAGCACTTAGTACAGGTAAACTGTGTAGCACATGATATGTAATACCCTTTTCCAAAAATAAAATTATCGCAACTTCGATTAAAAAGAAATACAGGAAACAATCCGTCGTTACCCTGTTCAGTTTACTCAGCAATTTTATTTTGCAGAAAAAGTTTTTATAACAGTAATAAAGGTAATAAACCTAACTGCATTTAACATAATAATTATTAACAATTTTGTTGTACCCAACTCAGATGTAGCTAAAGAGCTAGCTAGATAACCACAACCCCTAATGGAAATAAATAATAATATATCAAAATAAATAAAAAAATCAAAATTATAGAAAGGCATTTATGCTCCCTTATAATCTACGCTTGTCAAGATTTATATATGGCTAGAAAACGTGGCAACATATTAATTTTAACCTGTAGAAACATATAAATAACAAGGAAAACTAATACAAATCTTTAGGTGGCTGGGTAGCCAGCTAATGCTTGTCTGCTAGGTAAACAAAAATGAAAACAAACAAAAAATAGCTAGAAAGTAGTTTAAAAAAAACTGCAATCTTGTTAAAACACGCATAGTATTCTGAGAAGCATCGCAAAAGCAAAAATAACGCAGTACTAAGTTGCTCCGATCTTCCTGCCAAATTTCGGACTGCTTTCGGGGGATGGTAAAATTGCTGCTAAGAAATCTAAAGCGCTTGCCTTTCTGATTGGTCATTTATCTAAAACTCTTGATAGGACCTCTATTTTAGCGGGAACTCGTTCCTGTGCCAGCGGGGACCCGGCGGGTTTCTCGTCCCTGCGCTAGCAGGCTTGTATTTCGTGCGTGGTTAACACTCGATTTCGATGGTCGCAAACCTTCGACAGCGCCAGGCACAGCAAAAGTTATGCCATGTTAACGGTAAATGAAGCACTTAGTATTTCTCTCCTTTGGTATTATTAAAGTTAGCATAAGGTGGTTTAAATAAAGAATGAAATTAAGTTTAGGACGGGCTGTATCATTTTTTTACGCTTTCGCGGTATAATCTGCCTGCGCAATCTCTTTATTATGACCCCATACAACAATGTTGATATGAGCTGTAAACCAATCACACTATCTCATTTTCCACACGAACTGTTTTTGCATTATCTATGTCATAAAAAACACCTGATATCGAGTATTCCATATAACAGGGTAAAATTTGGTGAATTGGCCATTTGGACAACAGTTTGCATCCAAGCAAGGTGTTTTGTTCAAACTAAACTATTTTGAACGTAGGACATTGAGAGATAGGGAAATGTTCCTTCTGACACAAACCTAAAACGCAGCACGTGCACGCACACACCAAGTCCCTAAAATTTACCCATCATCCAACACAAATCCCTATTAGTCTACAAATAAGTCAAAAAAATTTCTAGCACAGTCCCTAAAATTCCCCCACACATCATATTCCCATAAATATCATCATATTCCCATAAATATCATCATACTCCTATAAATATCAACACACCCCTCCCCTCCCCCCACTAAATATCATCAAAAAATTAACGCATGCGCATTCAAGATGTGTTAGTTTTGAGTAAAATGAAATCTTCTGACAAAGTAAAAAATCTATACAATAAATAGAGAGAATGAATAGAAATACAGTCAAAGAATTCCATGATATTGCAAAAGGTCGTGGTTTAACAGAGTATTATAAACTACGCAAGGCTGAATTGATTTCCCTATTGGAGAAACCACAGTATGCTTGGAGGCCACCCAAGCAACTACCCACCAAGCCAGCTAAACCTATAACACCGGAGGCCATGGACCTCTTTGAACAACAAGAATTATCGAAAAATCGTTCGGTTGTGGGGGATAAGATGAAAGAGTGGTATAATTGGCTAGTGAACGCAGTTCCAAGGCCTATAAAGGAGGGAGTCAAGGCAACCTATGCAGCCTTCAAGCGTAGGGTGATGGATCTCTATAACAGGGCAGCCAACACAAGGCCTACACTTCATAATGAGGTAGAAAAGGAGGCCGAGGAAGACTATCTACATGAACAGCCGTGGCAAGATTTTACCCCCCAGGAACATAAGCATGCTCACCATAGGACCTTCCGAAGTTTCCGCATTCCTGGTATAGGAGGGGCCGACGTTGACGGCTATATAGGGATGGTGCGGCCAAACGTGAAAACATTGGTTGAAGGGCAGGTGGAAGATATGGGCTCGGCGAAGATACAGCTGTCATTATGGATCATGTGGAAGAAGAAGAAGACGAACCCAGAGGAGTATATTGAGGTGAATAAGGTCTTTCATAGTAATATGGCCTTAGTCTTCCAGGGTAGCAACGTAGATGATGTGCCGGATACAATGTTTGCTCAGGTTAAAACACATGTGGAAAATCCATCATTGCTCCAAAGTGGCTTTACGATCAGTCGAATTTTACACCTTGATGTAGACTTCCATAAGCTACGGCTAACAAGGGGTTCATCGTACATCGAACTACCTAAATGGGTAGCCTCTAAAATGGCTGTAATTAACCCGTTGAATGAGGACGAGGAGTGTTTCAAGTGGGCCATTATAGCATCCTTACATCATGATGAGATAGGGACGAACCCGAATAGAATATCTCAGATGAAACCCTATATGGATCATTATAACTGGGATGGTATAGACTTCCCAACAAGTATTAAAAGTATAAACAAATTTGAAGTGAATAACCCCGACATTGCGGTAAATGTACTATATATAACGGGAAAGAAGAAGATCAACATCCTACGTAGATCAGTACGCAACGGACGTACCAGGGTGGTGACCCTATTGCTTATCACGGATGACAAAAAGAGACATTATACGGCCGTCAAAAGTCTATCGAGGCTCCTGGGCAAGGAGACCTCAAAAATAGGAATGCAATGCATATTTGTCTAAACTGCCTACAGGGCTTTCCAACAGTTGAATCGAGGGACAAACACTATAGATATTGCGAGGACCACGAGGCAGTCAAGATCACAATGCCAACAGAGGCTGAAAAATGGCTATATTATAGGGATGGACAACAACAATTCAAGGTACCCTTTGCTATCTATGCAGACTTCGAGAGTCTACTAGTCCCGGTAGGAGATGCTAGGGATACCAAAACGAAAAGGCTGAGCAAGCATGTACCATCCGGTTGGTGCACGTATAGTACCTTTGCCTATGGGGATGTACCAGATCCCCTAACAGTCTACAGGGGCGAGGACTGTGTGACGAGGTTCGTCAACCATCTGGAGGACGAGGTCAAAAGACTATACTACACCTACCCTCAGCAGGACATGCTGCCTCTAACAGAGGTCCTAAAAAGAGAACATGACGAGGCATCGAAATGCCATATCTGTCTAAAGCCCTTCGATGACTGTGAAAATAACCGTAAGGTCAGGGACCATTGTCACTATACTGGGCTATATAGGGGTGCGGCCCATAACAACTGTAATATCAAATACAAGATACCAAGTCATATACCTGTAGTCTTCCATAACCTAAGCGGGTACGACGCACACCTGTTTATCCGTGAACTTGGTGAAAAATACGACACTCAGGATATTGGTTGTATTGCTGAGAATACTGAAAAGTACATCAGTTTCAACGTGAAAATCAAGGTACCGCTTGCAGGTATGGGATATGGTGATGGTGAGACGTATAAGAAGATCGAGATTAGGTTCATAGATTCCTGTCGATTTATGGCATCCTCGTTAGACAAATTGGCAAGCAACCTCATTGGAACAAACGCCGCCGGTATGAAATGCCACCAGTGTGCAGATACATGCCTTGAATTCCAGGGTATAGACGCTGAATACATGGCAAAATTCTGGTGTAAAAATTGCGACTCAAATACCACGAAGCAATTAGACAGGGAGCAAGTAAAGGCAAACGTACCATCCATGGCAAAGTTTATCGACAAGGATGATACATTCAGGCTGATGCTTCGAAAAGGCGTGTATCCATACGAATACATGGATGGATGGCAGCGATTTGAAGAGTTGGAGCTACCACCTAAAGAGGCGTTCTTCAGCAAGCTGAATATTAAGGGTATTAGTGACAGGGACCATGAATATGCTAAAAAGGTATGGAATGTCATTACCCCAGGGGGCGATGACGTTACCATGGGCGACTACCACGACGTGTACCTCAGTACAGACGTACTACTATTAACCGACGTCTTCGAGACGTTTCGGGACGTGTGCTTGACAAATTACAAGCTTGATCCCGCACACTTTTACAGCGCACCCGGCCTGGCATGGAAGGCAGCACTGAAATATACCGGAATCAAGCTGGAGCTCCTCACCGATCCTGACATGCTCCTGATGTTCGAAAAAGGTATCCGTGGAGGTATAGTCCAGGCTGTACATCATTATGCCAAAGCAAATAGAGCTCTCCACGAGGCCTTGAAACATGGGCTTGAATTGAAGAGAGTGCGCAGGGTCATCCGGTTTAACCAGAAGGCATGGCTGAAGGGGTACATCGATCACAACACGAGGCTGAGAACGGATGCCAAAAACGAGTTTGAGGAGGACTTCTACAAGCTTATGAATTTAAGCGTATTTGGCAAGACGATGGAGAATATTAGGGAATCATCGCAACATCCAACTGGTCACAAACAAGGACAAGTACACGAAACTTGTGATGAAGCCAAATTCCAAAGGTGTAAGCCGGTTTAGCAAGCACCTCCTAGGTGTAGATGTGGGTAAAACAGAGGTCAAAAGGAACAAACCCGTGTATATAGGGCAGGCCATCTTAGATCTGTCAAAAATGGTGATGTATGAGTTCCACTACGATTTCATGCACCCAAATATGGTAGTAAGTTGCGGCTATGCTACATGGATACAGGCTCCCTTGTGTACCATATAAGGACACATGATTTCTATGTTGATATCGATAACGATGTCGAGACACGCTTTGATACAAGTGCCTATAATGTGGATGATGGAAGGTCTCTACCAATAGGCAAGAACAAGAAGGTTGTAGGTCTCATAAAGGACGAGTTAAATGGGAAAATCATGACCGAGTTCATCACCCTAAGGGCTAAGTTATATGCTTACAAGAGCTTTACAAAAGAAGGCGGTGACAGGAAAGCCAAGGGCGTAAAGCGATGTGTTACCAAAAAATCCATCACCTTCGACGACTATCAGCGGTGTCTGGAAGAGGGCGTTGACGTCTACAAGAGTCAGGTCCTAATTCAAAATAAGAACCATAAGGTATACACCCAGGAGGTGAACAAGCTAGCCCTTAACAGGGAGGATGTCAAACGGATCGTTCAACCTGATCAAATTACAACACTAGCCCGCGGCCATCGCCGCCTGGTGTCTACCGGGGAATAAATGGAGGTGTGTTTGCTAATTGCTATAATCCTACCATATATCCTGATCGCCTATGTTCTTTTTAAATATCGACTACCAATAAAGAGAATGTCAGATCTTGCACAAGTATTCGACACAGCCTCTGCAGAATATGAACAGATAGAGAAACCTCCTATTGATAAACGCCAGGCCATGAAGGAGGCCCTACGTAGGGCAAAAGACATTTATTGGCCAAAAAGATGTTGTACAGAGGGCCTTATCGACAAGGCCTCCGATGAGGAGGTAGAAAAGGTCCATGCCGAGTACCTTCAGCGTGAGCTTCAAGAGAAGGGCGAGAAAACAGCCAGGGCGTTATCTCTCTCTTTTTAATTTTAACATTAAGAACGTTGAAAATAATTTTATAGACCGACAGATTTCTTAAGAAAAAAACAACTGTTGTGTTGTTACTTGGTGTATACATTCCCACCAACTCCGGACTGACGTGTTACTTACAAAATACTGCAATAATCGTAATCTTGGAATTTATGATTTAATCTAAATTTTGATAGTTAGCTTCAATTAGATAAGGATAGAACTTCAACGAGTGACCTACTCTCCTCTCTACCATTTGCTCCGTTCTGTTGAACTCTTTGACATCGTCAAAGAGTCTTGAATACTTAACATTTTAATTTATTTTAAATGCGAACTATTCATGCCTATACATTGTGGCTTGATCTACAAATGAGATATGTTTAATGGAAGATTCTAACTGTAAAAATG
This sequence comes from Hydractinia echinata, assembly GCA_030067915.1. Taxonomy (NCBI): domain Eukaryota; kingdom Metazoa; phylum Cnidaria; class Hydrozoa; order Anthoathecata; family Hydractiniidae; genus Hydractinia; species Hydractinia echinata. The sequence goes on along the minus strand of JASGCC010000036.1, from coordinate 1,413,423 downwards.
TTTTTCATTATATATCGTTTCTTATCAATTCTTAGGAAGTCGTTTTATATTGAACGACAGTATGCAATTTTTAATGTAGTAAATTTTTTCTTCACATCTTATACTGAAGTGGCCAGAATGTGCCAAATTTTTTGTAAATAACCAAACACCCACCATATGTCATTGGTAATTATTATCGCCTAAATGTTCATTACTCTGATCAATTCGTATTTAACAATTGTCTTGTAATATAATAATAATGTATATGACCAAGCGGGCTATTTATGATAGATACTTATTCAAAATACTAATAATCTAATACTTGAAGGATTATGAGAAATTGTTTAAAAAGTGATTAAATACACTTTTTATGCATTCGTGGGTGGTTTTAATAACCACGTTACCCTCTATCTTAAAAAATAAACACTTTTAATCAATAAAATTGATTTTGGGTAGGTAAAACAGATGCAACGTTATTAATTAGTGATCACGATTCGCTAATCGGCAAAGTTTCAGTTCAGTGTTGAGGTCGCCAAACATATTTTGTTTCATCGTGCACTTATTATTTGGGGGGGGGGGACATTATTAAAGCATGTTGCTCACTATCATTTCCAGAAGATCTTTTTTGGCTGAACAGATTGACGCGGATGAGTGGTTGAGTGGTTCCGAAATGGTTCGTTTTCGAATATAGTTTAGTGGATGATTATTCCAAAACCTTTCCAAATAACGCATGCAATCCAAAATCTTAAAAAGTGTACTGAACACTGAACAACTGTTTTACACTAATTAGCCTTCGGAAATGCGTTGATAAAAATCGTGTTCGTGCAGATGACAAACGATTGCAAAGGCGTTCACGAACTGGAAACTAAAAAAATGAGAACGATTATTCGTTTTAACTGTGAGAAGTTTGATGACCTCAACACTGAACTGAAACTTTGCTGCTTAGCGGATCATGATCACTGATTAATAATGTTGCATCTGTTTTATCTACTTAAAATCATCTGTTTACGCTACGAGAAGCATCTCATAATCATTTTTTTCGATTAAAAGTGTTTCATTTTTAAAATAACAGATAACGGGGTTATTAAACCACCCTCAAATGCATAAAAAAGTATATTTAATTAATTTTCAACCAATTGCTATGCCATAGCAATAAATTCTCAGAAACTCATAATCTTTCTAAGAATTAGATTATTATTATTTTGAATAAGTATACGTCATATATCCCTCGCTCTGTCATATAAATTATTATTATATTACAAGACACTTAGTTATAATTATAAGAGTTGATCAGAGTAATGAATATTTAGGCAATAATAATTAACCATGACATTTATGGATGTTTGCTTATTTACAAAATATTTAACACATTCTGGCCACTTCAGTACAAGATGCAAATGTAAATATTTACTACATAAAAAATTCCTTAATCTCGTTATTCCAAACAAAATTACTTCCTATCGATTGATAAAAACAATATATAAATACAAAAATTTTCTGACAACTTATTAAAGTGAGAATATCTCACTAAACATCTCTGATTTGTTAATCAAACAACAATGTATAGGCATCTAAAGTTCGCACTTAAAAGAAATCTTTATATCAAGTACTTAAGAAGTCGGTTTATGAAGTCAAAGAGTCCAAGAGAACGAAGAAAATATGGTAGAGAGAAGAATATGTCCCACGGTTAAGTTCTATTCTTTTCTAATTCAAGCTAACTATCAAAATTTAAATTTATCAGTTACTCCATAATTACGATTATGGCAGTATTCTGTAAATAACACGTCAGTCGGAAATTGGTGGGAATATATATACACCGACTAACTAAACAAATAAATTAGAGCATAAGAAATGCAAAAAATGTGTCTACATGTGGCTTCTCTCAATAGAACTTCGATAACATGATGGTGCAACCAATTTTTAATAATCAAAAGAGATAGGTCCCACTGTATGGTCAGGAAATAAAACATAGCACAGTAATAACATTTCATTCATTCTCTAAATTAATATACATATTTTATGTTGCAAAACAATAAATGAAATAGAAAAATTTACAAATATGGCGATAACTTGTTAATACATCTTCATGAATTGCAATTTGCCATACATTTTCTGAAGAAATATTTCGAAACTCTTCAAAACAGCAAATTTTTGCTCATCATTCGACATCTTTCCACATGCTGCACTTCCAAATAAAACAGGTAAATTATCCTTGTAATAATTGTCAATCCTTTAACACTTCTACCCTCAGATATTCCAAGATGCTAAAGATACAAAGGTTTATTGAATTTACTAGAACCTTGAGATTATTTAAAACCGATGTAACCGAAGAAGATATGTTTTAAACTATTTCTCACCGTCATGGCCGAGTACAGACTTGACAACGTCTCATGGAAACACGGAGACAATAGATTCATGTTGGTCTCAACAAATCGTTTCTTGATTATTTTATTATTTTCCATTGTAGAGATGGTTTCGAGGAAACTTAGTAATATTTCAGTAAATTGATTTAGTTCTTTTTTCCCCTAAGAGAACAAAATTAAATATTAAAAATAATGACAATTATGGAGAAGGTCTTACGTTTTATTATTCTTCGGTGCTTTGCTTTTTAATTTTCTTGAATGCCTTAAGAAATCTGAAAATGGTACAGAATTGTGTAACTTGTCTTACGTCCATGGCGTCCATTGAAAAATCTGTGATGGGACATTTGATGTCAAACTTGCATCCTCTCCTTGATATAATATCACCCTTAAAGTGAAAAATAGAATATGGTATAGAGGTACAAATTATTAGTAACAATAATTACGAAGCGTAATTGTTTACCATGCGACAACGAAATTCCTTCACTAATTTGTAGCACGTTTGCACGCTTTTCTGAACATTTCCATACAATTCATCATTAGTTAGTCTATTCAGCACCGCTGCTGGTTCTACCACAAATATACCATAAATTAGCACTAAAAATAAAGAGAAGTATGATTTTATTCGTTTATACTGTAAGAGGTAATTTTGTATAAAACAATCAAGCATACCTGTAAGAACAATGATTATTCTGTGCATGTTTAAGGTAGATTTACTTATGGGGAAAATTGTCGTCTTCCCTTTCCGCTTGCTAAGATGTGTGATAAAAAAGCATTTTGGTAGTGGAGTATTTATAGTGCTACATTTTGGGTACCTCTAAACTCATTGTGAAAATATTTCCAAGAATACTAACATAGTAGATGGTTGCAATATGTAGAAGAATATGATTTTCATGGTATGATTATGCTTTGTATCATCGTTTCTACTTTCCTTCCTTTCTTATCTGTAAAAAAAATTTTGTTTGTTTGTTTAGGTATCCATTTTTCCTAATCCTTCTACAAGAAACTCTTTATACGCTGCAGAGATAACTTTCTTTCAAGTGCTTGGAGGAAACCCCTATTCAAGCGTTAATTAGTTGTGGGTGTTGTTCATAGAAAACTCCAATAATTATATTTTCCTATAATTTTTTTTCTATTTATTGCCTTACAGAAAGTGAAAGTGACATTGGAAACTTCAAAGCAGGGATGAAAGACAAACAGTATTTAGTCAATTTTGATACATTTATTCTGATTCAGGATCTTCCTACTTCTTTAATTGATAGACGTAATACATGGTCTCGGTTTTCTTTTGGATATTATCATCTAGGATTCTTCAATATGACACAAGAGTTACAGCCATCTATATCGAACTGAGGTTAAAAATTAAACTTGTATTAGGAATTGGAGTGTTTGTTACGTTGACATATCCACACCAAACTAAACAAACAAGATAAAGTTTAGTGAAATTAATGAAAAAATATTTTCACTGGATTTAGTTTCGTTGACAAAACAAAGAAAAATATGAAACAATGAAAACCAAATTAGTTGAATAGAAATTTGCAAAATTTTAACTGCAATTCTTATGTATGATATGAGAAGTAAAATATAAGGTGTTTGCTGATGTAGTTACTCGTATGAAGTCAGTTGGCAGTTAACTACCATTCGCTAATTTTTAAAGAGACAATTTGCAAATAACAGGCAAAATAATTTCAAGCAATGGAACAATGTCCGTATTTCAATCCATTTAAATTCTTTTAAGTAAAGATATGTATCATATTTACTACGCAAACATTCTTCCAAATATTACCTTAATATTCTAGGAAAGACAGCCAAAAAACAAATTAAAAGCTTATCTCTTGGTTTATATTCCATTAAGTGAAAATAAGAAATTTTTTGCTAAACCCCTTAATTAAAAAACTAACTAAAAATGATTTTTATGATGGTATGATAGTGCTTTTTTATCGTTTTTATTTTCCTTTTCTTCTATCTGTAAAAAAGTTTTTTTGTTTGTTTTTTGTTTGTTTAGGTATCTATTCTTCCTAGTTCTTCTACGAGAATCTCTTTACGCGCCGCTTTCTTTCAAGTGCTTAGAGGAAACCCAATTTAGGCGTTAATTAGTTGTGGTTGCTGTTGATAGAAATAAACTCCAATAATTGTATTCTTCTATAATTGTTTTATATTTGTTGCTTTACAGAAAGTAAAAGTGACATTGGAAAGTTCAAAGCAGGGATAAAGAATAAACAGCATTTAGTCATTTTTAATACATTTACGCTGGTTCAGGATCTTTTTACTTCTTTAACTGATAGAAGTAATTCATGGTCTTGACTCGTTTTTGATATTATCATCTAGGATTCTTCAATATGACACATATTTTGAACTACAGGACTGCAAGATTTAAAGTCCTTCCATACAATTACAACTTGTCAAAGTTAACTTATTAATGCTTAGAGCAAATTATTTAAGCTGCGTTGATGCTAAATTTTAAAGTAAGTAAAAAATGTTCCGCTTAGGTAGATATCACAAACCCCGCTAAATAATCACGAATACTCCAAGGGACTTTTTAATATCTGTTTATTATTTCTGAAATTTTAAAACAAAAACACTACGAGGTATATTATATTAAACAATGTGCCAGTGATATCCTTAATGCGCCAGATGTTTCGAAAATCAAGGCATTTTAAGGTAAATTGTTATCATTAAATTTTTGTAGAAAAGGGATTATTATCTTTTAATTTTAGGAGTAATTTATATGCAAAATACTAAATTCTGTGCCACAAAATTTAGTATAACTTGATAATAAATCAATAAAATTGTGGAAATTCGATCCAATTTCTCCAATAACTTTATTAAAATAATAGAAATTATCAGTTTTAAAATTTTCTGTCAAATACAACGAATTACAACTAAAAAGCTACATGGCACACGACAGTAGAAATAAAACACGTAACATATAACAAATAACGCGAACGGTAAACTATGATGGAAGTCAAAGTTATATAGCGTAAAGAATCAAATAAATTAAACAATACAAGGGAATCCGATAATCCTAAAATAAATTCGACATATTTTTCCTCCCTATGAACGCAGTAAACTAAAATGTTATAAATAATGCCTGTCAGTTTATTCTCAAAAGATGGTATTGAGAGGCCAAAAAATCAAACTGTACTACATAATGTCAAAGAAGTAGTAAGTTCCACTCACTCATGGAGAGTTATAGAGTTCCTTATAAAGTTCCGCTCTCTTCTATTCGAAATTTTGAAAAAATTTGTACATTTGTAATTAGTTTAAAGATAAGCAGGAAATTAGAAAACACTTGCACATGTATGAGGCAACATTTTTAGTTCCATGTTTTTTAGACTATGGTGGCAGCTTGAATTTACAGAACTAAAATATCCACGAGTTGGATAGATTTATTTTCCCATGAAATTCATTAGCTCTTTTTCGTTTTAGAAGAAATTGTTGCATAGTTCATTATTGCATGTTATATATTTAAATGTAGGCATTTGATTGTAAATTGACTTACAGCTAATTGCAGAAAGCGAATGCAATATAACATGAATGTGTTTTTAATACAGGTTTAATCTAGTAATTGAATGCACACAGTGCTTCATAAATTATTTGTCAAGGCTGGAGTTGTTGTTCTTTTAAGTTTTTTACCATTGTACGAAAAATTTTAATGCGTTGCAGTTATTGCTAACTTTTTTATATTAGTTGTTCTATACTCTTTTGTACATTCCGAAAATACTATAGTATATCCTAAATACCATTATCCAACATTCTTAATTAGTTAGAAAATTATTTTCATTGTATCCATGCATGGTCGAGATTATTTTGTGCAGTATTTCGTCGTATCTTACACGTATTTTTCAAAAAGTTCAAAAATTCATCTACAATAAATACAAATGATAAGATATCATCTAACATGTACGATTCGCGCGGTTGGAAAACCTGATTTTAAGCTTTTTTTGTATATTCCGAAAGTACTATAGTATATCCTAAATACCATTATCCAACATTTTTTATTTAGTTAGTAAATTCATTTTTGCTGTATCTATGTAAGGCCGGCATTATTTTGCTTAGAATTCTGTCGTATCAATTCACACCTACAATAATTTCAAGTGATAGATATCGGTTAACATGTACGATTTACGCGACGAGAAAACCTAATTTTTACCTTAATCTTTATTAAAAAGTTTATTTAAATCGTACATTATTCCGTTGTTGTTAAGATGGATCTGGACATGTCTTAGTCCTCAGTTCATGTATTTTGAAGATGAAATCGTGAAAGTTGGCGAAAATTAACTTAATTAATTGCATTATGCAAATTCAAAATTTGTAATTTCCCTTCCGCTTTCTGTAGATTAAGTAGAGCAATTAACAAAATACATCTATTGAAATGCGTTATCAGGATTTCGGGGCAGGGCGTTTTCCCAAGAGAACATTTCTGCGAAATGTGTGGAAAATTTTTCATAGAAGGATTAAAATGAATTGATGCCTAAATAACAGCGTATTTCTCACTAAAGAAAGATAAGGAAAAAAAAAAGAAAACAATCCCACTCAGCATGATTATACAGGAGAAACTAAATGATAAAAATGTATCACATCTACCTACAACACGAAAGTTCTCAGAATACACCAAATCTTGTTCACATGAACTTAAAATATGGCAATATAAATACACCCCTTTAATTTAAAGTTTTTTACACACATTACACGCACATTACACACATCTTACCACTTGCTGGCAGAAGACGAGATTCCAATTAATAGATAAGTTAAGAAATGGACAAAATCATTGTTACTGTTATTTTAGGTAATACCTAATTGATTTATTGAAGGTTTACATTTATCTGCTTCAATTCAGTTTTGACCAAAGCTTGTTTCTATTTATATTTTAGGATTAACTACCTGCATCGTGATGGTACAACCAGTAATCGTGGGGAGGAAAGTAAATTTGCATATGAAGCTTTCTTCTGATGAATTGTACGGAAATATTCAAAAAGGCATACAATCTTGCAACAAACTTGTGAAAGGAATTCGTTGCCAAATAGTAAGATAGTAAAAAAAGAATTCTTGTCGTTATTAACTTTTTTCACCACTACTATGTACTTTTGTGATTTTAGGGTGATATTATATCAAAAAGAGGATGTGAATATAAAATTAAATGCCCAATTAAAGATATATTTGTAAACATTGACGTAAGTAATTTTATAAAATGTTTCGCTTCCAGTAATTAGTAAAAAAGCGTAGGCAAATCTTAGGTTTAGAAGTACAGAAGATTAATTCTCGTGGACATGTCATTATATCCGTTCCGTCTCTATTTCTCTAGACTACGACATCATTGCATCAGTTTACAGCCATATTACAAAGCTTCATCATTACCACATCCGCCATCGGGAAACGAGAAAAAATTAATAAACGTTTTTTTAAGACCAATGTTAATGCCTTGTCACCATGTTTTCACACAACAATCAAAAATCTAAACACAGCTATTGAGGTGAGAAATTATTGGAAAATAAGGATTCCCTGTTTTATTTTAATTGATAAATATCTAGTTTTAAATAAATTTAATATATTTGTCCATGATTTAGCATTTTGGGAAATCTGGACACAAAGCTATCATGGGTTTGTCAAAAGCTAGCAAAATACAGTTGTATACTTTCCCGTCGAAATCGCCATGTGGGAGAAAACTGTCATATGACGATCAAAAATATATGATCTTCAAGAACTTTGAAATACTGCTTCAGAAAATGTATGGTAATTTGCAACTGAGAAAGCAAATGTCAAATATATTGTAACTGTATTGTTTTTTTATTGTTAATTTTACATAGGGAATAACATGTGTATTTAATTTGAACGTGTCAAAACAATGTTTTCTTTATCCCGATGTCATATTGTTAATAACTTGAGGAATCTCTTTAAAAGTTAAATTACTATGTATTTAAGAAAAATTAATTTTAAGTATCAGCAGGTTTAAATCTTAGTAAAGGTAAACTCTGTCGTATATTTGCGCGGAGCGATTATACAGGAACGCCCTTTCATGCGTAATGAGACTTCATATGTCTTTTTCAAAAATTAACTTTCTCGCGACTTCGTTGTCCTATCCAGCTGAAAAAAACGCGCAGCAATTTTGCTTTGCAGAATAAAACTTTAGTCAAATCTCACAATAATAGCCAATTTAAGGAAAAACAGCCTTTAACTTATCGTTTCAAAAATTATTTATGAGAAACAATGTAACACTGCAAAGGTGTCATAGGTTTATTAAGATTGTTTTTGAATTTGTGCAGAATACCCCTCATTGAAAAATAGCCTGTAGAGTTTTGCCCCAATTTTTATTACAGTATAAGGTTAACTACCTAGCTGCATTTAATAAAGATAATAAGGATTATTTGAAAATTTTGCTGCAGCCAACTTTATTTGGTCAGTTTTACGCTTTAGCTATTAAGTAATATAGCTAGCAAGTCGCAACCCCCAGTTGTAGCCTATTAACAATCACATTAGTGAAGATAAAGAAAGAACAATTTTGTTTAGGATAAATAACACGTAATTCAATTGAATAAAGCCTTAACGGAACAGCATAAATATAGCTAGTTAAATAGTTGCCTTAGGCTTCTCCACACGTTGTGAATTTATGGCAAAAATATTAAAATTCGTTTGTTTCACCCTATTCGGTCCGGCGTTATTCGAACATACTATGACCGAGGGGGGCGGAATCCGCCCCCCCCTTAATAACATTTCATAGGGTTGTTCAAATTGAATCAAACTTGGCACACTTATAGTACGTCATAAAAAGAACAAAATGGCAGCAATAAATTTTTGCTTGCGCCAGCACATTTTCTGTGACGTCATCAGAAGCTTGAAATTTTATAAAAATGCCACTATCTGCTTAAAATTTAATTACTTTTGTTCCAGAGCGAATTTTTGCATTCTGTTTGAAGTTTCTGTAAGCTAAATAAAAGTTATTGAACATATTTTCCGGTTTTTACGTAAATCGCATAAAAAATTGCCAAAAATTGCCCGAAAATACGGTTTTTTCCCGATTTTCGAGTAAAATCCGACAAAATCGGGAAATCGGATTAATCACGTGTCCAAATTATGCAAAATGATTTTTCTTAATAAAACAAAGTTGTGTTGCAAGTTTCAATTTCTAAGGATAATCCTAACAGGAGTTATTAAATTTTCCCCATTATAAGGACTTCATAGAGATATTTAGGGGTAGTTTCGAGTAATGGCCAATATCAAAGCCTCTGAAAGGTATGGGACCTAAAAATTTGGCATGCAGGTGTCTAATAGATACATATTGAAACTCAGTAAGTTTTATAGCCATATAACATAGCAATAAGGAGTTATTAAAAAAAAACCGTCAGGGGGGGGCGGAATCCGCCCCCCCCCCGGACCGAATAGGGTTAAGATGTATACATGGCTATAATTTAACCGCACATGATGCCGCTGGAAGATCGTTTTGTGCAATGCCTACGAAGATTCTTATTAAAAATGGCGTATTAAAATATAGCAAATTACAATTAAATTGAACCCCAGCAAAATACGTGTATTGATAATATAAAAATATTCATTACTTATTGCTAAGGGTGACCGTCGGGAATACTTCCACTTATTTGACATTGAACGTAGCACGCTTATAACGGTTTATCTTCTCATTAATTTTATGAAAGAAGATTTATGAATTTTAATGCGCAATGAAAATCTTTTCAAGAAAATGTGAATTCGCCTAGCAGTAAGAATTGTTGCATTTTAAGCCAAAACAAGGATAAGTGATGGAAAAGAAAGTATTATAAAATAAAAATTTAGGTAGAAAAACTAATTTTCAACACTAAAGATTCCAACAAACAGAGAACATAATTATAACCTCTTAAGATCTAAATTTAAATTTTCTTAGAATTGATATTAGTTTCCAAGGATTTCGTTCATAAATTAGAAAGTAATGCATCCTTCATGAAAAGTTACTTTCGAGATGTAACAAACATAATAGCAAACCATAAAAGAATTTATTAATAACTTTGATTTTCCGTTATTTTCTTTTTGTTTTTTATAATTGACATCTAACAATTGCTTTTGAAATCACCATATAACGTCTTTTTGCTCTTACATTAGGTGTGTACACGGACGCGTTTGTTTTAGGTGGAAACACAGCAGTTCGCTCTTAAATAGCTGTTAATACAATTTTGCATGTTTCGCGTTGTTTTGTTTTAGAGTTAATATTCAGGTATGTTCATAGCATATCGAATAATCTGTGTCGTCGAAAAAAATGAGTATGTTACAAAACTTCAGCTGTAAAATCTTTTTATTTTTTAATAGTAAAATTTTATTTCTACATGATAACTAACTAACTTATTCGTTATTTCGCTTTAAAAGATTAACTACTTACAACTTATCCTTTCTGATATAAAGTTTAAACTTTTCTAAGAATACATTGTTCTTAGAAATTCTTATATATCTGCGATACGTTATTGCGAATCCTTTTCTTGCTATAGATTCACATGTTATAAAAAATTTTAGCAGGACTTTCTAATCCTTCGACACGCACATTTGTTTGAAATGTGTTTTCATCTGCTTGGTTTTCGCTGCTGCCGGTAATCATGATACTTGGTGTTTTTAATGCAATGTCTAATGGTTTGTTCTACTGCTGTAGATACGAATGATTAATGTGCATGAAATTTTATATTTAATCAACATTTCTTAAGTGCGAAAAAAAGATCAACATACGTTCCAGCAAAAGCTTAAAATTTTTTTAATTCCTAGACAATTAACATGGATGTTTTATTTAAAGAAATACCTTTATCTTTGTGTATGTAATTGGCTCTTCCTTTAAACCTGCAACCAGCCAACGAATTTGATTCTTTCAACGTCAAAATAATGAAATTCGCAACAAGAAGGATTTATATTTGATAAATATTGTAGAATGAAATTCGCACTCATGTCAATATATTGTGTGACTTATGTAGACAAAAAAGTATAGTTCGTTACCTATCCTGCAATTTCAAACGTATAACCTACCAAACAAAATTTGTTTTGTTATTAAAAACCTTTAAGTTTGACGTTTTTATAAAAGTTTTTAGTGTCATTATCATTATCGTCTTCTTTAAAATTCCTCATCAGCAGTGTCGTATCATTCTACATCTCTTACCACCAAGATTTGCCAATTAAAATAGTGGTAAAAAACTAATAAAGAGTCTTATTGGTACACAATATCTTGCCTTAGTGCTTAACAAAACAAATAATAGGTCACAATAATATATGTAATAGAAAAAGTTAACAATAATTTTTTTTTTGCTTTCATCACGGTACAGAATGATGCCTGAAAAAAAAGGATAAAGTATTATTCTTAAATCTGTTATAATATTTTTCAAGGAGGACCGAAAATACCCCTATAATGACATTTAGCTGACCTTTGTTGTAATACTAACTTACAGTGGTGCATAAAGGAGGTAGCACATTTTCAAGAATAAACGCGATGTATTATAGCACGAGAAGTTTCACACATTTTTTATTAACTCAAGATTTAATTAACATATTTTGTAGGGACATATTACGTCAATACACTGTTTGGTTGTACCAAAAAATAGATTTTAATAAAAAACTAAAGATACGTATTTTATCTCTTTCCATATAAAAATAACATGGAGAAGCCGTTAGAAATAATAACAAATACGTTAATACGTTGTCTTTATTCGTTGCAATTCGCTATACATTTTGAGTAAAAACATTTCAAAGTTCTTGAAAACCGTGTACATTTGATCATCGTACGACATTTTTTTTCCACAGGACGATTTTGATGGGAAAGTATGTATTTCATCCCAGTTAATTTTTCCTATGCCTTTTTTACATTTAGCTTCTGGTTTTCCAAAAATCTAAATGATACAAAGCCATAGTAGATAAATTAAAACTTAAATTCATCGAACTCAGGTAAACTTAAAGTGCTCGTTTTCTAATATTTTTTACATTACGAGCCATCTCCAAATCCTAATAAAATGTTTAGTAATCTTTTCATGCTTCTCGATTTTAATCATGGTGTCAATGAAGTGTTGAGTTATGATAGTAAATTGATTCAGCATTTTTGTATCCTGAAAAACAGAATGGAAATCGACTACATTGATCATTCGTGATTATCTTCATTATTTTTAGGATTTTAAAAAAGAGAAGGAAATGCCTTTTTGCCATTAAATACGACGGTGTAATGGCGTATCTCATATACATTATACAAGTTTGTATTGCATGTAGTTGCTACTAACTATAAAGAATCGCTGAATAAAGTTCTTATATCCATGGCATACATTGACATGTCTTTGATGGTACACTTGTTAGTATACCTGCATCCTTTCTTTGACATATTATCACCCGTGGAAAAGCAGGCAAAACTTGCAGATTATTGTTGTTTAAGTCAACCAAAGATATTACATTACACTTAAAATGTCTAACCATTTGACAACGTATTCTATTCAACGATTTGTAGCAAGACTGTGTGTTCTTCTGAATTGCTCCGTACATTTTATCGGCGGACATAGTTTTCGTTGAAATTTTACTGGGACCTTTATGCACCACTACTGCTCACACCACAAATATGCCATAAATGAACACTACGAACAAACGAAAATTTAAGTCTAGTTGAACTGTAAGTCAGAATACTTAATTGACTATATACAAAAGCGTACTTGAAATATTCGGTCCATGTTTTTGCTTAATTAATAGTTAAATTTTCGTGCTGTGAAAATGCTATGAGTTGTGATAAATAATCACATTTCAGCGTAGTATATATTGTGCCTCGATTTCAATTCAAGCAAAGATGTTTGGCAATATTTCGAAGAATTCTTGCATTGTAGATAACTGCAATGTGTCTAAAGCATTCCACAGCAGGATGAAGCTTAGTTGGATGGTTCTCTAGCGCTTTCTTTTCTTTATTATTCCCCTGTAGACAATTTTCGCCAAAATTTTTCTTCTTTGTTGTAATATTTAGCAATATGTGTTTCTGTATACATAGCCTATTTAAGTCAGAGGAAGCGAAAGAGAGATTGAAAAGTTCGAATAGATTAGTCATTGCAGTATAATCAGCTATTTTGTGTTATGTTCTTTATCATATTTATGTTTGTTTCAGTTTTTTCTTAATATTATTTTTGGAAATTCATACCAGCTGAACTCAGTATTTGTTATCAATGTAAATCCTGCATCATCAGCGCATGTGCTAGATACACATCGACATTTCTTTTTTAATTTCAAACACAGCACATGGTTTGAAACTGTAGTTGGGCTGACGATACTGGATAAATTTCTTGGGGCAAAAGTTGAATTCGTTTCCAAGTTAATGTTAACGGCTTTGGCAACGTGCAAATAATTTTTTCACTAAAGAAGAGAAGGCTGTCGTGACTAGTTGATAGACAAATTGAGATATTTTTGACGTTCACTTTCTGTAATGAGTCATTTCCTATTAGTGTGATTTTATCTGAAAGCGTTGACAACAAGAATATTTCTTTTGACTTATTCTGTCTCCCTAAAAGCCGAGTCTATTTTCTTCAAAATGTAGAAAGAAATAAATAGAAAGGCGGACGTAGCAATATTTTAAATAGCAAATATTACGAACTCCAAGGCTCAGAAAATAATGGCACAAAATATTAGATCTCAAAACAGTTAAGCTTAAAAGATTTATAATTTATAAGATGCGAAATCAATTGGAAATAAATATTAAACATGTTGATAAAATTGGAGCACCTCTTTCGATTTCACCAAACGTTAAAGGTCTGGAATTTGCTGCTACAATATGAAATGTTTATAGCGAAGAGTTAGTTCAGCTTTTTTTGAGCAAATTTTGTTCCATTTCGATCACTGCATATAGTGTTTAGAAGTCGACAAGAGTAGGCTGGGTGTGGCAAAGATAGATTGCTACTTTTACATTAGAATTTGCGTATAGAAAGACAATGACAGATAATTGTAAAATGTTATACAGATTTTAAAAATTATATATTTTGCCGAAGTGTCTAAACCCCATCGAAATATTGAGACAATGCCACCTTTTCGGTCATTACAAATAGCATCTGCTCGCAAAAATCACTACTACTTCAGATGCATAGGCTAGGTAAGCAGCATCGTAAATGCACTAGTAGCACTGTATAACACATCTGTTCTACGGAATAATCCACGTTTCCGCCTACAAAGGCTACGCAATTTGAGAAAAGTGGCATAGAAGCCATTTGCACACTTTGATCAGGTCTAACAAAACCAAACCAGTCTAGTACAGAAATATCCTGTAAAGCTGTTTGTAAGAACAAAACAAACTCAATATATTTTGATGGGATCAACTGATAAAATATTGAATTATAACTAATTCATACTATTTTTTTTTGCTTGAAAGAGAAACTATATATCGAAGTAGCCTTCTTTCAATTGCTGCCACGATCGCCAATTTTCTCAAGACTTACATGATTTTCTCTCCATACTCTACCATATTAATATTCTTCTTTATCGCTATAAAAATTCCTGTGTTTTCAAAGACAATACCAAATATACCCTATAATGTCTCTGCCTGGTGGAAATAATACTTTACTTAAGGTTTGTATGAAATTCTTTGAAAAGATTGTTCTGAGAAAACTTGAGATGGCAAGTGAAACCGTTATTAATTTTATTTTGCCTTCTCAGCTCACATATTACCGTTTTGAAAATCAAGAATGTGTTTTGGCAAAATATATTATTACTTAGGAACTAACATCGTAGATTATTTTCTTCTTTAAATAACTGCAATGTTATCCAACACGTAGCGCAAGTTTGTGCCAGTTTCTCATAATAAAAATATCTTTACCTACCAGTATTTAAATGCATGAACCATCTCCACCGTGCAAATAAATTCACATTGATATGAAAGGTTTTTTCTTAATTTCCTGAGACGCAGTTTAATTGGTATAAATTGGATTTGCTGCAACTTCATCTATGTACTGCTGGATTAAGGATTATGGCTTATCAAATAGGAAATCGAATCTTCATAACTTAATTCTTTTTACTTTAATACACAAATATTTAATATTTCTGTAATCCGGACGCAGGGCAGTGTTGCAATTTTCCTGTGCTTCTCAGCACGTTGAAATATTTTTTGTCTTTTGCACATTTTCTCTTCTTTCATTTACAAATTTTGCTATTGAAATATGTTTTCTACTCTGAAAAACTGTGAATTCAACAAAGCACTTCATCGTTATGTTTATGGAGTACATCGTGTTATCTTTCAGATCTTGCACTAGTGACATATAAGAAGCATTTATTTATAATTTACTAATAAAATGCGATCATGATCTCAACGCGCGCAACCCTAATGATTAAAGGATTTTTTTAACGACGATAGAATTGAAGCAATATTTCTCTAAAACTTGATACAAACTAAAATTTTAAAATACCAATAACGTACATAGCAATAAACAGCATTTTATAATTATGATAGTCATGAGAAATAATAGTATCTTTTTTGCATCACAAATATTAAATAAGACGTGCTAATCAACACATGCTTGCCGTTAGATGAGAAAACAACTAGTTACATATATTCAATCAATGTATTTTAGCATGTTCATTACAGTTTTTCATTACATTTTGTTCTAAGAAATCAGGGTTAGTACGCATTTTATACTCATATCGACATTCGATTGAGTGTTGTCGATGATCATATCTTATTTTTATATGTTTCGGCTGCTCAACTCGATCAATGAAAGTCCACACTGATAGAAGTGGTTTTAAAAGCTAGAAGGTCCCTATTTTAAGATTACGTAAATAACAAAATATAAAATTAATGTTGAATAAGAAAAAATAAACTTATAAGATAAGTTCATCCCAGCATTTAATTCACAGATTAGTCAAAATTGAATTTTATAAACAATCATTAGTGATTGTTTATAAATAAAATTTCAAACTTACATAGAACAATCAATTATAAGACAGAATTCCTCACACAAAAGTAAGATCGCAAATCAGCTCTTCTTTTCTCCATCTCGATGTTAATGACTCCAAAAGGTGATTCACTGACCTGCAATATTGAAATAAGGGCAAAAAGGAAAGCAATAGTAAGGAAGGCACTTTAAAAAATCATTTTATGTGATTTACAGATGGATTGTTGGTTTTGATTGCTAGTTATTTAACAGAACTACACCTGAAAAAAAAACGACAAACAGCATTGTGGCTATTATTTATTTTTCGACTCAAAAATTATTACACTACTGGCCATCTTAATAAAGCTATCAAAAATGAATGTACCATTAGAAACGAAGTAGTCAGAGCGAGATCATCTAACATCCAACCTGACTTAGATAACAAATTTCATAATACGTACAAGGTCATAACGGCCTTTACATTTCAGTATTTGACACGGTGAAAATTGTGACGAAATATGTCCATAATAGAGATTTGCTTATCCAATACCATAAAAAATCTGTTTAAAACAATCGATATTTTACATTTGCTTATAGCAGTTTCTGCTATTGGGAGCACTTTTTAGTACTTATTCTTCACCAGCGGAGATGGAGTAGAAATAACGCATTCGGTTTGTAGTCATAAGGTTTTACGTTTCAGTCCCAACTGTGCGCAGATTATATGCAGTGTTGTCGACCCATTTAGAGCAATTCACTGACTGCGAATCAATTTATGCTTCTACGGCTCGCAACTTTCATCTCTCTATGAAATAACGGAAAACACAAACTAAAGACTGAGGGGGACTTTATTAACTAATTTAATATTGACCTTCTGACTACTTTTATCTAGAATTTATTGTATATAAAATTTTAATCAATTCATAAGAAATTTGTGTCAGAGCAAAAATCTCCTTGTTTTCACCACGACAGTGGCTGATTTACAGCTTATTGTCCTCTAATATCCAATTAAGATCCTTTGTAAGGGCATGATAAATGTGCGTTGCCTTTCTGATAGCCAGAGTGCCTGAGTCCCGAGATTAATTATGGAAATAATGTTGTGTTTTCTGTTTATTTAAGTTCATATGTCAGGAATTGTTTTTTTTGGTCTCAAAGATGTTGATGTACTCGGCCTTACTTGCTTAGATATATTCCTTTGTCAGTCTTTCGACTTTCTAGTCAATTATAATTATCAATACCAAGAAATTTAATGGTGATTTCTATTGCATTTTAGCCTAAAGTGATGACGTGTTCAGAGGAAGGAAGTGTGGGAAAAAACATGATAGCTACACTCTTTTTTTTGCTGTAAACATTTCATGGAAATAATTTCAAAGGAGTTTGTAGGTTCACACATCAAGCCTATTTTTCACACTAACGAATATAGTATTTGGTTTACCTTTAGAACTACATACCTAAATTCGTAGAAATACTCTCATAATTGAATTTTAGAAAAAACGTATGATACGTTTCCATGGTAATTATGCAATTTTATTACAGATTGTTTTACTTCCTCTATAGTAAAGTACGATCTGTCTTTGAATACCATTGACAAATTATTTTGCGTGTTGTTTTAAAGATGTAACTAATTTCGTAAAGTATGAACTGTTATAAGGACACAGATATAATGAATTTGTTTCCTGCCATTCTTGGCGTCTTTGACTAGTTTAACAGATAGATACTTCGTGCCAAAATATCATTACTTTTTCATACAATGTCAATCATGAAACTTTCCAACAAACAATTAAACAGCATGAAAGTAATGACACCATGGATGTTGCTTCATAAGAAGTCATCTCCTTACGAGTTCAATGAATATACTTTTAGTATAATGTTGAATATTTTTGCTCTTTTTTTTCGTTCTTATTCAATGCTAGAGTAAACCTATATTTATGAAACCAGATAAATCCTTTTTGTTATAACAGCATCGCCACCCACTCCATATTGACAAGACTTTTGTAGGACACCTGTCCAAAATATTTAAAGTCTTTTTAAAAACCAAACTGTACTCGTCAGGAGTCTTATTAAACACTTATCCGACAAACAGTGACTTAAAACTGGACAATCACCTGTCTACATTTTACCCAAGAAGAATGGTTGTAAAAAATACTTCGTTTTGACTCCTGCAAGGTGGTTAATACTATATATAGTAAAGTGTTGCAAAGATAAGTAAATATCTTTGTCTGGGATCAGTATTGTGGTGGTGCGTTCGATTCCAGCGCCGGCGGTCTTGTGTTTAAATCATACGAAAGGCTATAAAAGTGTAAATCTATCCTTCCTACTTAGCATTCAGCATGAGAATAGGATTTATATCTTGCTCAAATGGGAGTTTAAAATGTACTAGAATCCCTTAGCAGAAACCTCGTTGATAGCAGAACAGATAAGGCTATCCTAGGTAATAAATTTCGGATAATATTAATAATACTGTTGCAGAGGAATAATTCTTTGTTTGCCACTTTTTTTTAGCACTTATGGTGTTTTTTCTAAAACATAACTATCAACATATATAATTCACCTACTGCATAGTTTCGTTTGAACAGAACGCCTTACTTGGATGCAAACTGTTGTCTTAATGGATTATTCACAATATTTTACCCTGTTATATAGAATACTCGATATCAGGTGTTTTTTATGACCTGGCTTATGCAAAAAAACAGATAATGTGGAGAATCAGATAGTGTGATTGGTGTACAGCTCATTTCAACAGTTTTGTATGGGGTCATAATAATGAGATAATACTGCGAAAGCGTCAAAAAATGATAAACCGCGTCCTAAACTTAATTTCATTGTTTATTTAAATCACCTTATGTTAACTCTAATAATACCAGAAGGGAGTGCTTCATGTACCGTTAACATGGCATAACTTTTGCTGTGCCTGGCGATGCCGACGGTTTGTGACATTCCTAAGCCGTTATATCCTTTTATAATAGCCGTTGTCTGTCTGTTCGTGCGTCAAACGCGACTTGTGTTAACCACGCACGAAATACAAACACACTAGCACAGGGACAAGAAACCCGTCGGGTCCCCGGTGGCACAGGAACGTGTTCCCGCTAAAATAAAGGTCCTATCGAAAGCGAAGTTTTAAACAAATGACCAATCAGAAACTCAAACTGTTTAGATGCCTTAGCAATCTTTACGCTCCCCCAAAAGCTGTCCGAAATTTGGCAGGAAGATTGGAGCAACTCCGTGCTGGAGAAAGGCAAGTTTTTTAACTGTTTGCTTTATTTTTTTCCTTTGCGATGCTTCTAAGAATACTATTCCTGTTTTAGTAACATTGCAGTTTGTTTAACTACTTTCTAGCCATTTTTTGTTTGTTTTCATTTTTGTTTACCTAAAAGACAAGCTATAGTTATATGTTTCTACAGGATAAGATTATTATATTGCCACGTTTTCTAGCATTATATACATCGTAGACAGACCAGTTTTATGATTTTGGCTACAAACGTAGATTATAAGAGAGCATAAAAGCCAGCTACAATCCCACACAAAATATAGTGGCAATTTTCACAAAATACTGTTTCTCTCCTAGTTGCTCCTACAAGCAAAATGTTGTTGCGTTGGAGCCCTGTTCCAGCTGTTTTGCAAAACTTGTTTTGTTATGTTCTGAGTATGATAGCAATAGTTTCTAATTGTTTTGTCACATGTCACCAACATGTCACCAACGAGTCACCAACATGTTACCAGTAGTTATATAGGAAAATGACAAAAAAGACACATGTCACCACATGTCACCAAACAGTATTATAATAGTATTAGTATATTTTATATTATTAGTGGTGACGTGTGGTGACGCGTCATTTTGGTGGGCATGTATTGGTGACATGTTGGTGACTTGTTGGTGACACATTGGTGACGCGTGACCCTAAACCTACAAATGGAAAATCACACTATATAAAACATTTCTCCCACCAAAAAAATGAAAAATAATTTAATACTTTTCCTTGAACCACAAGTTTCAGTCGCTTTGGTATTGACTCGATCGTTCTGTTTATAATGTCGGTAGAAAAATTTTCGATAGTGCGTTTTACCCTTTGGCAAAATTGCTTGTAACGCTCTCGTGTCAGTTGCATTCGTAGGGCATCATCACGAATCTGCTTCCTTACAAGGTGAAAAACATTCTCTATAGGATTGAGATCCGGGGAACGTGCTGGAATCTCGAACATCGTGCAATTTATGGAAGCCATTGCCTCTTTCGCAGCCTTTGAAACTTGTCGCGGATCTCCATCTTGCAAAAATGAGGATTGACAGTACGTGTAAATGTTTTTGGAAAATGCGTTTTCACAAATTCAGCAAAGGTTTTTCCAGTCAGTTTGTCTTCCATTTGTTCACAAAGAACTACGCCACGATCGTAAGATATTCCAACAAAAAACTGAGATATTTTGCCCCCACTCCCTTCCTTCTTGCCTTTTGTGGTTTGACTAAGACCTTCTTTTGCGAGTCTCCAAGTCATTGCGCCAGCTGCTCGAGCCTCTCCGTGCGGATTGCTTTTGTGACCAAAACTCACCCCATCAAAATAAAACGCAATTTCATATTTCCAAAAATCAGTTCCCACAGGAAGCATTTCTCTTGCAAATGCAAGTCTCTTGACCTTGTCGGTTTTCGTGACGAGACCTTTCTTTCGAGCTTGACGATAATTATATCCATGTTTGCGTAAGCAACGACGTACTGTTCTTGTTGATACATGTGCCAGGTTCGCTTCTTCTTGAATGCGCTTGGATGAAAATTGATTCCGCTCCTCGCGAAGTCTTGTTATCGTTCTAAGTACGATACGTTCATCGCGAACTGTCAATTTCCTTGGTCTTCCAGTGTTGTTGTGTCGCTTGTCTTCACGACCGAGCTAATGTTTCATGTGTCGGTGTATGCTGCGGAAGGCAAATTGAGGAAACATTTTTTTTATTTCTGCACCCGTCATTCCGTTTTGTTGATGAAGTATCTTAAAGTACGTCGACATTTCAGGCGTAATCTTTTTGGTGATGTTGCGTTGCTGTTGCATTTTGTTATTTATAGCTTTATATCTGAAAGTACAAGTTTTGTCAGAACATTTTGTTAGAAGCAAACTGAAATTTTAATGTAGTCACCAGTACGGAACGCTTTGTTTACATATGTTTTTGTCTTGAATTTGAACAAGAAAATACAAACAAACGTTGAAGCGAACGTTCAAATTTACCGTTCAACATTAACATGCTAAATCAACACGTGTAAATGTAAACGCAGCTGTTTCGCACTGGTATATACAGTTTTTAATACGTTAATATGCACAGAAGACTTTAATAGAGAAATTATTTATCGGATTTGTTTGTATATAGTAAAAAGAAAGAAAAAGGTATACTTTTATCACAAAGGCGAAGTTTATGCGTCAAATTCTTTCCTGAAGGCACGGGAAACTGTACGCAAGCCGAGTGTCACCTGCAAAATTGAAGAGATATTTTGCCTTTCAGAACATTTGTTGTTATCATTAACACAAAATATCACTTCACAAAGTACCAAGTCAAATGCTGGAAAAAATCTAAGTCGAAACTGAACTCGGAAAAATTCTAAGTCTAAACTTGTCTCAGACAATCCCAGACAAAATATAGTGGCAATTTTCACAAAATACTGTTTCTCTCACCCCCCCCCCCCACCCCCCCTCCCCCATATCAGTGTTGCTTCTATGCGTCAAGGCACAAAACAAGGCCTAAATCAACTCTGATATTGGGGGAAGGGGGGTACACTGAATTTTCACTGGAAAAATGACATTTTGCCACTTATTTTGTCTGGGATTGTAGATACCAAGCTAATTGACTAGCTTTAATTATTTCTATTATTTTGAATTTT
The DNA here is from genome assembly GCA_030067915.1 of Hydractinia echinata. Lineage (NCBI taxonomy): Eukaryota > Metazoa > Cnidaria > Hydrozoa > Anthoathecata > Hydractiniidae > Hydractinia > Hydractinia echinata. The sequence goes on along the minus strand of JASGCC010000036.1, from coordinate 1,391,402 downwards.
TTATTTAGTTTGGTATAATATTATTTATTTGTTTTAGGGGTAGTGGGTATCTAGGTAGCTCTTTAGCTACCTCTAAGTAAAAAGTGAAAGTAGCCAAATACAGTTTGGCTGCAACAAAATTCTTAATAATTCTTATGCTAAATGCAGTTAGGTAGCTTTTATTAATGTTATGAAAACTCATTGCGCAAAATAAAATTGCTGAATATTTTTTTTTTAACTGGACAGGGTAACGACGAACTGCTTCCTGTATTTCTTTTTGAATCGAAGTTGCGATAAATTTTTTCTGGAAAAGGTATTACACTTATACGCATGTGCGACACTGTTTACTGGTACTAAGTGCAAAGCCCAGTGTTAAAAGCAGGTTGTTTCTGTGTTTTTATTTAAACTGAAGTTGCCATAATTTTTTTTCAAAAGGGTATTACGCCTATATATATGTACGACACTGTTTACCTGCACTGACCGCTCAGCTTAGTGTCACAATTATTTTTTTTAATATTCAAGAAAACTTTTTCCGTAAAATAAAATAATATTGACCAATTGTTTTTGCTACGACGGGGAAACAACGGGTTGTATACTGCGTTTTTATTTCGGCTAAAGTTGCAGTAAAGTTATATTTTGTAAAATGTATTACACCTGAAGCACTATAAAATTGTGTGCCTTTTTCTCGATTTACAGCATACTGTATACTTGTACAAAATCGCTCCACCCAAATTCATGGCATAATTTACGGCTTGATTAAATGCTTTATTAAGCGCCGAAATCTTAAGTAGTGGGTTTACTATATTTTTAAAAATATATAACACTGGAAACACCATAATGTTGTGGGTGCTTCACTCGATTTACGACATACTGCATACATGTATTGAAGCGCTTCACCTGGAATTGTGGCACAGTTTACCGCTCTAATTAAGCACTCCACTAAGTGTACAACGCCGGGTCACACAGTTACTTGTGGCTTAATCCGGTGTTTCGACGCTGGCTCCTCCGGCTAATTATTTAATAAAAATTATAGTTCGGAATATTTTGTATTCCGTGGGACACAATTTTTCCATAAGATTGTTTGTAATCCAAAAACAGTTTATTGATTTAAGAGGTTTTCTTATATTGGTTGTTAGTCCCATAAAAAGATACTTATGTAATTATCAAATTCTCCATGACACCTTTTTTTCACGTATGACACAATTTTTATTACCAATGACGACATAAAATTTACTTTTAGTGTATGATCAGTTCATTCCACTCATCTAGCTACAATGCTCAGCAAATCCAGAAAGTGCAGTTTTAATACACACAGAAAAAGTTCTATTTTAAAAAGTTCTGTTGGGATCGCTTGTGTATTTCACTTTTCTAAAATATTTTTTTCAAATCCAAAATGTGTACTTCTTTTTGATAGATGTTTCCAAAGTGTTGTTAAGGAGACATACAAGTGGCACATATAAAATACCGACCAAGGGAATAGCGATCTGCCAAAATGGCCTTAATTAATCATACGACATTTTCTTTCCACAGGACGATTTTAATGGGAAATTATGTATTTCATCCCACTTAATTTTTGCCAAACTTTTTTTGCTTTTAGCTTCTGATTTTCCAAAATTCTAAATGATAAAAAATCATAATAGATAAATTATAACTGAAATTCATCAAACCCAGGAGAACTTAAAGGGCTAATATCTTTAATATTTCTTACCTTATGGGCCACCTGCAAACTTGATAATATCTGGTGAAAACATGGTGACATGGCATTAATATTGATCTTAACAAAATGTTTAGTAATCTCTTCATGCTTCTCGATTCTAATCATGATATCAATGAAGTGTTGAGCTATGATAGTAAATTGATTCAGTATTTCTGTATACTAAAAAACAGATTGGAAAATGATTTTTATTTATTATCCTCATTATTTGTATGACGTAAAAATCAGACATTGCTTTTTGGCTATTAAAAATTAGGGTGCAACGACGTATCCCTTATACATTATACGTGTTTGTATTGTATGTAGTTGCTACTAACTATTAAAAACCGTTAAATAAATTTCTTACATCCATGGCATACATTGACATGTCTTGGATGGTACACTTGTTAGTATACTTGCATCCTTTCTTTGATATAATATCACCCTGGAAAAGCAAGCAAAATTTGCAGATTATTGTTGTATAAGTCAACCAAAGCCATTACATTACAATTAAAATGTCTTACCATTTGACAACGAATCCTATTCAATGATTTGTAGCACGACTGTGTGTTCTTCTGAATCTCTCCGTACATTTTATTAATGGACAGTCTCAAGACCTTCATCAATGTCTTTCCTTACTCTACCATATTGTCATGCTTCTTTATCGCGTAGAAAGTCCTATGTTGTCCTGTCTTGTGTTGTCAATTGTCACTTTGTATAGTTTAAATATAAAAAGGTTGACAAAGGCATTTCAATATATACCCTATAATGTCTGTGCATGCTAGAAATACTGCTTTACTTGGTTTGTATGAACTTCTTAGAGAAGATTATTCTGAGAAAACTTGAGATGACAAGTAAAAACATTTTTTTTCCCTTTTCACATATTATCCTGTTTGAAACCATGAATGCACTTTGGCGAAATAGATTATTATTTAAGAATTCACAGCGTAGATTATTTTCTTTTTTAAATTACTGCAATGCTGTCCAACACGGAGCGTAACTATGTGCCAATTTCTCATAATGCAAATATCTTCACCAGCATCCAAATACATCAACCATCTCCAGCATGTAAATAAATTCACATTGATATAATATGTTGTTTCTTAATTTCCTCAGACGCATTTTATTTGGTACAAATTGGATATGGTGCAACTTCTTCAGTGTACTGTTTGACTATGGCTTATAAAATAGAAAACCGAATCTTCATAATTTAATTCTTTTTACTTTAATACAAAAATATTTAATATTCCTGTAATCCGGACGCTGAGCTGTATTGTGATTTTTACTGTGCTTCTCTGCACGTCGGACTATTTTTTTGTCATTTGCTCATCTATCTCTTTTCTCCCCTATTATTACCAGACGAAAAATACTATAAGTTTATCTGCACTCTCTACATGAAGCGCAATGAATCACTTGAAAAGACATTATTACCTTTATCAATTATATAAAAAGACGTATCATGAGGCACCACAGTCAGACCAAAATTTATTCGCTAAGCCTAATTTATCTAAGCAAGGCATACTACCTCGTCCCCGGATTTTTTCTTAATGACCCAAGGAATGAGATTAATAAATACAAATATGGACTCTGTGTATGAGAGATGTGATTACTAAACAGGTGATATGGTAAAAATATGTTATGCGAATTATGTGAACAAATATTTACCCTATAACTGAAACGAGCTGCACAAGGCCGTTCATTACCTGGACTGTTTTCCATTTCATTCCCTACGCGATAAGCAAGCTGTACAAGAAGTGCTATTTTAAAACTACCCTATCTGGTTTACGAGCTAGTACAGTACTTTTTTCGGGTTCAGTGCAAATAAAAAAATTCTAATCGCTTCTGAAATATGTTTTCTACTCTGGAAAACTGTGAGTTTAACTCCATCATTATGTTAACGGAGTACATCCTGTTACGATTGGTCCACCTTTCAAGTCTTGCAGTGGTGACATATAAGGAGCATTTATTTATAATTATAACCAATAAAATGCGATTATAATTTCAACTCGCAGCCATGATGGACAATTTTTTATGACTTCACATACGTACATGGGGGAGGAAAGGATTATTTGAACCATGATAGAATTTGAACCAATAGTTCTCAAAAATTTGATACAAACTATAATCTATAATATAACAATGTGAAAAATCCTAGCTTTGACATGCGAAAACGTTATTGAGTAAATGAAAATATTAAAATAACACAACTTTGCATGCTTCTCGTTGGTTAAGAAAACGTTTAACTACACATACTTTATCAATGTATTTTAGCATCTTCATTACAATTTTTTGCGTACATTTTTTTTTACTAGAAAGTGAAAGTTAGTACGCTTTCTCTATTTTAATTAACTTTCGTTTGAGTGTTGTCCACGTTATCAGTAAGCGATGATGACATCTTATTTCCATTGTTTCAGCTGCCCACGCTGACTAATGAAAGTCCAGACTGGTCAGAGTGGTTTTGAAAACAAGAAGGTCGCTATTTTAAAATTACGTAAATACCAAAATAAAAATTAATGTTGAATATGTAATGTAACAGCGTTTATCGTTGGATGCTTACACTTGCTGGAAAGGAAAACATGACAAGTTCATTCCAGTATTTAGTTCACATAATAGTTAATAGTCGCATCGTATCTTTTTCTGGATTGTGCCGACAAATTTTTATACATCTTAACTAGCCAGTTACATATCTACAATCATGGACAATTGTTTAGAAAATTTAAAATTGTGCATAGAATTATAAATTATAAGTCACAAATTTTCACACAAAAAATGAGATCCAAAAGCAACTCTTCTTCCTCCAATCTCAGTGTTGATGACTCCGAAAAGTGTCTCACTGAACTACAACATTAAAATAGGGGAAAGGGAGGGAATGGTAAGGAAGGGACCCTTAAAAATCATTTAATGTTATATTCAGACGGATTCTTGGTTTTGATTGAAATTTATTTAACAGAGCCACACCTTTGCAAGTAATCCTGAAAAAAACAGGCAAGCGTTGGTTTGGCTCTACACAGTTTGTCCAGAATCGAAGCTATCATCTTTTAATTTAACTCAAAATTTATTATACTACACGCCATTTTAACTAAGTTATCAATAATGCATGCACCATTATAAACTAAGTAGTCAGAGCTAGAGCATGTTGCATCCAACATGACAGAGAAATTTAGTAAAACTTGCAAGATTATAACAGCCTTGCATGGCAGTATTTAACATAGTGACCGTTGTGATGAAAAATGACTATAACAGAGCTTTGCTTATCCAATGCTTAAAAGATCTGTCTGAGAACATCGATATTTTATGTTAGTTTATAGCAGTTTCTGCTATTGAGAGCACTTTTACTACTTATTCTTCCCCACCGAGGATGGAGTAGAAGTAGCGCATTCGTTTTGTAGTCTTAAGGCTTCACGTTTCAGTCCCAACTGCGCGCACATTATATGTGGTGTTGTCGACACATTTGGAGCCATTCACTGACTGCGAATCGGCTTATGCCGCAAGCAAGCAAGCTAGTTAATTTATTTTTCCCTTAAAATAAAGTAAGTAAAGCTGATTATATATTTTTTTCTGTTTCTCTTGATACTCTTGATCTCAAAGGCTATCACTACTGATCAAATAGGCAACCTTTTACATCCCTTTCCTATCCTTAGCGCTTTCCAGAAGGATCTGTTTACATTGACATAATTGCTGTTGTCAGTGATTATAACTACGATCTCCTACGGTTGTGAATAAATTTACCACTACATATCACTATTTTTTTTTTCATCTTGATGAGAATGGAAATAAAACGGAAAAATAAATTGGAAAGCTAAATTAACCTCACGATCCGGGTAGCATTATGTTAATGTGTGTCGTAGCCTATGAGAACTGGAATATATGGCAACTTTCTACGGTCGCAACTTTCATCTCTCTATGAAAAAATGGAAAACACAAACTAAAGACCAAGGGGAACTTTATTAACTAAATTAATATTTATTAAAATTATTAATATTTATACTTTATCTAGAATTTATTGTATAAAAAATTTAAATCAATTCATTAGATTTTTATGTCAGAGCAAAAATCTCCTTCTTTTCACCACGACAGTGGCTGGTTTACACCTTATTGTCCTCTAATAACCAATTAAGATCCTTGGTAAAAGCATGATAAATTTGCGTCGTCTTTCTGATAGCCAGAGTGCTTTCGTCTGGAGATTAAATATGGAAATAATGATGCGTTTTCTGTTTATTTAAGTTCATATGGCAGTAATTGTTGTTTTGATCTCAAACATGTTGATTTACACGGCCTTACTTGCCTTAAATTATTCCTCTTTCAGTCTTTTGACGTTCTAGTCCAATATACTTTCCAATACCAAGAAATTCAATGGTGATTTCTATCGCAATTTAATCTATAGTGATGACGTGTTCGGAGGAAGGAGGTGTAGGAAGAATTTTAGGGATTAACTGAGACAAACTTGGGACGGAAAATGATACGCTTTGTTTATTTGCTGTAAAAAATTCATAGAAATAGTTTCAAGGACGTTCGCAGGCTGACAAGAAGCCTATTTTCCATACTAACGAATATAGTATTTGATATACCTTTAGAACTACACACCTAAATTCGTAGAAATACACTTATAACAGAATTCTCAGAAAATAACTAATTATAAGTTTCATTGATAATAGTGCAACTCGATTACAGAATGTTTCTCTTCCTCCATTGCATGCTATTGACAAATAAGTTTCCGTGTTGTTGTGAAGATGAGATTACTTTCGTTATAAGAACGGAGATATAATGCATTTGTTTCCTGCTTTTCTTGGCGTCCCTGTCCAGTGTAACAGATAGATACGCCGTGCCAAAATATTATTACTTTTTCATAGAATGTCAATTATAAAACCTTCCGACAAACAATTAAACAGCATGGAAGTAATGACACCATGGATGTTGCTTCATTAGAAGTCATCTCCCTACGAGTTAAATGAATGTACTTTTAGTATATTGTTGAATATTTTTGTTCTTTTTTTCGTTCTTATTAAAATGCTAGGGTAAACTTATATTCATGAAAGCGCGAAATCTTTTTTGTAATAACAGCATTGCCAACCACTCCACATTGACAGGACTTTTGTAAGACACCTGTCCGAAAGATTTAAAGGCTTTTTAAAAACCTAACCGTACTGGTCAGAAGTCTTATTAAATACTTATTTGACAACAAGTGACTTAAAACTAATTTACTTGATCATAGGACAACTACCTGTCTACATTTTAACCAAGAAGGATGGTTGTAAAATATTACTCCGTTTTGGACTCCTGCAAGGTGGTTAATAATATATATAGTAAAGTGTTGCAAAGATAAATAAATATCTCCATCTGGGATCATTATTGTGGTAGAGCGTTTGGTTCCAGCGCTGACGGTCTTGTGTTCAAACCATACTAAAGGCAATAAAAGTGTAAATCTATCCTTCCTGCTTATCATTCAGCATTAGAATAGGATTGATATCTTGCTTAAATGGGAGCTTTAAATGTACTAAAATGCCCTTAGCAAAAGTCTCACTGTTAGCAGAACTGAAGAGGCTATTCTGGGTAATGACTTTTAATATTAATAATACTATTCCAGAGTTTGAAGAGAATGCCATGTATTGGGATGGAAACTGTTGTCCCAAATGGACTGTTCCCAACAAATTACCCTGTGATATATCATACTTGTCATCAGGTCTTCTTTTATGACCTGGCTGATGTAAAAAAACAGTTAGTGTGGAAAATCAAATAGTGATTGGTTTACGGCTTTATAACAGTTGTGTATGGGGTCTTGATGAAGACATTGCGCAGCCAGATTATACTGCGAAAGCGTAAAAAAATGATACACTTAAGTTGGCTGTTTATTCAAATCACCTTATGACAACTCCAACAATACTAATGGCTTATTAACCGTTTAGCCGGTCTATACGGGAAAATATAGACCGAGGTCATGACGTCATGGACCGAACGCAGTGAGGTCCATGCGAGTGACAGAGGTCTATATTTTCCCGTATAGACAGGCTAATAAGGTTAATAAGTCATTTATTACCCCACTGATTATTTCATAATCATTAATGAAAAAAAAAGGTTTTAGAGCCCAGGGGTCTTTACCAAAAACAAGGTTTAGGTGGAAACCATGTAACTATTTCGAACGTACACATACATTCGATCCACAACTCGTTCAAAAATAAACAATACAATACAACTTCTAAAAATAGAATATTTCAAAACAGTTTTAAAATTCAATTCTTTGTCGTTTCGCTGGTGGAGTGTTAAAATAGAGAGGGTTGAAGACTGCGTGAAACTGGAAGTATTAAGAGCTGTCGATTGGTTATGTACGTCAAGTTGGTTATTATTTGAGCTCAAGATGTTTGACATTTTGTAACAGTGAGTGGTACTAGCTGATTTGTAATTTCTTAACGAATCAATATTTTTGTGACCACTGTGTTGCGCTACATAAACTTCGGGGACATTTGCATCCAAAAGCTTTACAATCGAGGTTTTTCTTACTGAATGATTTGCCACTTTTCTGCCTATATTTTGTAGCTTTTGACTGTTGTCCTGCTATGAATTCGTCTATTTCATTTAAATCGTCAAATAAACTATCGTCTACCAGACGAAAACAAGGAGTAATTGACATTTTTCTACCACTTTCCTTGTTTTGTTTTTGTTTTGATGTCGGTTAATACGGCGTCATATAGACTGGTCACGTGAAAAAAAAACCAATCAAATTTTCCGAGAACGTTCGAATAAACGTAAACATTCGAAAATACTCAACAGTGGGGTAATAATAAAGGAAAGAAACCTTTGTGTACGATCAGTTCATTCCATCCATCTACAACGATAGCAAATCCAGAAAATGCTGTTTTAATACATACAGAAAAGGTTCTATGTTAAAGGTTCTTTTGAGATTGAGTGAAGATCGCTAGTGTATTTCACTTTTCTGACTAAGATATTTTTTTCGAAATGAAAAATATGTATTCTCTTTTACAGATGTTTCCAAGGTGTTGCGAAGTAAACATACAGATGCCAGATATAAAATACAATACATGCAAAAATGGCTTCAATTCATGGATGATTGTTTAGAAAATTTGTAGAAATCCCTTCATCTTTGTGTTCGTATTTGCCTATTCCTTGGAACCTACAATCACTTACTAAAATTGTGTTACAATCTTCCCTCCAACCTTCCCTTTTTAATTTTATTCTTTCAAAGTTGAAATAATGAAATTGGTGATAAAAAAGAGTGGTGCAGTTGTTTTATATTTCTTACAAATTGTAGAATGAAAATCACAGTCATGTCAAAATATGGTGTAACTGATGTAGACAAAAGATATAGCTTGTTACCTGTCCTGCAATTTCGAACGCATAACCTACCGTACCAAATTTTGGTGGTTATTAAAAAGTCTTAAAGATTGCCGTTTTTTATTCAACCTTTCAGAGTCGTTAATATTATCGTTGACATTAAAATTCCTCATCGGCAGTATCGTTATCATCTCACATGTCTTACCACCAAAATTTACTAGTAGAATAGTGGTAGAAAAACTAATAAAAAGTTTTCTAATAAAGAGTCTTATTGGTACACGATATCTTGCCTTACTGCGTAACAAAACAAGTAATGGGTCACAATAATATAAGCAATAGAAAGAGCTGATAATAATAAGCTTTCTTTGCTTCCATGGTACAGAATGATGCGCCTGAAAGAAAGATGAGGTCTTGTTCTTTATGTTGTGAAGTTGTTACGATAGGTCTTTGCAAAGTATAGCCCTATATTAAAATTTAAATGAATTTTGTTGTAATACTAACATACAGTTGTACTTTAAGGAAGTTGCTCATATCGAACAGTAAACACGACTTATTATAGCACAAGTTTCTCACACTTCCTCAACTCAAGAAATAATTATCATCTTGTGTACGGACATATCACGTGAATACACTGGTTGTACCAAAAAATATTTTCTTTATTGTAAACTAAAATACATATTATATCTTCTGCCCGTATAAAAATAACATCGAAAAGCAACTGAAGTAATAAAAAAATACATTAAAACGTTGTTTTTATCCGTTGCAATTCGCTATACATTTTGAGTAAAAACATTTCAAAGTTCTTGAAAACCGTATACTTTTGATCATCATACGACATTTTCTTTCCACAGGACGATTTTGATGGGAAAGTATGTATTTCATCCCAGTTAATTGTTTCCAAACTTTTTTTACTTTTAGCTTCTGATTTTCCAAAATTCTAAATGATGCAAAATCATAATAGATAATTTAAAACTGAAATTCGTCAAACCCAAGAGAACTTAAAGGGTTCATTCTTTAATGTTTCTTACCTTATGAGCGACCTGCAAACTTGATAATATCTGGTGAAAACATGGTGACATGGCATTAATATTGATCTTAACGAAACGTTTAGTAATCTTTTCATGCTTCTCGATTCTAATCATGGTGTCAATGAAATGTTGAGTTATGATAGTGAATTGATTCAGCATATCCGTATCCTGAAAAACAGAACAGAAAATGATCACATTGATCCTTATTTCTTATCTTCATTGCTTGTATAACTTAAGAAATTTTTGCTATTAAATACGGGGGTGCCGTATCCCTTATACATTATACAAGTTTGTATTGCATGTAGTTGCTAATAACTATTAAAAACTGTTGAAAAAATTTCTTACATCTATGGTATACATGGACATGTCTTTGATGGTACACTTGTTATTATACTTGCATCCTCTCTTTGATATAATATCACCCTGGAAAAACAAGCAAAACTTGTAAATTATTGTTGTATAAGTCAACCAAAGCAATTACATTACAATTAAAATGTCTTACCATTTGACAACGAATCGTATTCAATGATTTGTAGCACGACTGTGTGTTCTTCTGAATATCTCCGTAAATTTTATCGGCGGACATCTTTTCAGTTGAAATTTTTATGGGACCTTTATGTACCACTGCTGCGTGTACCGCAAATATCCAATAAAACAACACTATAAACAGACGAAAACCCAAGTTTAATTGAACTGTAAGTCAGAATACTTGATTGCCTAAATACGAAAGCGTACCTGCAAGCATGATCATTCGGTCCATGTTTTTGCTTAATTAGTAGTTAATTTTTCGTCCTCTTCGTGCAAATGCTAAAAGTTGTGATAAAAATACCTCATTTTAGCAGAGTATTTATAGTGTATCAATTTAAATCCTTGTGAAGATGTTTAGTAATATTTCTAAGAATTCTTGCATTGTAGATTGCTGCGATGTGTCAAGCGCATTCCACAGCAGAATGAAGCTCAGTTGGATATTTCTATAGCGGTTTATTTTCCTTTTTTTATTCAGTTGACAATTTTTCTACGAAGATACCACTGTGTCTTCGCCGAATTTTCCCTTCCTTGTTTTGGAAGAAACCCTGGTATTCCTTTTAGTAACAATACATGTGATAGTAACACATTCTAAAAATAGTACTTAGAAATATGTGTTTTTTATACATAGCCTATTTAAAGTAGAAGAAGCAAGAGAAAGATTGGAAAGTTCGAATAGACAAGTCATTGAAGTATGCGCAGCTATTTTGTGCATGTTCTGACTCATTTATATTGATTTCCCTTAGTATTATTTTTAGAAATTTATACCAGCTGAACACAGTAATTGTTATCAATTTGGGTTCTGCGTCGTCATCGCATGTGCTGAATACACATCGACATTTCCTCTCCAACTTAAAGCACAGCACGATTGACACTGTGGCTGGGGTAACAAAACTGGATAAACCTTCATATTCTGTGGTATGAAAAACCGTTTAACTCTTGCTTGCGGCAAAAGTTGAATTGGTTTTCAAGTTAATGTTAACGGCTTTGATAACGAACAAATAATTTTTTTTCAGTAAAGAAGAAAATGCTGTCGTAACTAATTCATCGGCAAACTTACAGTTTTTATTTGACTTCCGCTTTCTGTAATGAGTCGTTTCATATTAGTGTGATTTTATCTGAAAGCATTGACAACAAGAATACTTCTTTTGACTTAGTTTTCTTTGAAATGTAGAAGAAATCAATAGAATGGCGGACATAGCAACATTTCAAATAGCAAATATCACGATCTATAAGTTTGAGAAAATAATTGAACAAAAATATTAGAACTCAAAACAGTAAATTTTAAGAGGTTTAAAGGTGCGAAATCAATTGCGGAGAAATATTAACCATTTTCATAAAATTAGAGCACCTGTTTCGATATCAACGAACGTTTCCCGTCTGAAACTTGCTGGTACAATTTTCAATGAATATCTTGAAAAGTTATTCCGGCATTTTCGAACAAATTTTGTTCCATATTGATTACTGCATCTAGTGTTTAGAAGTCAACAAAGGTAGGGTGTGTTTGATAAAGATAGGTTATTATTTTTCCTTTAGAATTTGCGTATAAAAAGAAAATGACACACAATTATAAAATGTCATACTTATTTCGAAAAAAAATATGTAATTTATCTAATTGTCTAAACCGCCATCACAATATTCAGACAATGCCACTTGTTCGGTCATTGCAAATAGTATCAACTCGCGAAAAGCACTACTTCTTCAGATGCTAATTGCTCTGGCCGCACTGTCTAACACATCTGTTCTACGGAATAATTCACGTCGGATCCCACAAAGTCTACGCAATTTGGAAAAAATGACACATCAACAATTTACACACTTTGATTGGGTCTAACAAACCAAATAAATCTAGTATAGAAATATCCTATATAACTGCTTATGAGAACGACATTTTCCACCTAATATTTTGATGGGATCAACGGACGAAATATTACATTATAGCTAATTCATACCACGATAATATCATCCCCTGATGTTGCCGATTTTCTCAAGACCATTATGACTTTTTTTCCATAATCTGACATTGTATTATGCTTTTTTATTACATAGAAAGTCCTGTGTTGCTTTGTCCTGTATTGTCGATTGTCAATTTGTATAGTTTAATATAAAAAGGTTGACAAAGACACTACCAAATATACGCTATAATGTCTCTGCATGGTGAAAATAAAGCTTAACTTAAGATCTGTATGAAATTCTTACAAAAGATTATTCGTGGAAAACTTGAGATGGCAAATGAAACCGTTAGGAATTTTATTTTCACACCGTAAATTACTTTTTTATTCAAATCACTGCAATGCTATACACCTTGTTGTGTAAACACGTACCAATTTCTCAAATGAAAACATATTTAGCTACCAGTATCCAAATGCATCAACCCTCTCCAGCATGCAAATAAATTCACATTGATATGAAAGGTTGTTTCTTAAATTCCTCAAACGCATTTTATTTAGTATCAATTGGATTTGCTGCAACTTTATTTGTTTACTGTTGGATTAAGGGTAATGGCTTCTAAAATATGACACCGAATCTTCATAACTCATTCTTAATACTTTACTACAAAATTATTTAATATTCCTGTAATCCTGACGCAGGGCTATGTTGCAATTTTTCTGTGCTTCTCTGCACGTTGAATTTTTTTTTGTCTTTTGCACATCTTTTTCATTTCCCATTTACAAAATTTACTTTTGAAATATTTTTTCTACCCTGAAAAACTGTGAATTCAACAAAGCACTCCATCGTTATGTTTATGGAGTACGTCGTGTTATCTTTCAGATCTTGCACTAGTGACATATAAGAAGCATTTATTTATAATTTACTAATAAAATGCCATCGTGATTTCAACGTGCGCAACCCTAATGATCAAAAGATTTTTTCAACCATTAAAGAATTGAAGTAATATTTCTCTAAAACTTGATACAAACTAAAAATTTTAAATACCCATAACGTACATAGCAATAAACAGCATTTTAAAATTATGATGGTCATGAGAAATAATAGCATCACAAAATCTTAGCTTTAACATGCGAAGACGTTATCGAGTTACTGAAAATATTAAAATAAGACGTGCTAATCAACGCAATTTTTCATGCTTGTCGTTAGATGAGAAAACAACTGGTTACAAATATTCAATCAATGTATTTTAGCATGTTCATTGCATTATCTTATTTTTATATGTTTCGGCTGCTCAACTCGATCAATGAAAGTCCAGACTGATCGAAGTGGTTTTAAAAGCTAGAAGATCCCTATTTTAAGATTACGTACATAACAAAATATAAAATTAATGTTGAATAAGAAAAAATAAACTTATAAGATAAGTTCATCACAGCATTTAATTCACAGAATAGTTGAAATTAAATTTTATAAAACATCATTAGCGATTGTTTATAAAAAACTTACATAGAACAATCAATTATAAGAAAGAAATTCTCACACAAAAATAAGATCGCAAATCAACTCTTCTTTTCCCAATCTCGATGTTAATGACTCCAAAAAGTGTTTCACTGAACTGCAATATTAAAATAAGGGCAAAAAGGAAAGTAATAGTAAGGAAGGCACTTTCAAAAATCATTTTATTTGTGATTTACAGGCGGATTATTGGTTTTGATTGATATTTATTTAACAGAACTACACCTTTGTTTGTAATCCTGAAAAAAAACGACAAACAGCATACGTGCAACATTAAAACGGCCTTTACAAAGCGGTATTTGACACAGTGACCGTTGTGACGAAAAATGTCCATAATAGAGACTTGCTTATCCAATACCATAAAAAATCTGTTTAAAACAGTCGATATTATATATTTGCTTATAGCAGTTTCTGCTATTGGGAGCACTTTTTAGTACTTATTCTTCGTCAGCGGAGATGGAGTAGAAGTGGTGCATTCGGTTTGTAGTCATAAGGTTTTACGTTTCAGTCCCATCTGCGCAACTTATCGCAAATGATCAAGTAGGCAACTTTTACATCCCCTTTCCATCCTTAGCGCTGTGCAGAAGGATCTGTTAAAATTGACATAATTGCTGTTGCCAGTGGTTATAACCACGATCTTCTACGCTTGTGAAAATTTACCACTACCTATCACTAATTTTTTTTTCATCTTGCTGAGAATGGAAATAAAACAGAAAATTAAAATGGAAAACTAAATTAACCTCAAAATCCTGGTAGCATTATGTTAGCGTAGCCTATGGAAACTGGAATATATGGCAAGTTTCTACGGCTTGCAACTTTCATCTCTCTATGAAATAACGGAAAACACAAACTAAATACCGAGTGGAACTTTATTAACTAATTTAATATTGACCTTCTGGCTAAATTTATCTAGAATTTATTGTATAAAAAATTTAAATTAATTCATTAGATTTTTGTGTCAGAGCAAAAATCTCCTTGTTTACAGCTTATTGTCCTCTAATATCCAATTAAGATCCTTCTTTAAAGCATGATAAATGTGCGTCGCCTTTCTGATAGCCAGAGTGCCTGAGTTCCGAGATTAATTATGGAAATTAAATGGATTAAATGGAAATTTTGGACTCAAAAATGTTGATGTACTCGGCTTCACTGGCTTAAATATATTCCTCTTTCAGTCTTTCGACTTTCTAGCCCATTATAATTAGCAATACCAAGAAATTTAATGGTGATTTCTATCGCATTTTATTCTAAAGTGATGACGTTTTCGGAGGAAGGAAGTGTGGAGAAAAAACATGATACGCTCGTTCATTTGCTGTAAACATTTCATGGAAATACGTTGAAAGACGTTTGTAGGCTGACACATTAAACCTATTTTCCATACTAACGAAAATATAGCATTTGATTTACCTTTAGAACTACATACATGAATTCGTAGAAATACTCTCATAATTAAATTCTTAGAAAAAAACTTATTTTAAGTTTCCTTGGTAATAATGCAACTCGATTACAGAATGTTTCTCTTACTCCATAGTAAAGTACGATCTGTCCTTAAATGCGATTGACAAATTGGTTTGTTTTGAAGATGTAATTACTTTCGTGAAGTATGGGCTGTTAAAGAACAAACATATAATGCATTTGTTTCCTGGTTTTCTTGGCGTCTTTGATCAGTTTAACAGTTTAATACTTACCACTAATATCAATCAAAAAACTTTCCAACAAGCAATTTCACAGCATGCAAGTAATGACATCATGGAAGTTGTTCATCTTCCTACGAGGATTGATTTACCCTATTATATATAAAACTTTATATATATAAATATATGAAATAAAGTTAAATATATAAAGTTAAGTGAATGTACTTTTAATATATTGTCAAATATTTTCTGTTCATTTTTTTGTTCTTATTCAATGCTAGGTTTATATTCATGAAACCGCGAAATCTTTTTTGTCATAACAGCATTGCCAAACACTCCATGTTGACAGGACTGTTATAGAGCACCTGTCCAAAATAATCAAAGTGTTTTGAAAAAACTAAACCGTACTGGTCAGGAGTCTTATTATCACTCATTCGAAAAGCAGTGACTTAAAACTGGTTATTTGATCATAGGACAACTACCTGTCAACATTTTACCAATGAAGAATGATTGCACAAAAGTAATCCGTTATGGATTCCTGCAATTGCTTATTAATATAGTAAAGTGTTACAAAGTTAAATAGATATCTCTGCCTTTGATCAGTATTGTGGCGGAGCGTTCGCTTCCATCGTCGATGTTCTTGGGTTCAAACCATGCCAGGGACTTTAAAAGTGTGAATCTATCCTTCCTGCTCAGCATTCAGCATGAGAATAGGATTGATATCTTGCTCAAATGGGAGTATAAAATGTACTAGAATCCCTTAGCAGACCCCTCTCGTTGATAGCAAAGAAGATGAGGTAATAAATTTTGATAATAATAATACTGTTGCAGAGGCATAATTCTTTGTTTGCCACCTTTTTTAGCACGTGTTTTTTTTAAACAAAACGGCCAAGATATATATCCTCATCTACTGCAAAGTCCTACGTTTAAAATAGTTTAGTTTGAGCAGAACGCCTTGCTTGGATGGAAACTGTTTTCCAAATGAACAATTCACAATATTTTACCCTGTTGTATAGAATACTCGATATCAGGTGTTTTTTATGACCTGGCTGATGCAAAAAACAGTTAGTGTGGAAAATCAGATAGTGTGATTAGTTTACAGTTCATTTCAATAGTTTTGTACGGGGTCATAATAATGAGATTGCGCAGCCAGGTTATACTGCGAAAGCGTCTAAAAAAATGATAAACCGCATCCTAAACTTATTTTCATTGTTTATATAAACCACCTTATGTTAACTCTAATAATACCAAAGGAGCGAAATACTAACATGGCAACACTTTTGCTGTTCCTGGCGTTGCCGAAGGTTTGTGACCATCCCCAGCCGTTATAATAATATTAATAACCGTCATCTGTCTGTCCGTGCGTCAAAAGCGACTTGTGTTAACCACGCACGAAATGCAAGCCTGCTAGTTCAGGGACGAGAAACCTGTCAGGTCCCCGCTGACGCAAGGACGAGTTCCCGCTAAAATAAAGGTCCTATCAAAAGTTTTAGATAAATGACCAATCAGAAACTCAAGCTCTTTAGATTTCTTAGCAACAATTTTTACGCTCCCCTGAAAGCAGTCCGAAATTTGGCAGGAACATCGGAGCAACCTAGTACTGGAAAAAGGCAAGTTTCTTAACTGTTTGCGTTATTTTTTGGCTTTTGCGATGCTTCTAAGAACACCATGCGCGTTTTAACAAGATTTTTTAGTTTTTTTAAACTACTTTCTAGCTATTTTTTTGTTTGTTTTCATTTTTTTTACTTAACAGACAAGTAATAGCTAGATAGCTAATTGGCTAGTTTATTTCTATTATTTTAAGTTTTTTATGCAGTTTGGTATATTATTATTTATATATATCGGGGGTTGTGGTCCGCTAGCTACCTCTTTGGCTACCTATGAGTAAAACCCATAGGTAGCCAAATAGCAATTAATTGTACAAAATAAATGACAAGTAGCCAAAATTGGCACAAAATATGGCAAAGATTGTCAATTTTTACTGCTTTATATTGAAGTTGGGACTTATGTCACGTACGATTTTGTAAGATTGTCATGTTAACTTACCAATTCATGTGGTTTTTTCCCCATTGACTCGACAAAACTTCAGCGGTTTTCGAAAACATGCTATTTTTGGTAGCCCTACTTCTGGAGCTCCCTGTGGTCACACGAGAAGGAATCTGAAACCTAGGTTATCATTTTTGAAAAGAGGAGGCTTTGCTGACCAAAATATGAACGAGTTATATTTTTTCGTCGTAAGATGGTCGAGTTAATTAAACATAAATTTCCTAATTTTTCAAAAGCTGAAAAACGTGTAATTTACAGACCCGGCCTTAATATCCCCGAGAACGTGAAAGTAGCCAGATACAGTTTGGCTACAACAAAATTATTTAAAATTCTGATACTAAATGCAGTTAGGTAGCTACACATTTTATTACTGTTATGAAAACTCATTCCAAAAAATGAAATTGCTGAGTAATTTGTTTTAACTGGACAAGGTAACGCCTGACTGTTTGCTGTGTTTCTTTTCAAATCGACGTTGCGATAAAAACATTTTTGGAAAAGTGTATTACACCTATATGGATGTGCGACACAGTTTACCTGTACTAAGTGCTTAGCCCAGTGTTAAAAACAGATTGTTTCTATGTTTTTATTTAAACTGAAGTTGCCATATTTTTGGTTCAAAAGGGTATTGCGCCTATATACATGTACGTCACGGTTTACCTGTACTGACCGCTCAGCCCAATGTCACAATTATTTTTTTAATATTTGAGAAATCTTTTTCCGTAAAATAAAATAATATTGACCAATTGTTTTTGCTATGACGAGGAAACAACGGGTTATAACCTGTGTTTTTATTTCGGCTAAAGTTGCAGTAAAGTTATATTTTGTAAAATATATTACACCTGAAGCACTATAATGTTGTGTGCCTTTTTCTCGATTTACGACATACTGTATACTTGTACAAAATCGCTCCACCCGTTGTTATGGCACAGTTTACGGCTTGATTAAATGCTTTATTAAGCGCTCAAATCTTAAGTAATGGGATTGTTATATTTTAAAATGTATATAACACGGGAAATAGTGTTGTGGATGCTTCACTTGATTTACGGCATACTGCATACATGTATTAAAGTGCTTCACCTGGATGTGTGGCACAGTTTACCGCTCTTATTAAGCGCTCCACTAAGTGTTGAACGCCGGGTCACACAGTTACTTGTGGCTTAAACCGGCGTTTCCAAGCCGGGTCCTCCGGCTAATTATTTAATATAAATTATATTTCGAAATATTTTGTATTCCGTGGGACAACATCTTTCCGTAAGATTTTTTTATAATTCAAAAACAGTTTATTGATTTAAGAGTTTTTTGTTTTATTGGTTGTTAGTCCCATAAAAAGATACATATGTAATTATCAGATTCTCCACGACATCTTTTTTCACGTATGACACAATTTTTGTTGCCAATGACGACATAAAATTTCCTTTTATTGTATGATCAGTTCATTCCACCCATCTAGCTACAACGCTAAGCAAATCCAAAAAGTGCAGTTTTAATACATTTAGAAAAAGTTCTATTTTAAAACGTTCTGTTGAGATTGAGTAAAGATCGGTAGTGTATTTCACTTTTCTAAGATATTTTTCAAATCCACAATGTGTACTTCCTTTTGATAGATGTTTCCAAAGTATTGTTCAGGAGACATACAAGTGCCACATATAAAACACAGTCCAAGAAAATAGCGATCTGCCAAAGTTGCTTTAATTCATGCATAACTGTTTACAAAATTTGCATACTTATGTTCGTATTTGCCTCTCCCTTTGAAGCTACCAGCAGTTAAATAAATTGTGGCACAATCTTCCCCCTAACCTTTAATAACTTTCTTTCTTTTTTTTCTATCAATGTTTTAGTTTTTTCCCGCCAAATTTTATTCTTTCAAAGTTGAAATAATGAAATTGGTGGTAAAAAGAGTGGTGCAGTTGTTTTATATTTCTCACAGATTGTGGAATGCAAACCACGCTCGTGTCAATATATGGTGTGACTGATGTAGACAAAAAAGTATAGCTCGTTACCTGTCCTCCAATTTCGAACGCATAACCTACCAAACAATATTTTGGGGGTTATTAAAAAGTCTTGAAGTCTGATGTTTTTTATTCAACCTTTTAGAGTCATTATTATTATCGTCGTTATTAAAATTCCTCATCGGCAATGTCGTTATCATCTCAAATCTTACCACCAACCTTTACTAGTAGAATAGTGAGAGAAAAATTAATAAAAACTTTTTAAATAAAAGTCTTATTAGTGCACGATATCATAATTGCTTTTATATCATAAAAGTCTTATTGCTTAACGAAACAAATAATAAGTCACAATAATATCACAGTAATAGAAGGAGCTGACAATAATAAACTTTACTCGCTTCCATCATGGTACAGAATGATGCGCCTGAGAGAAGGATCAGGTCTTGCTCTTTACTCTGTAACGAAAGTTCTTTGCAAAGAGAACCGGGAACACCCCTATATTAAAATTTAGTTGACTTTTGTTGTAATTCTAACTTACAGTTCTACTTGAAGGAAGTGGCTCATATCGAACAACGAACACGATTTATTTCAGCACAAGTTTCGCACACTTCCTCAATTCAAGACATAATTAACATCTTTTGCTGGGACATATTACGTGAATACACTGTCTGGTGTACTAAAAAATATTTTCTTTATTTTCAACTAAAATACATATTTTATCTCCTTCCCGTATAAAAATAACATCGAAAAGCCGTTAGAAATAATAACAAATACGTTAAATCGTTGTTTTTATCTGTTGCAATTCGCTATACATTTTGAGTAAAAACATTTCAAAGTTCTTGAAAACCGTGTACTTTTGATCATCATACGACATTGTCTTTCCACAGGACGATTTTAATGGGAAAGTATGTATTTCATCCCAGTTAATTTTTGCTGAACTTTTTTTACTTTTAGCTTCTGATTTTTCAAAATTCTAAATGAGACGAAGTCATAACAGATAAATTATAACTCAAATTCAGCAAGCCCAGGTGAACTTAAAGGGTTTGTTTTTTTTACTTTTTACCTTATTAGCCATCTGCAAACTTGATAGTATCTGGTGAAAACATGGTGACATGGAATTAATATTGATCTTAACGAAACGTTTAGTAATCTTTTCATGCTTCTCGATTCTAATCATGGTATCAATGAAGTGTTGAGTTATGATAGTGAATTGATTCAGCATATCTGTATCCTGGAAAACATAATGGAAAATGACTACATTGATTATTCATTATCTTCATAATTTGTATGACGTAAAAAACAGAAATTGCCTTTTTGTTATTAAAAATTAGGGTGCAACGACGTATCCCTTATACATTATACATGTTTGTATTGTTTGTAGTTGCTAATAACTATTAAAAACTGTTGAAAAAATTTCTTACATCTATGGTATACATGGACATGTCTTTGATGGTACACTTGTTACTATACTTGCATCCTCTCTTTGATATAATATCACCCTGGAAAAACAAGCAAAACTTGTAAATTATTGTTGTATAAGTCAACCAAAGCAATTACTTTACAATTAAAATGTCTTACCATTTGACAACGAATCGTATTCAATGATTTGTAGCAAGACTGCGTGTTCTTCTGAATATCTCCGTACATTTTATCGGCGGACATCTTTTTAGTTGAAATTTTTATGGGACTTTTATGGACCACTGCTGCTTGAACCGCATATATTCCATAAATCAACACTAAACGATATTTTAAGATTACTTAAACTGTAAGAAAGAATATCTGATTGACTAAATACGAAAGCGTACCTGCAACGATTATCATTCGGTCCATGTTTTTGCTTAATTATTAGTTAATTTTTCGTCCTCTTCGTTCAAATGTTAAAAGTTGTGATAAAAATATCACATCTTAGCGGAGTATTTATAGTGCCCCAATTTAAATTCTTGTGAAGCTGTTTAGGTAATATTTCGAAGAATTTCTTGCATTTTACATCGTTGCGATGTGTCAAACGCATTCCACAGCAGAATGAAGCTCAGTTGGATGGTTCTTTAGAGGTTTCTTTCCTTTCTTATTGTTCAGTTGACAATTTTTCTACGAATATACCACTGTTTTTTCGCCGAAATTTCATTTCTTTGTTGTGGAAGAAGCCCTGGTAATTCTTTTAATAACAATATATATGCTGTTAACACATTCTAAAAATAGTATTAAGAAATATGTGTTTCTTTATACATAGCCTATTTAAATGTGTGGAAGCTAAAGAGAGATTGGAAAGTTCGAATAGATAAGTCATTGAAGTATACTCAGCTACTTTGTGCTATATTCTTTACCATATTTATGTGTTTTTCTGGCTCATCTATATTGATTTCCCTTACTATTATTTTCGGAAATTCATACCAGCTGAACTCAGTATTTGTTATCAATGTGGGTCCTGCGTCATCTTCGCATATGCTAAATAAACATCGAATTTTCAAACACAGCACATGGCTTGACACTGTAGCTGGGCTAACAATACTGGATAAACTTTCTTATTCTGCGGAATTAAAAACAGTTCAACTCTCGTTTGTGGCAAGAGTTGAATTGGTTTCCAAGTTAATGTTAACGGCTTTGGTAACGAACAAATAATTTTTTTCAGTAAGGAAGAAAATGTTGTCCTAACTAATTGATTGACAAACTTACAGTTTTTATTTGACTTCCGCTTTCTGTAATGAGTCATTTCCTATTAGTGTGATTTTATCTGAAAGCATTGACAACAAGAATATTTCTTTTGACTTAGTTTTCTTCGAAATATAGAAGAAATCAATAGAAAGGTGGACATAGCAACATTTCAAAATAATTGAGCCAAAATATTAGAACTCAAAGCAGTAAATTTTAAGAGGTTTAAAAGTGATAAGGTGCGAAATCAATTGCAAAGAAATATTAACCATTTTCATAAACTTGGAGCACCTCTTTCGATTTCAACGAACGTTTTCCGTCTGAACCTTGCTGGTACAATATGCAATACTAATCTCGAAAAGTTATTTCGGCATTTTTCGATTTCGTCGTATTGAAAGAAAATGACACATAATTAGAAAATGCTATATTTATTTTGAAAAAAAATATGTAATTTACCTAAATGTCTAAACCCCTATCAAAATATTTAGACAATGCCATGCTCAGGCATTGCAATTCGCCGCTTAATCTCAATATATATTGATGGGATCAACTGACGAAATATTAAACTCTAGCTAATTCATACTATTTTTGTTGCTTGAAAATTAAGGCATTTATCGAAATAGCAGACATTGCCGCCACGATATTAGCATCCCTTAATGTTGCAGATTTTCTCAAGACCTTCATGATATTTTTTACATACTCTGCCATATTATTATGCTTCTTTATCGCATAAAAAGCCGTATTGCCAATTGTCAATTTGTATAGTTTAAATTGAAAAAGGTTGACAAAGACACCACCAAATTTGCGTTATAATGTCTCTGCATGGGCAAAATAATGCTTTACTTAAGGTTTGTATGAGATTCTCAGAATAGATCATTCTGCGAAAACTTGAGATTGCAAGTGAAAACTTTAGGAATTTTATTTTACCTTCTGATCATGAATGCACTTTGGCGAAATATATTATTATTTAGGAATACACACCGAAGATTATTTTCTTCTTTAAATTACTGCAATACTATCCAACATGTTGTGTTAACATGTGCCAGTTTCTCATAATCAAAACATCTTCACCAGCATCCAAATGCATTAACCATCTCCAACATGCAAATAAATTCACAATATTATAAAAGGTTGTTTCTTATTTTCATCAGACGCCTTTTATTTCTTATAAGTTGGAGTCTGTGAACTGTTGGACTAAGATTATACGCTTAAAAAATAGCAAACCGAATCTTCATAACTTTTTGCTTTAGTACAATAATATTTAATATTCCTGTAATCCGGACTGCACGTTCTCATTAGCACATTTTTCTCTTTTCATGAGGCACAGTCAGACAGACCGAAATTTCTTCGCCATAGCCTAAGTTATCTAAGCAAGGCATACCAACTCTTCCGGATTCTTTTTCTTGTTTTCCAAACAAGAGATATGGTAATGATATGGTAAAAATATGTTATGTGAATGATGTGAACAAATGTTTACCAGTTAACTCAAACGAGTTGCACGCGGGCGTCCAATACTTGAGTAGTTTTCCATTTCCCTCCCTACACGATAAGCAAGTTGTACCAACAGTGCTGTTAAAAAATTACCTTATAGCTAGTATTGTATCTTATTCGGTTTCACTGCACGTAAAAGTAATAAATTCCAATCACTTTTGAAATATTTTTTCTACTCTGAAAAACAGTGAGTTCAGCAAAGCACTCCATCCTTGTGTTAGTGGAGCACATCTTGTTACAGTTGGTCCACCTTTCAGATCTTTCAGTGGTGACATATAAGGAGTATGTATTTATATTTTATTACTAAAAAATGCGATAAAAATTTTAACGCGGCGCAACCCTACTGGCCATCTTTGTATGAGTTAATATACGCTCGTCGGGGAGGAAAGGATTATTTTAACCATGGCAGAATTAAAGCAATATTTTTCTAAAATTTGATACAAACTATAATCTTCAATGTGCAAAATCTTAGCTTTAACGTGCGAAAACGTTATTGAGTTTATGAAAATATTAAAATAAGACGTGCTACTAAACACAATTTTGCATGCTTTCTTTTGGATGAGGAAAGAAGTAATTACAAAATTCTTAATCAATGTATTTTAGCATGTTCATTACAGTGTTTTTTCATTACAATTTTTTCTAGGAAGTCACAGTTAGTACGCATTCTCTATTTTGATTGATCTTTGTTTGAGTGTTTTCCGCGCTATCGGTAATCGTTGGTCACATATTTTCTATATTTCAGCTGCTCACGCTGATCAATGAAAGTCCGGACTGATCGAAGTGGTTTTGAAACATAGAAGGTTCTTATTTTAATGTCAAATATGCAATGTGACTGCGCTTATTGCCGCATGTTTACACTTGCTGAAAAAGCAAATTTGATAAATTCAGCCCAGCATTTAATGTACATCATCGTTGATAGTCGTATTGTATCTTTATCTAGATCGTGCCTACAATTTCTATATCTACATACATCATAACTAGCCAGTCACATATGTACAATTATGGACAATGGTTTAAAAAAAATTCCAACTTCATCTAAAACAAGAACTTATACGACACAAATTCTACCACGAAGAATGAGAATAGTAAGGATCCTTCCTTACTATTCTCATTCTTCGTGGTATTCTTCAAAGTCATTTAATGTTATATACAGACGGGTTCTTGGTTTTGATTGACATTTATTTAACAGAACTACACCTTTGTATGTACTGAACAAAACAGACAGACTTTTAATTCAACTTAAAAAATATTAAACTAATCGCCATGTTAATTAAGCTGTTAAAAATGTATGTAGATAACAAGTAGTCAAAACGAGAGCATCTAACATCCAACCTGACTGGGATAACAAATTTCCTAATACGTACAAGGTCATAAATGCTTTAGGGGGGCATTTAACGCAGTGTCCCGTGTGACGAAAAATGTCTATCACAGAGCTTTGCCTATCCAATGCCATTATAGATCCGTTTAAAACCACCTATATTTTATGCTTGCCTGTAACAGTTTCGACTATTAAGAGCACTTTTTAGTACTTATCGTCCCAGCAGAAATGGAGTAGTAGTAGCGCAATCGGTTTTTAGTCATAAGACTTTACGTTTGAGTCCCATTTCCGCGCACATTATATATAGTACTGTTGACCCATTTGGAGCCATCCTGCAGGCAAGCAAATTACAGCAATGCTGTATGTATCTCTGCCGGTAATGTAGCATATTTACAGTCGGTAAACAAACATTATTTTCGTGTTTCGTGTTTCGAAACACGAAAATAATGTTTGTTTATTTTTATTTTATGAACAATATGCATAAAAGCATAATTACTTTTGTCCTTTAAGTAAAGTAAGCAAAGATGATTTTAAATTAATTTCTCTATTTCTGTCGATACTGATGGAATCTCGAAAGGCATCGCATCTGATCAAGTAGGCAACTTTTTACATCCTTTTCCCACGCTTAGTGCAACACAGGAGGATCGATTTACATTGACATTGAGTCTCTCCAGTGGGTATAAAAATGACGTCCTACGCCTGTAAGTAACCTACCACTGATTATCCGTATGTTCTTCTTATCCTGATGAGAATGAAAATATTATATCACTGTGTTCAAACTAAATTAATGTCTGAATTCTAATAGTATTATAATAGTGTGTATTGTAGCGTATGGAAACTGGAATATATGGCAAGTTTCTTCGGGTAGTAACTTTTGTCTCTCATGAAATAACGGAAAACACAAACTAAATGGAACGAGACACAGGGAATTTATTAACTAATTTAATATTGGCGTTCTGGCTACTTTTATCTAGAACTTTTTCTATATCAAATTTGAATCATTTTATTAGATTTTTGTGTCAGCGCATAAATCTCCCTGCTTTCACCGCGGCAATGGCTGATTTGCAGTTTATTGTCCAATTAAGATCCTTGGTAAAATTATGATAAATATATGTCGCTCATCTGATAACCATAGTACCTGAGTCCCGAGATTGAATATCGAAATCATGTTGTGTTTTGTGTGTATTTAACTCATATGCCAGGAATTGTTGTTTTGGTATCAAACATGTTGATGCACTTGGCGTTACTTGATTAATTATTCCTCTCTCACTCTTTTGACTTTCTAGTCCGTTATACTTAGCTATACCAAGAATTTCAATGGTGATTTCTACCGCAATTTAGTCTATAGTAATTACATGTTCGGAGAAAGAAAATGAACATGATAGACTCATTGATTTGCTGAAAACATTTCATGGAAATGATTTTAAAAAAGTTTGGTAGGTTGACACATCTAACCTATTTGCCATACTAACGAATATAGTATTTGATTTACCTTTAGAACTACATACCTGAATTCGTAGAAATATACTTATAATAGAATTCTTAGAAAAAAAATAATTATAAGTTGCAATGATAATAATGAAACTCGATTAAAGAATGTTTTTCTTCCTCAATTGCATGCCATTGACAAATTATTTTGCGTGTTGTTGCGAAGATGTAATTACTTTCGTGAAGTATGAACTGTTATAACAAGAGTCATATAATGCATTAGTTTTCTGCTTTTCTTGGCGTCTTTGACCAGTTTAACAGATAGATACGTCGTGCCAAAATATTATTACTTTTTCATAAAATGCCAAACATAAAATTTTCCAACAAACAATTAAACAGCATGGAAGTAATAACACCATGGATGTTGCTTGATAAGACGTTTATCTCCCTACGAGTTAAATGAATATACTTTTAGTATATTGTTGAATATTTTTGTTCTTTTTTTGGTTCTTATTCAATGCTAGGGTAAAGTTATATACATGAAACCCCGAAATATTTTTTGTAATAACAGCATTGCCAACCACTCCACATTGACAGGACTTTTGTAGGAAACCTGCCCAAAATATTTAAGGTCTCTTTAAAAACCAAACCGTACTGCTCAGGAGTCTTATTAGACACGTATTCGAGAAGCAGTGACTTAAAACTGGTTACTTGATCATAGGACAACTATCTGTCTACATTTTACCCAAGAAGAATGGTTGTAAAAATTACTTTGTTTCGGACTCCTGCAAGGTGGTCAATAATATATATAGTAAAGTGTTGCAAAGATATATAAATATCTCTGTCTGGGATCAGTATTGTGGTAGCGCGTGCGATTCCAGCGCGACGGTCTTGTGTTCAAACCATACCAAAGGCTTTTGAAGTGTAAATCTATCCTGCCTGCTTAGCATTCAGTATGAAAATACTGAATGCTAAGGATTGATATCTTGCTCAAATGGGAACTTTAAATGTACTAGAATCCTTTAGCAGAAACCTCGTTGATAGCAGAACTGAAAAGGCTATCCTAGGTAATAAATTTTGATAATAATAATAATACTGTTGCAGAAGCATAATTCTTTGTATACCACCTTTTATTGGCAGTTATGGTGTTTTTCCTAAAACAAAACGGCCAAGATATATAACTTTATCTACTGCAATGAGAGATAGGGAAATGTTCCTTCTGACACAAACCTAAAACGCAGCACGCGCACGCACACACCAAGTCCCTAAAATTCCCCCTTCATCCAACACAAATCCCTATTAGTCTACAAATAAGTCAAAAAAATTTCTAGCACAGTCCCTAAAATTCCCCCACACATCATATTCCCATAAGTATAATCATATTCCCATAAATATCATCATATTCCCATAAATATCAACACACCCCATCCCCTCCCCCCCCACTAAATATCATCAAAAAAATCAACGCATGCGCAATAAAAATGTGCTAGTTTCGAGTAGAATGAAATCCTCTGACAAAACAAAAAATATAATAAATGATGAAGCTTACAATGAACCAGCTGAGGGAGGTAGCAAAAGGTCGTGGAATCGCCGGAATCAATAGGCTATGTAAAAATAAGCTGGCCGCCAAAATTGAGGATGATATTCAGGCTCAAGATAGGTGGATTAAAATGGTTGAAAAGGATACCCGGCAGCTCATGTATATATAGAATCGTTTCATTACGCAGGACATGTGTAATAAGGTCGTTGAAGGAGGGATGGATCCCCGCATGCTAAGGCATGTGCCAGACCTGTTCAAGACGCGTGACATGTGTAAGGAGGCTGTTGAAAATCATCCCTGGCTGCTCGAGTATATACCGGATCATATAAAGACGGAGTACATGTGCAACGGGGCCGCTGAAGGGAATCCCCATATGGTCGAGTATGTACCGGATCAATTCAAGACGCAGGACATGTGCAACAAGGCTGTTGAAAAAAATACCGACATGCTAAGGCACGTGCCGGACAGGCTCAGGACGCGCGACATGTACAGCAAGGCTGTTGAGGAGGTTTCATGGCTAATCGTGTATGTACCAGATCAATTCAAGACGCAGGACATGTGTAACTTCCTATCGCCAGAGGAAAGCCGAAAAGGTTAGAATTAAGGACGAGCTAGCACCGGTAGCCTAGCATCCTGACAGGGTCATCGATTGGTGCTTTTCAAAGGATGAAAAGGCAGACCTCGAAAAGTTGTGGGGTTGAATGTAGGTGAAATCTTCGGACCTTGTTGGAATGATATATAAAATGGTACTCTGCTACTGGTGCTCTGTGGAACTATCTTACAGCAATATTGTAATATGAAATCAGGTACTATAATAAAGATATGTGCCAGGGAAAATTTATTGATATATTTGCAGGCGCATTAGTGTCCTTTGTAGCCGGCATTGGTATTTCCCTACCCTTCATGGCCCTAGCAATATTAAAAAAATCTGACAAGGAAAAGGGTGATGACCCTAAGGAGATACGTGAGATGCGGGATGACATCGACAGCCTCTGTGAGTTGACAAGAGATCTGGTACATCGCTGTAATACTCGAGAAATAAAATGAATGAAGAGCAATGCAAGGACTGTAAACGTATACTTGATGAATATGACAAATGTCGATGCGGGCGAAGGCTCATGGCAAATGGTAAATTGTTATGCTGGCAATGCTACCAGGAATATATCACATATAACGGGGGCGGCTGCGTATGTACAATGACATGTAATTCTCTGAAGTCGTTTAAATTACAATAAAACAAGATGATATTTGAGAAAGAGCTTGTCTGCCCTAAAATATTCTACTCATTTGCTGCTACTTTTACAGACATCAATGATATCAACGTGGACTGCCTGACAGTGTCAGATCCAGTACCAGCCAACGGGGGCAAGGATCAGCGGTACATCATAGGGTACCATACAATAGACCTCGTGGTAGCACTCAGGGTAAAAACACCTAAAATCTGGTCACCGAATGGAGTGACCCGGTACAATGCCAATGCCGTACCTGCGATGAGTCTTGATTTTGAAGAGTACCCCGACTGGGTTGCGAAGTATCGTCAAATATGGAGCAAAATCGAAGAGTTGATTTCTGAGCAATTGACGACGGAGCCTGTCAAAAAGGACCGTTACGTGAACGCCAAACTTAAATATTACAAAGACGCGATCACAACCAAATTCCATGGCATGCCGGTACCCTATGATGAGCCCTGCCAAGCCAGTGCAATCATGGCCATTTCATCGGTGTACGTGCAGGGTAAAAACCACTACCCACAGGTACATGTCGTGGAATGTCGGTTCAAGGACTTCAAAAAAGAATGGCTGCTGAATGAGGACTAGAAAAAACCCAATATTTTATAGGTCATACAGTACCTATAAAATATGTATAAAATTAAGGCTTATACTCAGGTGGAGGGTCTACATAGCGCTTGCATACTGCGCATATTGTACTTTTTTAAAAATTCTTCCCTACCCTCTTGCCTCCCCCTAGCAACTAGCTTGGCACGCTCCTGTTCATTGATGGAGTCAACAATGCGATTGAACCGCTGCCTCATCTGTTCCTTAAGTACCATATACTTTTCCATAATCAGACTAAACTCATACTTATCAATCTCCCCATTTTCTACAGCCTTTGAGATTAGATCAACGATTGAGTTCAATTTAGCCTCGGCGATCAGCCTTATATTCTCATGCTTTTTCGATTTAACACCCAGCCTTTTTCCAGCAGTTCTCAGACCCGCCTGCCCTACCCCTACAGCCACGGTCAGGTCACCCATTGCCACGGCTAGCGGTACACCCATTCCGGATAACAGGGTACCAATACCGATCCCGGATGTGATCACGCTTATACCCAACAGACCATGGTCACAGTAGCGTACCCAGGTCCCATGCATCTTAAACTTTTTTGCGAGTTTGTCCCGCTCCTTAATTTCACTTCGCAGATACTTTTCAATTTCACCAATCTCATCAAGTCTATACTTTTGGCTTTCATCCTGCATGTCAGCGCCTTGTGCAGGTGCACTTGGTAGGTTGGGGTACAGCTTCGTTATATCAGCCATTTATTTATTCTATGAGAAGGCACATTGTTATCCCGGTGAACGAAACGTTTTTGTCGTGATGGAATTCGTCTGTCAGTATAAACTCCAAACGACCCGTGGACCCCTTCAAGGGCATGTAAATTGGGGTCTCAAAACTCCAGGTCAGCATGTCCCCCCAAGCGTTTAGCTCCTTGGTGGGAAGTAAGGCCAGAATTTTAGACTTTTTGCCATCCAGCAGGGCATTACATTCATCCAGCTGAGGGCAAACGAGTCGTAGCCGAATGTAGATGTCAGTCTTGTAGTATGCATCATAGTCACCCTTCATATAGTATTTTTTACTAGGATCGTAGGGTAGGCCCAAGAGCTCCTGCAGTTGTCGATGAATCACCACCGTGTACCCGTCGGCGACACGGAGCCTACAGAGTCCATTTTTCAGGACAAAAGGTTTTATCCTGTCCTGTGCCTGACTGTTCACAATAGCCGCCAAATCCTCGATCCTGTATAGGCCGTTCATAATCTCAATCCTAATCTCTCTTTGGTCGGGCCCCATTTTACGTATGACAAATTCATTATCGCTGTAAAGGTTCAACCATATGGGCCTGATGCTTATCGATTTTAAGGCTATCCTAGTATCCTGTCCCAGGTAGTCTTCAAATATCGTAGGCTTATATATATCGGTGATGTAGAGTTGCTTCATTCCTTTTCTTCTAACAAGAAAATGAATGAATATCTACTCATACAACCCCAAGGTAAAGTACAGATCAAACAGGGGAGAATGGCCACTTGATGTAATCAACCTGGAGCACCAGGATCTGTATGTATCGACGGATTCACACATTTCTGTGGCAATCCCCGCGTTTACCAAGGCTGGACAAGGGGACAAGCCCTGGATTATTGGAATATTCAGGTTAACTTTGCAACCCATTGCGCAACCACGGCCTTGGGTATATCTACCAAACATCTAACAGGCTCCGTACCCCTTGTCAACTCGATCTTCAAGTTCCATGTCTATTACCACATGCGTCGAATTCTAGCAAGAATGAAGGTACCCATGTCTTTCAATGATGGGTTTTCACAGTACAAAAACCCCTACTCAACCTCCGGGTATGCGCAGATATGTAGAGAGTACGGTGCCGACCCTAACGGCCTTTACAAGACCAAGTCAGTAAGTGCATCACTCACCAACGGAAGATGGTGGCCCCAGATTGAGGGTGATTGGGCCAAATTCATTATACCAGCAAGTCAGGGTTTGACATCGGAGCGTCTGACCAAGCTAAGTGAGAGTATTCGCGTCTACGTGGTCCTAGTACTTGGGTCGCAGGCAGGGGCCAAGGCATCCTTACTCGGGTTCGGTGCGGACAACTACACAGCAAGACAGATTTTAATACAGAAATTTGAGGCTATGGTACAGCGTCAAGAGAACGTAGGGCATGATATTACAGAATTTCAGAAGGTGTTGCAATATGCTAGAACACCGGTGAATTTTGCTGTCATGCCCAGCGTCTATATGCTACCTTCTGATATGAACCTGAGGATAGGCAAAATTGTAGGGTACAACAACAACATTTTGATAGCACCTAGCAGTGTAAATGTAGGTGTACAGGTTGATGTAAATAACATTATCAGGCATGCGACATCCGCACCACCGGGGCATGATATCAAAACACATGCCACATCACATAGGCATACTATACCTCCTATGCCTACCAATCATACCACACCTCCTAGGCATACTATACCCCTTAGGCATACAGAGCATACCATAAGACATATAGTAGATATCAAACTATCCCCCAAACATACCACACCTCCTATACATCCCCCCGAACAACTCCCACAAAACCAACATGAGGATACCAAGACCGCGTTGATCACAATAGGAGTAGGTATAATCATTGCCTACATTTGGCTTAAGTAATCTATTTCCTCCTTCCAACATACACTATAGCAAACCCAGCAGCGGCCGCGATGGCCATATACAGATGCTTTGCAACATATTCTATGACCGTTGCCGCTACCCTTAAGAGGAAGGATACTACGGTACCGATGATGCCGGGCAATGCGGCACCTTCTTTACCTGCAAGATATTTGAGCAACTTTCCTAGCCTCTCCAGCTACTTCTCCACGAAGCCTTTTCAACCCCCTGCGGCACTTCCCCCTGCAGCACCCGCTGCGGCACCACCTCCCGTAATGGAGAGTACAATGGTGGAAACAAGTAACCCAATAGCTGATATTATGGAGGCTATCGTCAAGCCCTGCTCCCTGAAGAGGATTTTAAGCTTCTCCAGCAAAGGCATGTCATCTCCGGCGATTTTCATTAACTCGGGCTTGATATTTTCCAGATGCTTAAAAATCTTAGAGGAAGGTAGACCATTCCTACTCAGTGCAACCTTCCTATCCTTCTTCAATTTATCAATAGTCTTCTCAAGATCGGCGATAGCCTTATCCCTATCCCCTTGAGTCCCCGCCTTCTGCTTCCTGATTTCTTTCACCCTGGCCTCCTTTGCATTGATTTCCCTATTATAATTCCTAATCATATCCTTCACTTCCTTAATGTTATCCTGCAAGGTTTCAATTTCTAGCCTTATCCCTCCTATATCAATATCCACCTCGTTGTCGATGCCGACAAACGAAGTATCGACAAAACCCTCCAAATCATATGCAAAATTTTGAATACCATTTATGGTGTCCATTTCCAAAATCTCGCCCGAGTCGTCCTCGGCATTCCTTACAAGGACATTAACATCCTGGATGAGGTTCTGGGCCCCTGCCTTACTACCCTTGTTAGGTGTTTGATATTCATCAAAACCTATGGCCTTCATACGCGTACTACCTAACAACTTATGGAGCTGTTTAATAGTTGGAAATTGACCATCTTGCAGCGTGAGTACTACTTCCGGTAGGGATTTTTTCCCCGTCACAACCTTTTTAATGATACGTTGGTCATCATCCCTTATTCTAAACCTGTCGTAATGTATCGTGTTGGGCCCCATATCCATATTATCCATAAGATATGAGTAAAGGCTACCAACCTTCGATTCAAGAAGCTGGGAGTAGGCCGACTTCGTACCCAACCCCAATCGCTTACGCGCACCTCCCTGTTGTTGTCCCGATGTTGATGGAAGTTGCTGCGTTCCGGGGAGAGGATGCGTTGATGGAGTATCTTCCTTATCATCCCCACCAGCCTTCCCAATATCATCTTCATGCGTAAATACAGGATTATCACCCATTTATTACAACATTTGCCTCTATATATATAATAAACAACATGAACAGATTCGGGAACATACTAGATCCATATATTGAGACCAAACAGCTTTTAGGTTTTAAGGGGCATCGTCAACGCGTCCAAATCACGCATACCCCCTCAACGATAAACCAGAATGAAGACCTATACGTGGATATCCCAAATATGGGTCAGAACGATGTCATTTTCCCGGGTAGTCTCAAGCTCTTATTTGACCTGACATTGACAGGAACCAACACAAAGCGTACCATTGTCAGCAATATAGGGAAAAGTCTGATTAAGAATCTACGCATCACGTTAAATGGTAAGGAGGTTCAGAATATCTCAAATTACAATATCCTAGCAGTGTACCGGGATCTCTGGCAGCCAAAATTTGATAGGGAAAATAACCTAATTTTGGAGAGTATCAACCCCAATGACGGCACCATTAGAGCCTTACAGGTCAAAGCTAGCGATCATGTTGGTACAGACGAAAAGGAAGCGAGAGCCGCCGCGTATGGTAACACCTTTTGTATCCCCCTCGGTAAGATGTTCGAGTTATTCAGGGACCTACCATTCCACCAGGCGGGATTTCATGATCGGCCGCAATTCTGCCTACATTTCGCGTCCTACGGTGACGTCATTAAGGATGGGGGCACGGCCGCGGTTGGATCTACGGCTGCCAAGGTTGCTGATGGTGCCTATAAGATTACCAATGTCAAGCTTGAGTTTGACAAAATTACTCATGAGGGCCTAGCAAGTGCCATAATGTCAAGGTATGCAAAATTGGCCCTACCCTACGAAAGAATTCTAAGAAGTAAGGTAGTCATAATTAAAAAACAGGACACGAGTTACAACCTGCAAATTGACACTCCAGTTAAGTCATTGAAAGGTGTCTTGCTATTGTTCATAGACCCTGGGAAAGTTAAACCCTATTCCGGTATAAACGAGGTGTCTATAATCCAAAAATTCAGGCCATTAATATTACTGTTGAGGGGGAACCGAACGAACTGTATAGTCATGCCATGCTTCCCAAGGATCACCTACAGCAAATTGTAAATATTTTTGGTGCTCACGACTCAAGTGTCACAATTGGCCAGTTCTTCAATGAAAGGTATGCCTTATTTATCGACTTCCGTGCATCCCCGGATGATATTGTGCATGGCTCTGGAAGGCCCCTGCAACGCCTTAGTGATGGGATAACGTTGCATATGACCAAAAAGGCCGATGGAACCGGGGATTTTACGTGTTATGTATACCTCTTACAAGACGCCCAATGAATATACTTGGGGGTAGACTCGATGCTGTTGAGTATTAAATAAAAGAGTATGGCAACGATCGCTGTCATCGTAGCAGGCGCTGCAATAAATGCATTAGCATTCAGCGGGACCAACTATCCATTTTCTAAATTTTCAGGGCACGGAGAAGAAGAACGTAAAAGGCACGACCAGGCCGTCGAAAAATTGAATGATGCGCAGGCGGAGTGGATACGTAAAAGGCAGGCCAAATTGGACTGGTTTTCCAAGCAACGTGAGATGCAAATTAAAGCTGGTAAAAGCCTTCGTGAACTCGACAACGACATGTATCAGTATTACATTGCCTCTGGAAAGAGTGCCCCGCAATTGAAAGATTTTTACACCCCTTCAAAAACTCAGCAAAATGGTGAATTAAGCTTCGTCCTTGGATCACTGTCCCTGCTAGGCTTCGTGGCTTACAAATATCTGTAGGAACGTTTTCTGACATATAATAAACATGTCAGAAAAACCGCATATCGTTACCAATGAGGAGGCGGAAAAGCTAAGCCAAATTTACTATACCCCGGAACATCTGTGGATCGGGCGCAAGGCTATCAAATTACTTCCGAAGGAAAGTGGTCTCTCCAGGAAGCTGGTAACCCATTGGTTGTCTCGTCAACTGCTATGGTTGAGACACATCAAAGGCCCTAAAAAAATTGACTATCCCAATTTTACTGTTACGAGTCCTAATGAAATGCATTAATTTGATTTATTGTACATGCCCCATGATCGGTTGTATGGAAGCACCTACAAATACATATTGACGGGTATTGACGTGGCCTCGAGATACAAGGTAGCCAGGCCCCTAAGAACGAAAAAGGCCAGCGAGGTTGCGGACATGATCAAAGACATCTACAGGGCAGGACCTTTACCATACCCCAAAACCTTCCAATGTGATAACTGCTCCGAATTTAAGTCGGATGTAAGGATACTACTGGAGGACAAGGGGGTTGAAATCAAGAGGGCTACCACCAAATACCACCATATGTTCACGGCCTTTGTGGAGAGCTACAATAAGGTCCTCGCTGAAAGGCTCTTCAAGCCTCAAGATGCACAGGAGTTGGTCTCTGGGGAAACTAGTACCATTTGGGTCAAGCACCTGTACACTATCGTCAAAAGTCTAAACAGCAGCAAAACTGCCATGATTGGCCTAAAACCTAACAAAGCTATTAAACTCGATGATGTCCCGCTTGCGAAAAGTCAAGAATACCCCGAAGAAAAACCCCTACCTGAGGATGGTCCTTATCTCTATCTGCTACAACCAGGGGAGGAGCATGATGACTCTAAAAGACACGCCACTGACGCCTTTTACAGCAAACATACTTACAGGTTGGATCGTATAGTATCAGGTAGTCGTCTTTTGTACTATTTGAAGGACGGCCCTGATCGTAGCTTCGTGTCAGAGGAGATGATGCTTATTCCTGAAGACGTTCAGGTACCTCTGGAGCATATCAAGGATTGGTAGTATCCCTCAATTTTACTTATAATTTTCACTACCCACAAGAGTAGTAAAAATTGTGTCCGGATGTAGGTAATCATCCCTGGGTACCTCCTGAAGGTATACAAAAGCGTTACCTAATCCTCCAATGCGGGAACACCTAAATCGTACAGGTCATCCTGGGTAATGTCGATAAGGCTAAAATGGTTTCTGAAACGTTCTACATGTCCATCCTCTTCAAAACGATTAAAGGCGTGTTTACCATTGGGATTATCAATGACAACAATCTCTTCGGATTTTGGGTAGTTGTCCTTGAACCATCTCCTTTTGGTATGAATAATACGTTTTTGAACACGCGCACAGTAGTATGGAAGATGATGAATTTCGCCGTCATCCTGTGCACTATGTTTTCTGTAAATCATGATGACGTTGTCCTTACCTGGATCTTGGGCATGTGGTACGTACCGATGTTAGAGCCTCGCATTTTCCTTAGTCTGTACCTCAAGTTCATCCCCGAGTACCATGAGCTGACTATCTCTGCCGTCTAGATCATCCTCGAGTGTAGCGACGGCAATATCTCTGTCCTCGAGGCTTGGCGCTGCTTCTCAAGTTCGTCTTGTAGTTTTTTCACACTTGCCCTGGCTAACCATTTGATTAACCCTACAGCCTTTGTTTTTCGGGAACAACGGATGATTTCCAATGCCTGATCCAATGTGACAAATACATCATGCGGATTTCAATTTCTTGCCTTGTTATAGTTTCCACGGCCAAATATTGAAAACTGCGCGCTATGTTGGCAATACCTAAAAAACGGCCGATATCGGCACGTTTGAATAAAGGTTGATTTTGATTGCTGAAGAGGGTTTCGATGGTCTCTGCGTTGAACTTAACTTGCGACGACATCTTTCTATATACCAATGCTTGCCCAGAGGATTTCACCGTGGTCATTCCAGAATCCTCCAAGTCCTAGGGTGTTCCAGCCTCACGTACAGGCATGCATGCTTTGACTTTTTCAACTCGGCCTTAATATCATCCCAATCGGAGATGATATTAGTCTCTTCGTCAATCATCCTCATATCTGAGCGTTCATGAGGGTACCACAAAAACAAGGCCTTCTTCTGCCTCCTCAGATTCTTGGGTAATGCGGTATACGATTGGGTTAACAGCCAAAGACTATGCTTTCGATGTCTACCACTGATAGCAAGCTCAAGCAGGGACTGTCGACGTTTATCAAGGTTTTCATCAGCTATACAGTCATCCACGACAAACAACGTCTCCTCACCTGACAGTAACAACGACAATTTCGCTATCCATTCAAAAAGCTCATTTCGGAGGTCTACAAGGAACACGTAAGGGTCCTTCCAGAGCGAGGCCCTTTCAAGGTATGTGGTATTCCAACGTATTGTAGGACACAATATGATGATATTCTGATAGTGTTTTTTATACTCCTGCTCGAGGAGGTCCAGGACACGTTGCGTTTTCCCACAGCTTGTGGGACCTGTCAAGATTGCTGTATGCGCCTCTTTAACAACGTCCACCATTTACTAATAGTTGCCCCACTTTCGATCATGAATTTTCGGGTATAGCGCGGCACAGTCGCGGCAGATCAGCACACCCCCATGTTTATTCTCTAAAAGACCCCGACAGGCAGGGCAGAGCTTGGTATTTCGAGCCCTATATTCTATGGGTGGTGGGGTATATATTAATTTTCCCTGTAGGCATCGCAATGCATCATGGCTCTCGGGTGGTGCCTCGACGAATTCGATGTACCGGGGTATGATACCATATACCAACAAGGTATACAAAAGTAGATAATTCTCATCCTGTTTAATGAACCTAATTTCTACATCAATAGCAAGTGGATCTACCTTGCATTCGATCACAGGGTTCTTACATTTTGCACGCCCCTCCCTCGCTTTATCCAGGCAACCTATACAACTTTTTGTCCTACTATTACCCCTAATCTTGAACATGTCGGGGGTTAACCCTTTTTTACACTTGAAACAACATTTGACCTCCATTTATTACCCTGGATCTTCATGCATACCATAGCTACATCGGAAAGCGTCGGATATCTCCCGGTTTCTATATATTTAAACGGTACCTTATGATCAATATGAACATACCCGTAGTGTCCCCAGGTCATTCCTTTGGAAAACTGGGGTTCAATATGAGCCCTACAGATATCTATGACCTCCTTGTTTTCATGTAGGGGCTGTTTGTGTGGGCGGCACCTTGCGCGATCCTTTGACGCCTTGCTGGAAGCGAGGCATGTGATGCATTGCCTTAGTATTGAACCACTACGTTTCACCCTGAAATGGTTCAATGGGAGATAGTGCTTGCATTTGGAACATATTTTACCCTCCTCCACTTCTATTTACCCCTTGGGGTAAATAGAAAGACATTACCATGCGGTCTATTTTGGAGGTATCAGAGACTTCTTGTACCATCCCTGTTTGATGGCGTATTCGTCGAATAAGATCGCCGCCGTCATATAGCCGGCAAGTTTAAGGCCGTCCCCCAAGTCCATCTTAGCGCCGGGCCTGGAAACCCCCCAAAGCCTTTTTTGCCCCCATAGCGATCAGGATAGTGTACGAGACCAACCTGACCGATTCCCAGAGGGAATCAATGACCATCGTCTCCTTCGGACCCATATTGCTGTCATCATGCTTGCTTGTCATTTATTAAGTGTCATTTTTTTTTGGAAAAAATCATTGCATCTTGAAAATATCGATATTTGGCTTGGTTTTGACTTGCTGAAGCTCCGGATGGGCCACCGGCTTGTTAGGTTCATTCCCACCCCTGCCTTTATACCAGACGCCAACGGCTATCGCTAATATAGCCAGCGTACCGACCCCATAAAGGTATACATCCGTTGACTTGCTAGAAGCTGTCGCAGGTTCTTGATCATCTTGTGAAGTAACTTTGCCCACGTTCTTCTGTAAGTCGGCCTTGTTCTTCCTATTCCATTCAGCAAGTCTCTTACCAGCCGCAACACGACCTTCATTTTTCTTAGTTATAACCCTTTCCTCTTGCTGTTTCTGAACCTCTTCACTCATTTTATTATACGGTCCGATGCTCTTCCTTGGCCTCCACCTCCTCCTGTTTCTTTTTACTCATATGCCGAGCAGTATGGCCCGCTACCAGTAGTGGGGCTAAGCACCTCCCAATGGTACAGTACACGAGTATTCCCAAATCCGTCATGGAGTCTCGGATTATAGGATCCTGTTCTATGTCTCGACGTAATTCATCTACATTGTCAATGTCCACGAAGTTCCCAATCAAATTTGCATACAGGTTTATAACATGGGTAGATAACGCCCTGGCTGTTTTCTCGCCCTTCTCTTGAAGCTCACGCTGAAGGTACTCGGCATGGACCTTTTCTACCTCCTCATCGGAGGCCTTGTCGATAAGGCCCTCTGTACAACATCTTTTTGGCAATAAATGTCTTTTGCCCCTACGTAGGGCCTCCTTCATGGCCTGGCGTTTATCAATAGGAGGTTTCTCTATCTGTTCATATTCTGCAGAGGCTGTGTCGAATACTTGTGCAAGATCTGACATTCTCTTTATTGGTAGTCGATATTTAAAAAGAACATAGGCGATCAGGATATATGGTAGGATTATAGCAATTAGCAAACACACCTCCATTTATTCCCCGGTAGACACCAGGCGGCGATGGCCGCGGGCTAGTGTTGTAATTTGATCAGGTTGAACGATCCGTTTGACATCCTCCCTGTTAAGGGCTAGCTTGTTCACCTCCTGGGTGTATACCTTATGGTTCTTATTTTGAATTAGGACCTGACTCTTGTAGACGTCAACGCCCTCTTCCAGACACCGCTGATAGTCGTCGAAGGTGATGGATTTTTTGGTAACACATCGCTTTACAAAATGAAATTAATAACGGTTTCACTTGCCATCTCAAGTTTTCTCAGAACAATCTTTTCAAAGAATTTCATACAAACCTTAAGTAAAGTATTATTTCCACCAGGCAGAGACATTATAGGGTATATTTGGTATTGTCTTTGACAACACAGGAATTTTTATAGCGATAAAGAAGAATATTAATATGGTAGAGTATGGAGAGAGAATCATGTAAGTCTTGAGAAAATTGACGATCGTGGCAGCAATTGAAAGAAGGCTACTTCGATATAGAGTTTCTCTTTCAAGCAACAAAAATAGTATGAATTAGTTATAATTCAATATTTTATCAGTTGATCCCATCAAAATATATTGAGTTTGTTTTGTTCTTACAAACAGCTTTACAGGATATTTCTGTACTAGACTGGTTTGGTTTTGTTAGACCTGATCAAAGTGTGCAAATGGCTTCTATGCCACTTTTCTCAAATTGCGTAGCCTTTGTAGGCGGAAACGTGGATTATTCCGTAGAACAGATGTGTTAGACAGTGCTACTAGTGCATTTACGATGCTGCTTACCTAGCCTATGCATCTGAAGTAGTAGTGATTTTTGCGAGCAGATGCTATTTGTAATGACCGAAAAGGTGGCATTGTCTCAATGTTTCGATGGGGCTTAGACACTTCGGCAAAATATATAATTTTTAAAATCTGTATAACATTTTACAATTATCTGTCATTGTCTTTCTATACGCAAATTCTAATGTAAAAGTAGCAATCTATCTTTGCCACACCCAGCCTACTCTTGTCGACTTCTAAACACTCTATGCAGTGATCGAAATGGAACAAAATTTGCTCAAAAAAAGCTGAACTAACTCTTCGCTATAAACATTTCATATTGTAGCAGCAAATTCCAGACCGTTAACGTTTGGTGAAATCGAAAGAGGTGCTCCAATTTCATCAACATGTTTAATATTTATTTCCAATTGATTTCGCATCTTATAAATTATAAATCTTTTAAGCTTAACTGTTTTGAGATCTAATATTTTGTGCGATTATTTTCTGAGCCTTGGAGTTCGTAACATTTGCTATTTAAAATATTGCTACGTCCGCTTTTCTATTTATTTATTTCTACATTTTGAAGAAAATAGACTCGGCTTTTAGGGAGACAGAATAAGTCAAAAGAAATATTCTTGTTGTCAACGCTTTCAGATAAAATCACACTAATAGGAAATGACTCATTACAGAAAGTGAACGTCAAAAATATCTCACTTTGTCTATCAACTAGTCACGACAGCCTTCTCTTCTTTAGTGAAAAAATTATTTGCACGTTGCCAAAGCCGTTAACATTAACTTGGAAACGAATTCAACTTTTGCCCCAAGAAATTTATCCAGTATCGTCAGCCCAACTACAGTTTCAAACCATGTGCTGTGTTTGAAATTAAAAAGAAATGTCGATGTGTATCTAGCACATGCGCTGATGATGCAGGATTTACATTGATAACAAATACTGAGTTCAGCTGGTATGAATTTCCAAAAATAATATTAAGAAAAAACAGAAACAAACATGAATATGATAAAGAACATAACACAAAATAGCTGATTATACTGCAATGACTAATCTATTCGAACTTTTCAATCTCTCTTTCGCTTCCTCTGATTTAAATAGGCTATGTATACAGAAACACATATTGCTAAATATTACAACAAAGAAGGAAAATTTTGGCGAAAATTGTCTACAGGGGAATAAGAAAGAAAAAAAAGCGCTAGAGAACCATCCAACTAAGCTTCATCCTGCTGTGGAATGCTTTAGACACATTGCAGCTATCTACAATGCAAGAATTCTTCGAAATATTGCCAAACATCTTTGCTTGAATTGAAATCGAGGCACAATATATACTACGCTGAAATGTGATTATTTATCACAACTCATAGCATTTTCACAGCACGAAAATTTAACTATTAATTAAGCAAAAACATGGACCGAATATTTCAAGTACGCTTTTGTATATAG
The DNA here is from genome assembly GCA_030067915.1 of Hydractinia echinata. NCBI lineage: Eukaryota > Metazoa > Cnidaria > Hydrozoa > Anthoathecata > Hydractiniidae > Hydractinia > Hydractinia echinata. The sequence continues at coordinate 1,349,093 of JASGCC010000036.1, read as the reverse complement.
TCAATTAAGTATTCTGACTTACAGTTCAACTAGACTTAAATTTTCGTTTGTTCGTAGTGTTCATTTTTGGCGTATTTGTGGTGTGAGCAGTAGTGCATAAAGGTCCCAGTAAAATTTCAACGAAAACTATGTCCGCCGATAAAATGTACGGAGCAATTCAGAAGAACACACAGTCTTGCTACAAATCGTTGAATAGAATACGTTGTCAAATGGTAAGACATTTTAAGTGTAATGTAATATCTTTGGTTGACTTAAACAACAATAATCTGCAAGTTTTGCCTGCTTTTCCACGGGTGATAATATGTCAAAGAAAGGATGCAGGTATACTAACAAGTGTACCATCAAAGACATGTCAATGTATGCCATGGATGTAATAACTTTATTCAGCGATTCTTTATAGTTAGTAGCAACTACATGCAATACAAACTTGTATAATGTATAGGAGATACGCCATTACACCGTCGTATTTAATGGCAAAAATGCATTTCCTTCTCTTTTTTAAAATCCTAAAAATAATGAAGATAATCACGAATGATCAATGTAGTCAATTTCCATTCTGTTTTTCAGGATACAAAAATGCTGAATCAATTTACTATCATAACTCAACACTTCATTGACACCATGATTAAAATCGAGAAGCATGAAAAGATTACTAAACATTTTGTTAGGGTTTGGAGATGGCTCGTAAGGTAAAAAATATTAGAAAACGAGCGCTTTAAGTTTACCTGAGTTAATTTATCTACTATGGCCTTGTATCATTTAGATTTTTGGAAAACCAGAAGCTAAATGTAAAAAAGGCATAGGAAAAATTAACTGGGATGAAATACATACTTTCCCATCAAAATCGTCCTGTGGAAAAAAAATGTCGTACGATGATCAAATGTACACGGTTTTCAAGAAATTTGAAATGTTTTTACTCAAAATGTATAGCGAATTGCAACGAATAAAGACAACGTATTAACGTATTTGTTATTATTTCTAACGGCTTCTTCATGTTATTTTTATATGGAAAGAGATAAAATACGTATCTTTAGTTTTTTATTAAAATCTATTTTTTGGTACAACCAAACAGTGTATTGACGTAATATGTCCCTACAAAATATGTTAATTAAATCTTGAGTTAATAAAATGTGTGAAACTTCTCGTGCTATAATACATCGCGTTTATTCTTGAAAATGTGCTACCTCCTTTATGCACCGCTGTAAGTTAGTATTACAACAAAGGTCAGCTAAATGTTATTATAGGGGTATTTTCGGTCCTCCTTGAAAAATATTATAACAGATTTAAGAATAATACTTTATCCTTTTTTTTCAGGCATCATTCTGTACCGTGATGAAAGCAAAAAAAAAATTATTGTTAACTTTTTCTATTACATATATTATTGTGACCTATTATTTGTTTTGTTAAGCACTAAGGCAAGATATTGTGTACCAGTAAGACTCTTTATTAGTTTTTTACCACTATTTTAATAGGCAAATCTTGGTGGTAAGAGATGTAGAATGATACGACACTGCTGATGAGGAATTTTAAAGAAGACGATAATGATAATGACACTAAAAACTTTTATAAAAACGTCAAACTTAAAGGTTTTTAATAACAAAACAAATTTTGTTTGGTAGGTTATACGTTTGAAATTGCAGGATAGGTAACGAACTATACTTTTTTGTCTACATAAGTCACACAATATATTGACATGAGTGCGAATTTCATTCTACAATATTTATCAAATATAAATCCTTCTTGTTGCGAATTTCATTATTTTGACGTTGAAAGAATCAAATTCGTTGGCTGGTTGCAGGTTTAAAGGAAGAGCCAATTACATACACAAAGATAAAGGTATTTCTTTAAATAAAACATCCATGTTAATTGTCTAGGAATTAAAAAAATTTTAAGCTTTTGCTGGAACGTATGTTGATCTTTTTTTCGCACTTAAGAAATGTTGATTAAATATAAAATTTCATGCACATTAATCATTCGTATTTACAGCAGTAGAACAAACCATTAGACATTGCATTAAAAACACCAAGTATCATGATTACCGGCAGCAGCGAAAACCAAGCAGATGAAAACACATTTCAAACAAATGTGCGTGTCGAAGGATTAGAAAGTCCTGCTAAAAATTTTTATAACATGTGAATCTATAGCAAGAAAAGGATTCGCAATAACGTATTGCAGATCTATAAGAATTTCTAAGAACAATGTATTCTTAGAAAAGTTTAAACTTTATATCAGAAAGGATAAGTTGTAAGTAGTTAATCTTTTAAAGCGAAATAACGAATAAGTTAGTTAGTTATCATGTAGAAATAAAATTTTACTATTAAAAAATAAAAAGATTTTACAGCTGAAGTTTTGTAACATACTCATTTTTTTCGACGACACAGATTATTCGATATGCTATGAACATACCTGAATATTAACTCTAAAACAAAACAACGCGAAACATGCAAAATTGTATTAACAGCTATTTAAGAGCGAACTGCTGTGTTTCCACCTAAAACAAACGCGTCCGTGTACACACCTAATGTAAGAGCAAAAAGACGTTATATGGTGATTTCAAAAGCAATCGTTAGATGTCAATTATAAAAAACAAAAAGAAAATAACGGAAAATCAAAGTTATTAATAAATTCTTTTATGGTTTGCTATTATGTTTGTTACATCTCGAAAGTAACTTTTCATGAAGGATGCATTACTTTCTAATTTATGAACGAAATCCTTGGAAACTAATATCAATTCTAAGAAAATTTAAATTTAGATCTTAAGAGGTTATAATTATGTTCTCTGTTTGTTGGAATCTTTAGTGTTGAAAATTAGTTTTTCTACCTAAATTTTTATTTTATAATACTTTCTTTTCCATCACTTATCCTTGTTTTGGCTTAAAATGCAACAATTCTTACTGCTAGGCGAATTCACATTTTCTTGAAAAGATTTTCATTGCGCATTAAAATTCATAAATCTTCTTTCATAAAATTAATGAGAAGATAAACCGTTATAAGCGTGCTACGTTCAATGTCAAATAAGTGGAAGTATTCCCGACGGTCACCCTTAGCAATAAGTAATGAATATTTTTATATTATCAATACACGTATTTTGCTGGGGTTCAATTTAATTGTAATTTGCTATATTTTAATACGCCATTTTTAATAAGAATCTTCGTAGGCATTGCACAAAACGATCTTCCAGCGGCATCATGTGCGGTTAAATTATAGCCATGTATACATCTTAACCCTATTCGGTCCGGGGGGGGGGGGGCGGATTCCGCCCCCCCCTGACGGTTTTTTTTTAATAACTCCTTATTGCTATGTTATATGGCTATAAAACTTACTGAGTTTCAATATGTATCTATTAGACACCTGCATGCCAAATTTTTAGGTCCCATACCTTTCAGAGGCTTTGATATTGGCCATTACTCGAAACTACCCCTAAATATCTCTATGAAGTCCTTATAATGGGGAAAATTTAATAACTCCTGTTAGGATTATCCTTAGAAATTGAAACTTGCAACACAACTTTGTTTTATTAAGAAAAATCATTTTGCATAATTTGGACACGTGATTAATCCGATTTCCCGATTTTGTCGGATTTTACTCGAAAATCGGGAAAAACCGTATTTTCGGGCAATTTTTGGCAATTTTTTATTCGATTTACGTAAAAACCGGAAAATATGTTCAATAACTTTTATTTAGCTTACAGAAACTTCAAACAGAATGCAAAAATTCGCTCTGGAACAAAAGTAATTAAATTTTAAGCAGATAGTGGCATTTTTATAAAATTTCAAGCTTCTGATGACGTCACAGAAAATGTGCTGGCGCAAGCAAAAATTTATTGCTGCCATTTTGTTCTTTTTATGACGTACTATAAGTGTGCCAAGTTTGATTCAATTTGAACAACCCTATGAAATGTTATTAAGGGGGGGGGCGGATTCCGCCCCCCTCGGTCATAGTATGTTCGAATAACGCCGGACCGAATAGGGTGAAACAAACGAATTTTAATATTTTTGCCATAAATTCACAACGTGTGGAGAAGCCTAAGGCAACTATTTAACTAGCTATATTTATGCTGTTCCGTTAAGGCTTTATTCAATTGAATTACGTGTTATTTATCCTAAACAAAATTGTTCTTTCTTTATCTTCACTAATGTGATTGTTAATAGGGTTGCGACTTGCTAGCTATATTACTTAATAGCTAAAGCGTAAAACTGACCAAATAAAGTTGGCTGCAGCAAAATTTTCAAATAATCCTTATTATCTTTATTAAATGCAGCTAGGTAGTTAACCTTATACTGTAATAAAAATTGGGGCAAAACTCTACAGGCTATTTTTCAATGAGGGGTATTCTGCACAAATTCAAAAACAATCTTAATAAACCTATGACACCTTTGCAGTGTTACATTGTTTCTCATAAATAATTTTTGAAACGATAAGTTAAAGGCTGTTTTTCCTTAAATTGGCTATTATTGTGAGATTTGACTAAAGTTTTATTCTGCAAAGCAAAATTGCTGCGCGTTTTTTTCAGCTGGATAGGACAACGAAGTCGCGAGAAAGTTAATTTTTGAAAAAGACATATGAAGTCTCATTACGCATGAAAGGGCGTTCCTGTATAATCGCTCCGCGCAAATATACGACAGAGTTTACCTTTACTAAGATTTAAACCTGCTGATACTTAAAATTAATTTTTCTTAAATACATAGTAATTTAACTTTTAAAGAGATTCCTCAAGTTATTAACAATATGACATCGGGATAAAGAAAACATTGTTTTGACACGTTCAAATTAAATACACATGTTATTCCCTATGTAAAATTAACAATAAAAAAACAATACAGTTACAATATATTTGACATTTGCTTTCTCAGTTGCAAATTACCATACATTTTCTGAAGCAGTATTTCAAAGTTCTTGAAGATCATATATTTTTGATCGTCATATGACAGTTTTCTCCCACATGGCGATTTCGACGGGAAAGTATACAACTGTATTTTGCTAGCTTTTGACAAACCCATGATAGCTTTGTGTCCAGATTTCCCAAAATGCTAAATCATGGACAAATATATTAAATTTATTTAAAACTAGATATTTATCAATTAAAATAAAACAGGGAATCCTTATTTTCCAATAATTTCTCACCTCAATAGCTGTGTTTATATTTTTGATTGTTGTGTGAAAACATGGTGACAAGGCATTAACATTGGTCTTAAAAAAACGTTTATTAATTTTTTCTCGTTTCCCGATGGCGGATGTGGTAATGATGAAGCTTTGTAATATGGCTGTAAACTGATGCAATGATGTCGTAGTCTAGAGAAATAGAGACGGAACGGATATAATGACATGTCCACGAGAATTAATCTTCTGTACTTCTAAACCTAAGATTTGCCTACGCTTTTTTACTAATTACTGGAAGCGAAACATTTTATAAAATTACTTACGTCAATGTTTACAAATATATCTTTAATTGGGCATTTAATTTTATATTCACATCCTCTTTTTGATATAATATCACCCTAAAATCACAAAAGTACATAGTAGTGGTGAAAAAAGTTAATAACGACAAGAATTCTTTTTTTACTATCTTACTATTTGGCAACGAATTCCTTTCACAAGTTTGTTGCAAGATTGTATGCCTTTTTGAATATTTCCGTACAATTCATCAGAAGAAAGCTTCATATGCAAATTTACTTTCCTCCCCACGATTACTGGTTGTACCATCACGATGCAGGTAGTTAATCCTAAAATATAAATAGAAACAAGCTTTGGTCAAAACTGAATTGAAGCAGATAAATGTAAACCTTCAATAAATCAATTAGGTATTACCTAAAATAACAGTAACAATGATTTTGTCCATTTCTTAACTTATCTATTAATTGGAATCTCGTCTTCTGCCAGCAAGTGGTAAGATGTGTGTAATGTGCGTGTAATGTGTGTAAAAAACTTTAAATTAAAGGGGTGTATTTATATTGCCATATTTTAAGTTCATGTGAACAAGATTTGGTGTATTCTGAGAACTTTCGTGTTGTAGGTAGATGTGATACATTTTTATCATTTAGTTTCTCCTGTATAATCATGCTGAGTGGGATTGTTTTCTTTTTTTTTTCCTTATCTTTCTTTAGTGAGAAATACGCTGTTATTTAGGCATCAATTCATTTTAATCCTTCTATGAAAAATTTTCCACACATTTCGCAGAAATGTTCTCTTGGGAAAACGCCCTGCCCCGAAATCCTGATAACGCATTTCAATAGATGTATTTTGTTAATTGCTCTACTTAATCTACAGAAAGCGGAAGGGAAATTACAAATTTTGAATTTGCATAATGCAATTAATTAAGTTAATTTTCGCCAACTTTCACGATTTCATCTTCAAAATACATGAACTGAGGACTAAGACATGTCCAGATCCATCTTAACAACAACGGAATAATGTACGATTTAAATAAACTTTTTAATAAAGATTAAGGTAAAAATTAGGTTTTCTCGTCGCGTAAATCGTACATGTTAACCGATATCTATCACTTGAAATTATTGTAGGTGTGAATTGATACGACAGAATTCTAAGCAAAATAATGCCGGCCTTACATAGATACAGCAAAAATGAATTTACTAACTAAATAAAAAATGTTGGATAATGGTATTTAGGATATACTATAGTACTTTCGGAATATACAAAAAAAGCTTAAAATCAGGTTTTCCAACCGCGCGAATCGTACATGTTAGATGATATCTTATCATTTGTATTTATTGTAGATGAATTTTTGAACTTTTTGAAAAATACGTGTAAGATACGACGAAATACTGCACAAAATAATCTCGACCATGCATGGATACAATGAAAATAATTTTCTAACTAATTAAGAATGTTGGATAATGGTATTTAGGATATACTATAGTATTTTCGGAATGTACAAAAGAGTATAGAACAACTAATATAAAAAAGTTAGCAATAACTCCAACGCATTAAAATTTTTCGTACAATGGTAAAAAACTTAAAAGAACAACAACTCCAGCCTTGACAAATAATTTATGAAGCACTGTGTGCATTCAATTACTAGATTAAACCTGTATTAAAAACACATTCATGTTATATTGCATTCGCTTTCTGCAATTAGCTGTAAGTCAATTTACAATCAAATGCCTACATTTAAATATATAACATGCAATAATGAACTATGCAACAATTTCTTCTAAAACGAAAAAGAGCTAATGAATTTCATGGGAAAATAAATCTATCCAACTCGTGGATATTTTAGTTCTGTAAATTCAAGCTGCCACCATAGTCTAAAAAACATGGAACTAAAAATGTTGCCTCATACATGTGCAAGTGTTTTCTAATTTCCTGCTTATCTTTAAACTAATTACAAATGTACACATTTTTTCAAAATTTCGAATAGAAGAGAGCGGAACTTTATAAGGAACTCTATAACTCTCCATGAGTGAGTGGAACTTACTACTTCTTTGACATTATGTAGTACAGTTTGATTTTTTGGCCTCTCAATACCATCTTTTGAGAATAAACTGACAGGCATTATTTATAACATTTTAGTTTACTGCGTTCATAGGGAGGAAAAATATGTCGAATTTATTTTAGGATTATCGGATTCCCTTGTATTGTTTAATTTATTTGATTCTTTACGCTATATAACTTTGACTTCCATCATAGTTTACCGTTCGCGTTATTTGTTATATGTTACGTGTTTTATTTCTACTGTCGTGTGCCATGTAGCTTTTTAGTTGTAATTCGTTGTATTTGACAGAAAATTTTAAAACTGATAATTTCTATTATTTTAATAAAGTTATTGGAGAAATTGGATCGAATTTCCACAATTTTATTGATTTATTATCAAGTTATACTAAATTTTGTGGCACAGAATTTAGTATTTTGCATATAAATTACTCCTAAAATTAAAAGATAATAATCCCTTTTCTACAAAAATTTAATGATAACAATTTACCTTAAAATGCCTTGATTTTCGAAACATCTGGCGCAGTAAGGATATCACTGGCACATTGTTTAATATAATATACCTCGTAGTGCTTTTGTTTTAAAATTTCAGAAATAATAAACAGATATTAAAAAGTCCCTTGGAGTATTCGTGATTATTTAGCGGGGTTTGTGATATCTACCTAAGCGGAACATTTTTTACTTACTTTAAAATTTAGCATCAACGCAGCTTAAATAATTTGCTCTAAGCATTAATAAGTTAACTTTGACAAGTTGTAATTGTATGGAAGGACTTTAAATCTTGCAGTCCTGTAGTTCAAAATATGTGTCATATTGAAGAATCCTAGATGATAATATCAAAAACGAGTCAAGACCATGAATTACTTCTATCAGTTAAAGAAGTAAAAAGATCCTGAACCAGCATAAATGTATTAAAAATGACTAAATGCTGTTTATTCTTTATCCCTGCTTTGAACTTTCCAATGTCACTTTTACTTTCTGTAAAGCAACAAATATAAAACAATTATAGAAGAATACAATTATTGGAGTTTATTTCTATCAACAGCAACCACAACTAATTAACGCCTAAATTGGGTTTCCTCTAAGCACTTGAAAGAAAGCGGCGCGTAAAGAGATTCTCGTAGAAGGACTGGGAAGAATAGATACCTAAACAAACAAAAAACAAACAAAAAAACTTTTTTACAGATAGAAGAAAAGGAAAATAAAAACGATAGAAAGCACTATCATACCATCATAAAAATAATTTTTAGTTAGTTTTTTAATTAAGGGGTTTAGCAAAAAATTTCTTATTTTCACTTAATGGAATATAAACCAAGAGATAAGCTTTTAATTTGTTTTTTGGCTGTCTTTCCTAGAATATTAAGGTAATATTTGGAAGAATGTTTGCGTAGTAAATATGATACATATCTTTACTTAAAAGAATTTAAATGGATTGAAATACGGACATTGTTCCATTGCTTGAAATTATTTTGCCTGTTATTTGCAAATTGTCTCTTTAAAAATTAGGGAATGGTAGTTAACTGCCAACTGACTTCATACGAGTAACTACATCAGCAAACACCTTATATTTTACTTCTCATATCATACATAAGAATTGCAGTTAAAATTTTGCAAATTTCTATTCAACTAATTTGGTTTTCATTGTTTCATATTTTTCTTTGTTTTGTCAACGAAACTAAATCCAGTGAAAATATTTTTTCATTAATTTCACTAAACTTTATCTTGTTTGTTTAGTTTGGTGTGGATATGTCAACGTAACAAACACTCCAATTCCTAATACAAGTTTAATTTTTAACCTCAGTTCGATATAGATGGCTGTAATTCTTGTGTCATATTGAAGAATCCTAGATGATAATATCCAAAAGAAAACCGAGACCATGTATTACGTCTATCAATTAAAGAAGTAGGAAGATCCTGAATCAGAATAAATGTATCAAAATTGACTAAATACTGTTTGTCTTTCATCCCTGCTTTGAAGTTTCCAATGTCACTTTCACTTTCTGTAAGGCAATAAATAGAAAAAAAATTATAGGAAAATATAATTATTGGAGTTTTCTATGAACAACACCCACAACTAATTAACGCTTGAATAGGGGTTTCCTCCAAGCACTTGAAAGAAAGTTATCTCCGCAGCGTATAAAGAGATTCTTGTAGAAGGATTAGGAAAAATGGATACCTAAACAAACAATCAAAACTTTTTTTACAGATAAGAAGGAAAGGAAAGTAAAAACGATGATACAAAGCATAATCATACCATGAAAATCATATTCTTCTACATATTGCAACCATCTACTATGTTAGTATTCTTGGAAATATTTTCACAATGAGTTTAGAGGTACCCAAAATGTAGCACTATAAATACTCCACTACCATCATGCTTTTTCATCACACATCTCAGCAAGCGGAAAGGGAAGACGAAAATTTTCCCCATAAGTAAATCTACCTTAAACATGCACAGAATAATCATTATTGTTCTTACAGGTATGCTTGATTGTTTTATACAAAATTACCTCTTACAGTATAAACGAATAAAATCATATTTCTCTTTATTTTTAGTGCTAATTTATGGTATATTTGTGGTAGAACCAGCAGCGGTGCTGAATAGACTAACTAATGATGAATTGTATGGAAATGTTCAGAAAAGCGTGCAATCGTGCTACAAATTAGTGAAAGAATTTCGTTGTCGCATGGTAAACAATTACGCTTCGTAATTATTGTTACTAAAAATTTGTACACCTATACCATATTCTATTTTTCACTTTAAGGGTGATATTATATCAAGGAGAGGATGCAAGTTTGACATCAAATGTCCCATCACAGATTTTTCAATGGACGCCATGGACGTAAGACAAGTTACACAATTCTGTACCATTTTCAGATTTCTTAAGGCATTCAAGAAAATTAAAAAGCAAAGCACCGAAGAATTAGAAAACGTAAGACCTTCTCCATAATTGTCATTATTTTTAATATTTAATTTTGTTCTCTTAGGGGAAAAAAGAACTAAATCAATTTACTGAAATATTACTAAGTTTCCTCGAAACCATCTCTACAATGGAAAATAATAAAATAATCAAGAAACGATTTGTTGAGACCAACATGAATCTATTGTCTCCGTGTTTCCATGAGACGTTGTCAAGTCTGTACTCGGCCATGACGGTGAGAAATAGTTTAAACATATCTTCTTCGGTTACATCGGTTTAAATAATCTCAAGGTTCTAGTAAATTCAATAAACCTTTGTATTCTTTAGCATCTTGGAATATCTGAGGGTAGAAGTGTTAAAGGATTGACAATTATTACAAAGGATAATTTACCTGTTTTATATGGAAGTGCAGCATGTGGAAAGATGTCGAATGATGAGCAAAAATTTGCTGTTTTGAAGAGTTTCGAAATATTTCTTCAGAAAATGTATGGCAAATTGCAATTCATGAAGATGTATTAACAAGTTATCGCCATATTTGTAAATTTTTCTATTTCATTTATTGTTTTGCAACATAAAATATGTATATTAATTTAGAGAATGGATGAAATGTTATTACTGTGCTATGTTTTATTTCCTGACCATACAGTGGGACCTATCTGTTTTGATTATTAAAAATTGTTTGCACCATCATGTTATCGAAGTTCTATTGAGAGAAGCCACATGTAGACACATTTTTTGCATTTCTTATGCTCTAATTTATTTGTTTAGTTAGTCGTTGTATATATATTCCCACCAATTTCTGACTGACGTGTTATTTACAGAATACTGCCATAATCGTAATTATGGAATAACTGATAAATTTAAATTTTGATAGTTAGCTTGAATTAGAAAAGAATAGAACTTAACCGTGGGACATATTCTTCTCTCTACCATATTTTCTTCGTTCTCTTGGACTCTTTGACTTCATCAACCGACTTCTTAAGTACTTGATATAAAGATTTCTTTTAAGTGCGAACTTTAGATGCCTATATATTGTTGTTTGATTAACAAATCAGAGATGTTTAGTGAGATTTTCTCACTTTAATAAGTTGTCAGAAAATTTTTGTATTTATATATTGTTTTTATCAATTGATAGGAAGTAATTTTGTTTGGAATAACGAGATTAAGGAATTTTTTATGTAATATTTACATTTGCATCTTGTACTGAAGTGGCCAGAATGTGTTAAATATTTTTTAAATAAGCAAACATCCATAAATGTCATGGTTAATTATTATTGCCTAAATATTCATTACTCTGATCAACTCTTATAATTATAACTAAGTGTCTTGTAATATAATAATAATTTATATGACAGAGCGAGGGATATATGACGTATACTTATTCAAAATAATAATAATCTAATTCTTAGAAAGATTATGAGTTTCTGAGAATTTATTGCTATGGCATAGCAATTGGTTGAAAATTAATTAAATATACTTTTTTATGCATTTGAGGGTGGTTTAATAACCTCGTTATCTGTTATTTTAAAAATGAAACACTTTTAATCAAAAAAAAAATTATGAGATGCTTCTCGTAGCGTAAACAGATGATTTTAGGTAGATAAAACAGATGCAACATTATTAATTAGTGATCATGATCCGCTAAGCAGCAAAGTTTCAGTTCAGTGTTGAGGTCATCAAACTTATCACAGTTAAAACGAATAATCGTTCTCATTTTTTTAGTTTCCAGTTCGTGAACGCCTTTGCCATCGTTTGTCATCTGCACGAACACGATTTTTATCAACGCATTTCCGAAGGCTAATTAGTGTAAAACAGTTGTCCAGTGTTCAGTACTCTTTTTAAGATTTTGGATTGCATGCGTTATTTGGAAAGGTTTTGGAATAATCATCCACTAAACTATATTCGAAAACGAACCATTTCGGAACCACTCAACCACTCATCCGCGTCAATCTGTTCAGCAAAAAAAGATCTTCTGGAAATGATAGTGAGCAACATGCTTTAATTTGTCCCCCCCCCCCAAATAATAAGTGCACGACGAAACAAAATATGTTTGGCGACCTCAACACTGAACTGAAACTTTGCCAATTAGCGAATCGTGATCACTAATTAATAATGTTGCATCTGTTTTACCTACCCAAAATTAATTTTATTGATTAAAAGTGTTTATTTTTTAAGATAGAGGGTAACGTGGTTATTAAAACCACCCACGAATGCATAAAAAGTGTATTTAATCACTTTTTAAACAATTTCTCATAATCCTCCAAGTATTAGATTATTAGTATTTTGAATAAGTATCTATCATAAATAGCCCGCTTGGTCATATACATTATTATTATATTACAAGACAATTGTTAAATACGAATTGATCAGAGTAATGAACATTTAGGCGATAATAATTACCAATGACATATGGTGGGTGTTTGGTTATTTACAAAAAAATTGGCACATTCTGGCCACTTCAGTATAAGATGTGAAGAAAAAAATTACTACATTAAAAATTGCATACTGTCGTTCAATATAAAACGACTTCCTAAGAATTGATAAGAAACGATATATAATGAAAAACATTTTTACAGTTAGAATCTTCCATTAAACATATCTCATTTGTAGATCAAGCCACAATGTATAGGCATGAATAGTTCGCATTTAAAATAAATTAAAATGTTAAGTATTCAAGACTCTTTGACGATGTCAAAGAGTTCAACAGAACGGAGCAAATGGTAGAGAGGAGAGTAGGTCACTCGTTGAAGTTCTATCCTTATCTAATTGAAGCTAACTATCAAAATTTAGATTAAATCATAAATTCCAAGATTACGATTATTGCAGTATTTTGTAAGTAACACGTCAGTCCGGAGTTGGTGGGAATGTATACACCAAGTAACAACACAACAGTTGTTTTTTCTTAAGAAATCTGTCGGTCTATAAAAACATTATTTTCAACGTTCTTAATGTTAAAATTGATTACTTTCTTGCTTAGTTTTTACTTATCCACAAGACACTAACTTAGAAAATTACCTAAAATTTCTGGCATACAAAAAAATTAAGATGCGCTCTAGCAAAATCATAATCTCTAGCATAATCATTGCATTCCTTAAAAATCCGCGAAATTCCTGATTGCAAAGTGGATCAATGTAAAATAATCTATTTTTTATGCGCAGAGGTGCATCGAACACACCAATATAAATTTTTTTAATAAATTAGAGCATTAGAATTGCAAAAAATGTGTCTAAATATAGCTCCTTTCAAATAACTTTGATAACATTATGTAAACAATGTTTACTATAGAAACAGATAGGTACCAATGTATGGTCAGAAGACAAAACTTAGCACGGTAATTATATTTTATTCTCTAAATTAAAATACATATTTTATGTTGTAAAATAATAAAGGAAGTAGAAAATTTTACAAATATGGCGATAACTTGTTAATACATTTTCATCAATTGCAATTTGCCATACATCTTTTGTAGAAATATCTCGAAACTCTTCAAAACAGCAAATTTTTGCTCATCATCCGACATCTTTCCACATGCTGAACTTCCAATGAAACCAGGTAAAATATCTTTTGTAATTTTGGTCAGTCCCATAACCCTTCTAACCTCAGATATTCCAAGATGCTAGAGAATACAAAGATTTATTGAATTTTCTATAAACTTGTGATTTTTATAACCGATGTAGCCGTAAAAAATATTTTTAAACTATTTCTCACTGTCATGGCCGAGTACAGATTTGACATTGTCTTATGGAAACATGGAGACAATTGATCCATGTTGATCTCAACAAAAGTTTCTTAATTATTTCATTCTTTTCCATTGTAGAGATGGTTTCGATGAAGCTTTGTAATGTATCAGAAAATTGATTCAGTCCTTCTTTGCCCTAAAAGTACAAATTTTAAAAATTTTAAAATGACAATTATGAAGAAGGTCTGACATTTTCTTATTTTTCGGTGTGTTGATTATTATTTTTTCTCCATCTTAGATGCTTTAAGAAATTTGAAACTCTGGCGTTTTTACTAACAACTATATTACAGAAGTGTGTAACTGTCTTACGTCCATGGTGTCCATTGTAATATCTGTAATGGGACATTTGATGTCATACTTGCATCCTCTCTCTGATATAATATCACCCTTAAAGTGAAAAATAGAATAAGGTGTGGATGTACAAATCATTAGTAACAATAATTATCCATGAGTATTTGTTTACCATGCGACAACGAAATTCTTTCCCTAATTTGTAGCAAGATTGCACGCTTTTCTGAACATTTCCATACAATTAATCATTAGTTAGTCCATTCAGCAGCGCTGCTGGTTCTACCAAAAATGCACCATAAATTAGCACTAAAAATAAAGGGAAATACGATTTTATTCGTTGTTGCTGTAAAACGTTAGGGTTACATTTCAACAACAATTGCTGAATTGTACCTGTAAGAACAATGATTATTCTGTGCATCTTTGACGTAGATTTACTTATGAGAAAAATTGTCGTCTTCCCTTTCCGCTTGCTGAGATGTGTGATGAAAAAGCATGATGGTAGTGGAGTATTTATAGTGCTACATTTTGAGTACCTCTAAACTCATTGTGAAAATATTTCCAAGAATACTAACATAGTAGATGGTTGCAATATGTAGAAGAATATGATTTTCATGGTATGATTATGCTTTGTATCATCGTTTTTACTTTCCTTTCCTTCTTATCTGTAAAAAAAGTTTTGATTGTTTGTTTAGGTATCCATTTTTCCTAATCCTTCTACAAGAATCTCTTTATACGCTGCGGAGATAACTTTCTTTCAAGTGCTTGGAGGAAACCCCTATTCAAGCGTTAATTAGTTGTGGGTGTTGTTCATAGAAAACTCCAATAATTATATTTTCCTATAATTTTTTTTCTATTTATTGCCTTACAGAAAGTGAAAGTGACATTGGAAACTTCAAAGCAGGGATGAAAGACAAACAGTATTTAGTCAATTTTGATACATTTATTCTGATTTAGGATCTTCCTACTTCTTTAATTGATAGACGTAATTCATGGTCTCGGTTTTCTTTTGGATATTATCATCTAGGATTCTTCAATATGACACAGGAGTTACAGCAATCTATATCGAACTTAGGTTAAAAATTAAACTTGTATTAGGAATTGGAGTGTTTGTTACGTTGATATATCCACAGCAAACTAAACAAACAAGATAAAGTTTAGTGAAATTAATGAAAAAATATTTTCACTGGATTTAGTTTCGTTGACAAAACAAATAAATATATGAAACAATGAAAACCAAATTAGTTGAATAGAAATTTGCAAAATTTCAACTGCAATTCTTATGTATGATATGAGAAGTAAAATATAAGGTGTTTGCTGATGTAGTTACTCGTATGAAGTCAGTTGGCAGTTAACTCCCATTCGCTAATTTTTAAAGAGACAATTTGCAAATAACAGGCAAAATAATTTCAAGCAATGGAACAATGTCCGTATTTCAATCCATTTAAATTCTGTTAAGTAAAGATATGTATCATATTTACTACGCAAACATTCTTCCAAATATTACCTTAATATTCTAGGAAGACAGCCAAAAAACAAATTAAAAGCTTATCTCTTGGTTTATATTCCATTAAGTGAAAATGAGAAATTTTTTGCTAAACCCCTTAATTAAAAAACTAATACAGAGAATTGGAAACCGCAATCGTAACAAAAAAATGTTGGAAAAAGACTCCTCTCAGATAGAACATGTCAAAGTTGACTTATTAATGCTTACAGCATATTTAGAAAGTATAACAGTAAGTAAGAAATGTTCCGCTTAGGTAGATATCACAAATCTTACTAAATAAATACGAATATTCCAAGAGACCTTTTATTATCTGCTTATCATTTTTAAAATTATAAAACAAAGGCACTACAAGGCATATAATATTAAGCTATCAATGCCAGTGACGTGTTTGAAGTGTGGGTTTCTTTACTGCACCACATGTTTTGAAAATCGAAGCATTTGAAGGTAAATTGTTATGATGAAGTTATTGTGGAGAACGGATTATTTTTTCTTAATTTTGGGAGTAATTTAGATGCAAAATACTAAACATTGTGCCACAAACGTTTGCTGAACTTGATAAAAAAACAATAAAAAGACGTCGCTTTGTTATATTTTGAAATTGTAGAAATTCTATCCAATTCCTCAAATAATTTTATTAAAATAGTAGAAATTATCAATTTTTAAATTTTATGTCAAATACAACGAATTAGAATTACAAAGTTACATGACACACGACAGTAGAAAAGCAAACATGTAACATATAGCAAATAAAGCGAAAGGTAAACTATACTCGAAGTGCATATAAGTGCATTATATAGCGTAAAAATCATATAAATTAAATATTACCAGGAAATGGAATAATCCTAAATAAAAATTTAACATATTTTTCATCCTATGAACGCAGTAAACTAAAATTCTAAAAATGCACGTCAGTTTATTCTCAAAAGCAGGTTTCGGGCGCCAAAATATCAAACTTAACTACATATTGTCAAAGAAGTAGTAAGTTCCACTCTAACTTATCAAGAAGATTCCAAATTTTCTTGTTCACTTTTATAATTAGTTTGAAGATAGGAAGGTATGAAATAAGAAAAAATAACCTTATATACAAACACTTGCACATGTATTACGCAACATTTTTAATTTCTATTTTTTTGGACTATGGCGGAAGCTTGAATTTGGAGAATTAAAATATTCACGAGTGGGATATACTTATTTTACTATGAAATTCATTAGCTCTTTTTCGTTTTCCAAGAAATTACTGCATGTCAACATTTTAATCGAAATAAATCAGAATAGTTCACTATTGTAGGTTATACTTTTAAATAAACGCATTTGATTGTAAATTTACTTACAGCTAATTACAAAAGGCGAATGAAATATGACATGAATGTGTCATACAATCAAGCCGTTTTATTTTGGAAACCAATTTTGTTATTGGTGGTTTATTCTAATAATTGGACACACACTATGCTTCATAAAATTAACCTTCGGGTATGGGGATATTGTTCTTTTCCGTTTTTCACCATTGCAAAAAAAAATTGAATGCGGTAGACTTATTGCTAACTTTTTTATATTACCTGTTTCATATATTTTTTTCTATTTTGACAATACTATATTACATCGTAAATACCATTGTCCAACACTCTTAATTAGTTAAAAAATTAATGTCAGTCTATCTATGTATGGTCGAGATTATATTGTGTAGTATATCGTCGTATCTTCACGTATTTTTCAAAAATTTTAAAAAATTCACCTACAATAAATACAATTGATAAGATATCATCTAACATGTACGATTCGCGCGGTAGGAAACCTGAGTTTTACCTTTGTTTTTATTACAAATATTTATTTAAATTGTGCATTATTCCGTTGTTGTTGAGATATACTAAACAATTTATTTTTAAGTTTTTACAAACTATACGTTATTTCGCGGAGTTCTGGACATCACTGTCTCGGCCCTCACTTGGAGAAAATTAACTTTTAAGAAAGTTCTTGGCTAATTAATTGCATTATAGTGCAAATTCGAAATTAGTAATTTCTCTTCCGCTTTCTGTAAACTAAGTGAAACAATTAACAAAATATATGTATTGAAAGGCAATTGAAAGGATCTCTTTCGAGGTAGGGCGTTTTCCCAAGAAATACAAGACAAGATTTCTGTGAAAGATGTGGAAGATTTTTCATAGAAGGATTAAAATGAATTGTTGCCTAAATAATAGCATATTTTTCACAAAAAAGGAAGATAAGGAAAAAAATGAAAACAAACCTACTCACCATGATTACACAGGGGAAACTAAATGATAAAAATGTATCACATCTACCTACAACACGAAAGTTCTCAGAATACACCAAATCTTGTTCACAAGAACTTAAAATGTGGCAATATAAATACACCCTTCAATGTGAAGTTCATTGCAGAAAGTTTACCATTTGCTGGCAGAAGACGAGATTCAATTTTTTTCAATAATTGTTAGATAAGTTAAGAAATGGACAAAATCATTCTTACTGTTGTTTTAGGTAATGCCTAATTGATTTATCAAAGATTCATTTTTCTTCTTTAATTCAGTTTTGACCAAAGCTTGTTTCTATTTATATTTTAGGATTAACTACCTGCGTCGTGATGGTACAACCAGTAATCGTGGGAAGGAAAGTAAATTTGCATATGAAGCTTTCTTCTGATGAATTGTACGGAAATATTCAAAAAGGCATACAATCTTGCAACAAACTTGTGAAAGGAATTCGTTGCCAAATAGTAAGATAGTAAATAAAGAATTCTTGTCGTTATTAACTTTTTTCACCACTACTATGTACTTTTGTGATTTTAGGGTGATATTATATCAAAAAGAGGATGTGAATATAAAATTAAATGCCCAATTAAAGATATATTTGTAAACATTGACGTAAGTAATTTTATAAAATGTTTCGCTTCCAGTAATTAGTAAAAAAGCGTAGGCAAATCTTAGGTTTAGAAGTACAGAAGATTAATTCTCGTGGACATGTCATTATATCCGTTCCGTCTCTATTTCTCTAGACTACGACATCATTGCATCAGTTTACAGCCATATTACAAAGCTTCATCATTACCACATCCGCCATCGGGAAACGAGAAAAAATTAATAAACGTTTTTTTAAGACCAATGTTAATGCCTTGTCACCATGTTTTCACACAACAATCAAAAATCTAAACACAGCTATTGAGGTGAGAAATTATTGGAAAATAAGGATTCCCTGTTTTATTTTAATTGATAAATATCTAGTTTTAAATAAATTTATTATATTTGTCCATGATTTAGCATTTTGGGAAATCTGGAAACAAAGGTATCAAAACTTTGTCAAAAGCTAGCAAACTTCAGTTGTATAATTTCCCATTGAAATCGCCATGTGGGAGAAAACTGTCATATGATGATCAAAAATATATGGTCTTCAAGAACTTTGAAATATTGCTGCAGAAAATGTATGGTAATTTGCAACTGAGAAAGCAAATGTCAAATGTATTGTAACTATTTTTTTATTGTTGTTTTTTGCATATGGAATAAAATATGTATTTAATTTGAACATGTCAAAGCAGTTTTTTCTTCATCCCGATGTCATATTGTTAATAACTTGGAGAATCTCTTTAAAAGTTAAATTACTATGTATTTAAGTTTAAAAATTAATTTTGAATGTCAGCAAGTTGAAAGCTTAGCAAAGGTAAACTCTGTCGTAAATTTGCACGTTATTTCTTTTACAAAAATAACATTCTTGCAACCAATTTAAATAAAAGCACAGGTCTGTGTTACTCCTTCAAGCTAAAACAATCACTCAGTAGTTTTATTTTGTTTTGCTAAAATAGTCAATATACTGCCATCACTGGAACATCGGATTCTATTCAGTAAACGAAAGGCTCGCAGTAAGTAAGGGGATTCGTATTCAAATTGGCGTATCAAGGTATTGCGACTTTCAACTAATTCGAACCCCCACATTTTTCAATAATTTTTGGGAAGATCAAATATTTTGCGCAGAGACAGACAAAATACGTGTATTGATAATAAAGAGATATTCATTACCTGATTGTCTTCAAAGATGACCGATGTGTATATCTCCGCGTACCGAAATTGAGCTTTGCACACTTTTATACGGTTCACCTTTGAGTAATGTTATAAAAGGAGATTGATAGATTTGAATACGTTATGAAAATCATTTCAGGAAACTTTGAATGCCATTGCAGAAAGAATTGTTGTCATTCAAGCCAAAACAAGGATAAGTGATGGAAAAAAGTATTATAAAATAACAAATTATACTGTCGAAAACACCTAAAATGTAGAAAAGTTGGGAAAGCTAATTTCATGTATTAGTTAGCTTGCGATTCCAACAAAGCAAGAACAGATTTCTAAACTCTTAAAACCAAAATTTCAATTTTCTTAGAATTGATATTAGATTCCAAGGATTTCGTTTATAAATTAGAAAGTAATGCATCTTTTATGAAACGTTACTTTCGACATGTAACAAACATAATAGCAAACGATAAAAGAATTTATTAATAGTTTTTTTTCCGTTTTTTGTTTTTATACATAATCTCTAACATTTATCTTTTCTGCTTTCAGATTAGGAAAGTATATGTTTTGTGTAGTTTGGAAACACAGTTAATATTCCGGCGTGTTGATACAGCCAAACAAGTTCCAGCGTCTTTTTGACGTCGGACTGAGTAGCTGTTTATTCGGCTTCGGCAATATAATCGAGTTATTACAATTCATTAGGTAGGTGGATGGCGGCTTGTGTCTTTTTTCATTGCTATAAAATCATCAAAACTTTCAAGAGAACCAGACTTAAATTTTGAAAAAAAGTTAACCTGATTTCCATTCAAAACAAAATAAGACAATCAGAAAACGTTCAGAACACACTTAAGTACACAGTAGTTATTGCATGGTTTTTCCTTTATATATACTTCGAATTTTATCCAATTTTGACGCAATGTGGCTGGTCAAGAATGCGCCACATGTAGCAAAGGAACGACATATAAATGTCTCAAAGCCGCTATAACCTGATATATGATTCTAGCGACTTACCTTCGGAAGGACAGACAAACTTGTCTATCATAACTACTTCATGATTTCATTGCGAAAAGGTAACAACGATAAAAACCTCTTTCTCTTTAATCACATCTTAGCACACTGTTTCAAAGGTTTTTTTGAGGTGAAAATCTATTACGAGTTTTTGTGTTTTACGATCTGGTTTGCCGATGGAATATAGCTACCCTTCCATCAACTCGTTTAATACGATTACATACAAACACTTTGTCCTAGGATCATCTTAAAACTCCACAAACTTAAACTTAAATTTCAAAACAGTTGTTCTTTTATGTTTTAATTTCATTCGATGCACTGACCACCGTTGCGATTACTCGTTATTCAACAAAGTAAACAACAACAGCTTCGTTTTAAATTATTAGTAATTAGCTACACTATTCCGAATTTATAGAAGAAATGCCATTAAGTAAGAATTGCTGAAATTCCTGAATAAGCGAATCTTAATGTCCGAGATGCCTCAGAAATTGTCGCTGACTGAATGCCATAAAATTCTTACTAGTTGGTTGTATGACAAAGTTCTAAGAAAATATAATTGAATTCGTGGAAACAACAAAAATTATTAAGAAATCACCTTGACCACAGTACAGTTCCTTATTACATCACAAATGAACGACATCGATTCTTTAAACTTAATTGGTAAGTTGAGTTACCATTTTAAATAACTCTATGTTACTATTATTTTTATTATTATTAATCATATAATTGGGTTCCAGTATATGTACAAATGGTTCTTTTACTTAACATAAAAGTTGAAATGAAGTAAAAATTATAGTATATGCATATTAAAAGTTCAATCATGGACACATGATAACCGAATAATAAAAAACATTTGGAAAACAGTTAAAAGAAAAGAAAAGAAAAAAAATTTGTGAGTGCGACAAAGCCTTGACAAATTACATTACTCAGGAAGGCGCAAAAATTAAAATGAGATAACTCTCAAGTTGATAAAAGAAGACGAGAAATAGCAAGTAAACCAAGATCACTGAGAGCAAAATAAGTAAATACCAGACATTCTATATATACTTTGCGTAAAGACTATTGACTCGCCAAACATTTTGCAAGTGATTTGTCTCTAAGATATTTGCTTCTTTACCAAAACATCGAAAATATCCACATGTTCTAATATTTTTTGGAAGGTCCTTGAAGATTGTAGCTTAATCGGCAAATGTGTTCTATTTACCAAGTTTCACTTTCATTATGTTATCTGCTCGTGAGCTTCTAGTTGCTTTCTTTTTCATTCGTAAAGGTAAATAACTTGACCAATTTTTATGCATGATGTGCCAGTTTTACAGTAGAAAAGTCGATATGTTCTCGGACCGGTAACCAAACCAAATCGATAACATCATTTAAAGTCACGTAAGTTCCAGTGACATAGGAAGCAGCAACATTTTGAACTCTTTGCAATCGATTAACAAGATATTTTGGTTTTTGACTTTAGTGAAGTTCAATTTTCAATAATACTAGACTCCCAGTCAAGTTTTTCCTTACATGAAATAGTGTCCATTGTTTCAATATTCTTAACATACAGTACGATGATTGCGTAGACTTGCGTATCTTTCCAGATAAATATTTATGGAAGTGCAAACCTAAAATTTTCGTCGTTGTTCCACGTTCTATCATAGTATCATTATGCTGCACATTACGTTCAGTTGTTTGATCGAGATGGTGTGTTTGACCCAAGACAGAAAATGAAAATAGCATCAGTTTAGTCTTCGTGTTATTAAAAAAGAAGATTTTGCTCATTTGACCATTCGGAAAGGTTTTCCAGATCATTTTGTAGCATTAGTGCGCAACTTTTCGAATTAAAGACTTTATAATATTTATACAGAGTTGTATTATCAGCATATCATATAGATAACATATTCTGGGACAAGTCAATGACATATAAATTGAAAAACATAGGCCCCAGAATGCCTCCTTGTGGTACGTCAAAGTAAAATGCTGAAGTATCAGATGTGCAATGATCCACTTGTACGAATTGTTTTCGATCTGATAAGTAGCTATGCATTTTTCAAAAAAATTTATCTGACTCAACTTTCGTAATAATGTCTCGTGATTGACCGGGTCAAAAGCCTTTAAATAGTCAAATAAAACAGTTACGTCACTTTCGTTCATAGCTTTCTTGATATCGTCTCTGAGTTTTAATAATAGAGTTGACATTGAATGGCCTTTTCGATAACCAGACTGTGTTCGGTTTATAGACCGCTCGTTTTTCGATGTTATCACATAGTTGGTATATAATTACACGTTCAAATATCTTCGATAGAGTCATAAGTATGGAGATTGGTCGGTAATCTGATATATTGACCGGATGGTGTGTCTTGGGTATAGCTACTCTCCATGCATCTGGAACACAATTCGAGTTAATGGAAGTGTTTTTTGATGTTTACAAGTGGAGATGTGATATAGTCCACAACTGGCTTCAAGCATTGTACTGGTATGAGATCGTTTTTAGTCGAACAATCACTCTTCAAACCCAAAATGACTTTTCAAACATCGTGATAGTTCGTTTGTTGATTGTGGAAGGAAGGCACGTCATTGCTACATGGTAAATTCTTAATAAATGTAGAAGAAACAGTGATGATATTCTCGCTATTCGTAAGACGTGCAGTTAGGGTGAAAAAGTACTTATTGATATCAGATGGTTCATGTTTAATTCAGTTATTCTGTTGATTTAAAACCTTATGTACTGTATTCCAGACTTGGTTATTTCGCGGAGAGTGATTTACGAAGAAAATGTTCTTTTGTAGTTTTTTTGCATTTCTTAAGCTGATATGATTTATTGTCACTTTGTTTCGATTGGATACCGAGCGTTTCAGTCTCTGCTATTGGTCGTGTTAGCTAAACCTTTCGAAGCGATGCATCATTGTTGATGCAATCGCATATCAAATAGTTGAAGATATAATTTTGATCGTTCGGATCATCGAGGCTGTAAATTAAGTTTAAAGGAAGGTTTTGAAACTCTGACATGTATTTGTTCTTATCTAACATTTTTGCGTTTAGTAACCACTTGAATCTTGGTTCGAATTTCTCCTTTTTAAATGTTCACAATACCATACGCAGTATCGTGATCACTGATCTCGCCGGAAAAAATGTACGTTGGTTTGTTTTTAGGCATGTTACTGCTGATATGGCCAGTTAACGTTTTTGACTTTCTTGTCGCTTTTGCCATATGCTGATAAAGAGAATAAGAATAAAGAATATCTTTATATCTACACGATGACTCTGTGTTACTATTTAACAAGTCATTGTTAAAGTCACCAGCAATAATTATTATTCCACTCCATATGACATAAATTTTACTAAGCAATGTGTCAATCCTGCTTATCCGATTCCACTTGACTTAGTTGATAGAAAACCTGAACTAAATAAGGGCTGTTCTTCTTTCTTCCACAAACTTCTATCGATAAAAGCTCGATTGTTTCATCAAGTTTTTTAGGTCTTTCCGGAGAATAGCAAAAATTCCTTTTCAAACGTAAAACCCCACTCCTCATCCTTTTCTATTTCCACGAATTATAAAGAAGGTCGTGTAAACAGGAACGTAATGTAATCAGAAACGTAATTTTCTTGGTGTGTAATGTTCAACAAGGTTTCGGTCAATGCAACAATATCAACTTTATATTTGCTTATCACTAACGAGAACTCGTCAAAAGTTGGTGTCAAGGCTTTGGTATTGATGTGAGCGACAGATGTATTATTTCTATATGTTCATCGGGAAACGCCAGGTGACAATTGTTATCTGAAAATCACAGATGGGTGAATCTAATTCGTAACTATCGGTCAGTGTTGTTACTGATGTGAAAGGAAAGGCAGTATGGATACATAATGGATAAATCCGGCTTTTCGGAAACGATTTCAAACGTGTGTTTGTTTTAAAACCAGCACAGCTCAAAAGCACCGAATCATGACAGACTGAACAAGATATTCTTCTATTATTTTTTGATGTTGTAGGCCGAAAGGTCAGCTCAATTTCATTAGATAAAATTAGACGGAGGATGCTCACCGTGTTAGGGTAGTAAACGGTTCTTGATTCTGAAAGTATTTCTTTATTCACACCTTGCCGGAAGTCATTTCATTGATTAAGTCTGTTGATATCACGATGCGGACTCTTGTCAGTGTAGTAATTTCGACCAATAAGATGCGATATAATCAACAGTAAAATAAAAAAGCCCTTTATCGCATATGTAGTGCGTTAAGTAAGAACAAAATACTTGTTTTGATTTTCTCGACCTTGTATACAATACAGTTGAATCAAGAATATAAATTCCAACACCAGCCGTCAAATAATATAAACAACATTAAACTCTTTCCAATAACACGAAATAACACAGAATGAATGTCGTAAATCGAATGAAGCGCGCATACCATTATAGTTTTTCAGGTGCAACCTATATTTCGAAAAAAACTTTCTTGCAAGTTTAGCTGAAAAAAAACACAGTTTACAATCTGTTGTTACCCTCATCATAGCAAAAACAATCGGCCAAAATCTTTTATTTTGCAAAATAAATTCCCGTGAAAGTTCAAAAATTAATCGTGACACCAGGGTGAGCACTTAGTACATGTAAAGCCATCCGTATAGACGTAATACCCTTTTCCATCAGAAAACTTCATCGCAACTTCGGTTTAAATAAAAACACAGGAAACAGCCCGTCATCACGCCGTCCAGCTAAAAACAACGCTCAGCAATTTTAATTTGTAAAACTGCATTTTGTTACTTTTACTTTTTGGTCAGAGGTAGCTGAAGAGCTAGCCAGATTGCCAAAACTCTAACATAAAAATAAATAATAATAATATACCAAAGTGAATAAGGACCTTAAAAGAATAGGAATAAATAAGCTATCTGGCTTCAGCCGGATACGTGTGTAGCCAAAATCTTTAAAATGATTTGTTTAACATTTTTACATGGCTAGAAAACATGATGATATATTCGTCTTAAAAAAAAGAAAAAAAAAGTCAAAAGATAACCTATTTAAACCTCACACTATCACCTCCAAATCAAAATGACCTTCGTGACCTTTTTGTCGGTTTCTGCCGTGATTACGAAAGTCCGCAAAAATCGGTTGTGCGCAACCCTATTTAACACACAGATTACGGCTATTATTAAATAAACTAGTCGATAAGGCCCGTGGAAAAATCCACTCAGGCAAAAGGCCAATGAAAAATAGGTTGCTTCAGATGTTTTGCTGACGTCAGTAGTGCATATAAAAAAAAATGTTCTTAAAATCTTACATCAAATGTCAAATCGCATTAAATCCTCCACACAAATCTTACACAAAATAAAAAAGAACAGCTTGCAAGGTGTAAAATATAGTTGATAAAAAGTTACAACAACGACACTCACAACATCGACACTCACAACACTAATACTCACAAAACCGACAGTTACAACACCGACAGTCACAACACAGACAATAACAATCTCAGAAATAACGCATCTCAAATATGTACATCTTATAAGTGATTATGTTGAAAACCCTCAGTATTTTATTCTGAAATGTCAAAAAGGAGGCCTGCAAGAGTTAGCACAAATCAACAAATATAAGTTATTTTACACATTTTAAATATTGTCTTTCCCTTAAAAGCTTATACAAAAATATGAAAAAGCCATAGTTTCGAAAACATCAAATTTAAATCTAGAAAAATCAGTCATTTCGGTTGGATACCATCCTCTCCCACAAAAATTTACACAAAATGTAAAAATCAACCAGTTAAGAACACAAAAATTTTCCATTTTAGTTCCGTACTGCAAAAAGGCAAAAAATCAATGAGCAAAGAATAAACTTGAATCAACAAAGATCATTATTTTGGAAACATTGTATACGGTTCGTAAACAAAAGTTTACACAAAATGTAAAACAGATCGGTTTTTGAGAAACACATCTAAATCAACAAAAATAAGTTCATTCAGCATGTCGTATATTGCCATTACGCATTAATCTTCTACAAAAAGGTTATGAAACACATCAAAATTTAAAAAAATCAGTGATTTCAGTGCATACAGTCCTCGCGTTTAGATTACAAAATATAAAAAACAAAAACAGTTTCAGTCAGAACATTAAGTATATAATTTTTTTATCATCAGCAAACATTTATCCCTACAAAATTTTGTAAAATTCTCAACAAAAACAAAAACGTGAAACCATGGAATTTTCTTCCAACAAAAATACAGTTAGTTCTCCCAAACAATAGTTTATAATACGAAATATAAAGACAAAGTTGTTTATATAGTCTGAAGATGTACTTAGTGTACGAAAAGCTTAACAAATAAATACTTTTTAACTTTCAAACTCGTTTCATTTTTTCTTAATTAGTAAAATATGACTGTTATTTTTACCGATAAAGACATCAGCTTTACAACAGCTTACTGTGAAGTCTGATTCTACAAAGATTTGTTCTTTCAGTATATTGCATGTGGTCTATTTCCACAAAAGTTTACACAAAATTTCAAAAAACAGCATTTTGCACGAACAATATGAACTGACAACCATACCATCCTCTCATAAATGTTTTTTAACCCAAAGTCATAAACCCACGTATATAAATTTCCAATCAAATGTCAAAAACCCCTGTAAAAAAACCTGGCATTTTACATGTAGGCTGACAAAAGTTTAACAGGATGAGGAAACAAAACAATAAAAAATAACTTAACACACACACTTTAAATTCTATAAAATTCGTTCCACTTGTCATATTGTGGTCCCCTTGTAAAGTTTACAGGAAATGTGAAAAAATTATTCTCTATGGGCATAAAAATGTGTCACAGTATCCTAAAAGTTAAAGAAAGATTTTGTAGCTAGCTTGTTACATGATAATTCGTGTTCAAAAAAGAAGATAAGTTTGACTACTAAGGTAGCTATAAATACCTAAAAAAAGAGGAATAACAACAAAACTCATAGATTAGAGCTAGCTATGGGATGGAGCCTTGAAGCTAACATTAGCTAGCTAGCTAACAAAACAGTACCTAAGACACGCAGTTAAATATACTTAAGCTGGGGAGACTTAGCTAAGTCTATAGCTAGCTATTTATGCTTAGTAAAACATATATAAAGGAAAACAATAGCATTGTAAAAATTATGACATTTGCAGTTAGTTCAACAAACCAAAACTTTCTATTTCGCTGGCACATTTGTTTGGTAGCCAGCTAACAGCTTTATGCAGCATTTTGAATTTTAGGACAAATACATTAGTTACGCACCAGGGGATACATTAATTATGCAAAAAAAAGCAAACAAATGCTAGCTTTTTTATAAAAAACGCGGTAAAACATAAAACTTAAAGAATTTGAAGCTTTTAAGTGACTTTTTCCTGGCAAATGCGAGTCTGCCTGACACGTAACTCTAGCGACATAAAAACATAACGTCTAAAAATATAAAAGTTCTTACTATATGTGAATCCAAATCGACTTTAAACCCAAGCTTTTATTTTCTACTTCTAACTTTTCTTTACTACTTCTAGCTGCACTCTTCACTTTCGAAGCAACTTCTCGTGGCTTCTAACTTTACTTTTGTACTTCTACTTCTCCACTTTGACTTTTCTTGCTTTTAATATCTGCACTTTTTTGTGACTAAGGGATCGTCGAAAATAAGAACATTTTTTAACCGCTTCTTCAGTTCGCCTTTTGTGTCGAGAACTTTGCCGAGAAATTTTTATGTTTGTTTGTTTTTACGCTAACGGAACTTTTTATTCGAATGCCGTCCCGTTCGAAAGTATGTATTTCAGCGAATCATACTGCTTATTTTCTATCACGTGGTTTCTAACGGTTGCGAGACAAATGTAAACAAAACAAAAAAACTCGAAAAACTCGCGCATTCGGGTGGTAAAAAATATCGTGTTTGCAAAAGTGACAGACAGACGCACGGAACTGGCTTATTATTATAAGAGATGGTATAGACCTCAGTCTAGTGCATTGGCCTCGTGCCGTAACATCAAAAACGTTAACAAGGAAGACATATCTTTTTCTGTTACATCAAAGAAAAATAAACACATCCACCTCTCGAAACACACAGAAGTATCCTATTTATTATAGGCTATATATTATCTGCCTTTTCAAGATGGTCGTCCAACAGCTTTAATAAGGCTTTCCCCACAGAGTATTTAAATAATTCAAATTAACAGGCGAACCAAAATGCACGAAGTTGCAACACGTGACAAGCCAATTTCCGTTCATTTTACCATGGGCTTACTCCTGTTTTTTAGTTTTTTAATAATTGCACTGATGCAAAAGATGGCCGAGCTTAAAAAATGTTTACGATTTATTAAACAAGGTATTTCCTGATATAGAGGTTCTACTCGGGAAGACTGTTAAAACCGCAAGGGTTTCTTCCTATCATATTGCATCAATCGGACGGATGGGAGATTTTTTGAAAATTTTAAGATTAAAGACTGGGTGCTTATTCAAAAAGAGACAGAGCAGAGGGGTCACATTATTTAATATACGTTTCCCGAATTGCATGTTTTTTAAAATTTTAGAATTTTGATGTTTTGACTTTAAGATCATATTCATCATTGAATTTGTGTGTGTATAAATTTTCAACTTAATCCGACATGTGAAAATGATGTTTTGGTTGTATTAATGTTACGGTCAAAATCTTCTTAATTTAAGACTCGTACTAATAAGCCTCGGCTTCAAGCAGAGGTCAATTACCACAAAATTAAAAAAAATGTTGTAACAGGTTGTTTGTTTGCTGTATGAATCTGAAGATTTCACATTCTAGGTGAGGATTTCAAAAATCACATTCATTTTGTATGACAAAGTTGAGAAATAGCAGCGGTACACAAACTAATTCGGGAAAGGTGTATTGACATTAAAATAAGGCGAATTTAAAACAATGTTTGATAGTTCCTAATACGATATTGTGATAAAAATATCGCATTTAAAGGAGTTATATATATCCGAAACTTTCTTTTCTTTAGTAACATAATAGTTTTGATAAGAGAAATAATTTTCATATTGGTCTTAATTTCATTAATGATTTTATAAATGAATTCTTACTCATTTACGAAAATAAAGTTCATTATATCAAATTCTTTGCCATATATACAATAATTTGAAGTTACTCTATTGAAACGAAATACAACATATTATGTTTCCTTTATACGAATAATTTGATTGTAAATAATCTTTAAAGACTCAAAATAAAAAGTTAGCGTCGGTGTGAAGCTTGAAGAAACACTTTAACCCAGAACGATACAAACCGAAACCGTTTATTTCTAAAATCTGATTGGTGGATTCTTAACTCCTGTTCTTCTTTGTTTTATTTTCATGAAGATGAATGGTTAGTTGATGTTACGTATTGGTAAATGGCGGGTTTAGACTGCTTATTAAAATAAAAGCAGCTACTACACATAAGTTGTATTTGAGTTGCTTGCAGTTTTCATTTACTTGTTGATGTCTCCAATCACCTTCGCTGACTCTGGTACATGCAGATATTATCATTGGATCTGTTATTGGAATAACAAAATTCTCATTTACAATGTTTCGCTTCGACTACATTTTCGGCTTAGCTTTTCCGCCTTGTTTGTATTTTTTGACTGAACTAAAATTTCATGCTTAGCTGCCAATTCTGAGAATAAAATTCCACTTGTTGAAACAGCAGGACTTGTAATTGGAATCACTAGTAACCTCTTTAAGCATTTGTCCCTTAGTCGTGGTAAAGGTTCAAGAGGGATTACTTTATCAACAACCACAGCTACATTGATTAAAAATTCTTTTAACGGATCATACCCGCTAACAACTTTTAAAATGTTCCTTTGGTATTCTGAATTAGTCGTTGTGTTCAAAATCTTCACATTGCTTGAATATGACGGTTTTACATGTTTTTCGTGATCGATAAAATCGAAGAGATTTTGTGGTGACAAAAATACTAAAAATAGACAGCCTCGATCTGATGTTTTATAACCATTCCAAGAATACTGATAATATTTGTGATTGTATTTTTCATCCTCTTTTAAGATACTTTCTGTCTTACTCAAATAATAGTTTATTTTTCCATAGTAGCAAATATTCAGGTGTCCATGGTAACTGTGTAAGTTGCATTTTACCGAACAGTAATGCGTGAAGCAATACTTGCATGATTTAAACTCCATTTGTATTTTACCGAGCAGAACTTCGGTTTTACCACAATCTTTATTTTGACAAGTAAACTTTTTTCTTTCTGAACGTCTTGGAGGCTTTTCTGGGAGCGGTGTTACTGGTAATGACACTGACTGTAACGATGCATCGTCCTGTCTCCTATCCCAACATTCACTGTGTGTAGATACTTGCGACTCCGTAGATGGCGTTAACAGTATATTTACTTCTTTGTGCTGGAAATTTTCACTATTATCGTAGATAGGGTCCAAACCGCAAAATAGCAATGTGGGTTTCTTTCTCATAAAATTTGATGGCAGCGACTTTCTTCGTTGTAAAGACTTGAAAAATGACACAGTACTACCGAAATTATTGTTTATATCGGCTACCGTCCCGTGGTTGGTTGGCAACGGAAATGAAAACAGTCTTTGGTAATCTACACATTCCGTAACTGGGAACGGTTCAGAAATATTTCTCTTGTTTTTCTTTCGCCATTTTGTTTTTCGTTTCATTTCGTCTTGAAAAAAACCCTGGTATGCACGTTTTAAAACACAAAATTATGTACAGTCAAATCGTGGTATCAAACGCCATGTCTTAGCCAAAAGAAACGAAAAAGAATATCACACCTAATTTTAATAAATATACATTTTTAAAGTTTTTACTCAACCGACGTATTCTAATATTTTTCTTTTCAATATTTTCACCTGCTCACGAATAAAACAATACGACATGAATGGACCGACTGAACACTTTATTGAAGTTTATTTCACTTCAATGAAAAGATGCTATTTAGATATTTAACCGGGGGTCGTAATAATTTTTTTAGATTCATTATGTCTATGTTTGTATCCACGTGTATTCATGTATCACTATTTGTGTTCTTTGCTTCAAGTTAATGAATGTTATTTAGAAATAAAAGAAGAAGATAGTGACATTTTTATGCAAGAGCAACCAAGCATAAAAAATGAACGATATATATAGAATCAATTATTTCTTCATTTTATGATTTTAAACTGTGACAAGTGATAGGATGGAAACATTTGCAGTAAATTATAATAACGCGATTCCAGGATTATGTAAAGACGAAAATAATTTTAGAACTAAAAATTATAAAAAAATTATAAAAAATTATTAATGACAAATAAATAACAATATAGAAAAAAGTAGAAAAGTAACATCTGTGTTTATAGTTTTAATTTTATTTAAAATTTGCTATCCAATTCCTGTCTAATAATGATCCTGCAAAAATCCTGGTGCATTTAAACTTGAAGTACAGAACGCGAGCAACAACCACTCAACTAGACAACTGCCCATAACATCAACTCCATTCTCAAACTTAGTGCTATACGCAGACTTACGAATCTAGTCTAAACTAGGTCGGTTTCGATTGTTGAAAAATTACTTTCCTGCATTAAACAGATCAACAAATGCAGTTAGCGCGCGCAAAATATTCGTAGTGGAGAGAATATTTCCATAATATCAATTTTACCAAAACATTTTAGCAATTAAAACTTGAAATTTTCGTAAAGTAATTCTTTTATTTTCCATATTGGCGTGTTTATCAGACAAAATCTTATGACATATACCGACCAATTTTTAGTCGAGCAAGTTTGTGCATCGCTAACAAACTGCTTGGCAAGAGCGAACTTGGAGCCTCAGACAAACACACTATCCTACTTGCAGTAATGTGTTAGCGACCGGGCTAATATTTTATCCGGATGGAGTGTATATGACATATGCATATCTACCGTGTGTCCATTCTCCACTGGGAATGGTTTTATTCTGATCGGACCTCTAATCACGACGGCGAGTATAATATTGATAGGAAGGCCTCATTGGCATAAACCATTCTCAGTGTAAAAATAAATAGATTGTAATATTAAAAATATATATAAATAACAAAATATAAGCTGTAGTAAGCTGTTTAGCCAAAAACAGGCGAAATACACAATGGGAAATTGGTTATATAAAAACAAAGATAGAAAGAAGGGCTTTTAAAAGTTCGCATAATTTAATAAACAACCTCAAACTAAAAAACATTAAGATTCCGCCTTACTTGCCCCCCTATACTGATCTTTGTGTTAATCTTTCTGTTTCAAAACAAACATAACTGTTTGCCATTTTATTGTTATTTTGTTTGTTTGTTTTTGTTTATTGTTGTTATTTTTCATTCATGTTCAGACCTTATTGTTGCCTCATATGTTTATCACATGTTTTTATTTAAAGTTCAAAGTTATTAATAATTCAGATTAATTAGAATTGATTAAAATGTGTTTTATTTTTTTAAAGGACGTTTTTTTAGCAAATATATATTTTCGTAAAATGAGTCATCATTACGAACTTTACAAGTTCAAAACATATTATATTTGGTAGTCCACTATCTACCGCCCGGTTTGGACGGTCATAAATTTTGAACAGCGCCCTTTTAGAGATCATTTTGAGCAAGACTGGGAAAGGGATGATTATTTAAATTTTGACTAATTTTTAAAGTTGACTATGTATTCTTTTGAATGATCGCCCGGGATGTTCAATTTATTTTTGCATTTTGATGAGGCTTTTTCTAGGCAAGTTACAAGCAAAGAAAAGGAATCCAAAACAAACATGGCGGACTTACAGCACAACAAATACCATGCTTGCAGTGCGGAGAATACTGAAATAAATAATATTAACACTATATAAAATTTTTATTATATAGGAATACATTCTCCAGCACGCACTATTTTATTAAGTAAGTTAATTAGAGAGCGCTCTCTCAAAAACGGAGCTAAATAAATATTTTTCATTAAAAAGAAGGCTCTATCGGGGCCTCATTCATATGAATACGGTAGTGTGTGAATTCTATATGCAATTCTTGGGTAGCTGCCATAAATATTCGACTTGGTCTCTCTTGGATAAATTACATGACAGAGTTGAGTAAGATAGAAATTTTAAGGGTGTTACTCAGTTATTTATTTTTTATTTATTTTATCATTTTACGCACTAACGTCATTCGATTAATTTTGATGAACAACCCACTTGCCAGAGACTCATATCAGACACGATCTTTCCTATCTGCACCTCCGTTTCTATTTATTTCCCACCTACAAGATTTTATCGTCGTGAACAGCATGATTCCTTACATGGAACATCAGACGTCTGAAGAACTTCTGTGATCATCTTTGTTACTTCTCTTTGACGTTGGCTTGCAAATGAACACTTTGATGTCTTTTTTCAGGCTGTAGAAATGTAATTTTCCCCTTTTAAGGGACTGTTTACGTGGGGGCAGGATGGCTCGGCTAGGTCTCCTGAAAATTATTTCTAAAACAGAAAAAAATGGATCGCGTGAGCACATAAAGTCATCTCGATTAGGCAGACTGGCTCGGTAGATGTGTTTCCAGGGAAAAGTTCATCCCGCCTTACCGGCAATTTCTCTCTACAAAATAAACCAATTTCTAACTAAGGCGGGCACGTTTTATTTTTAGTAAAAGTTTATCAGAGTAGATGAGATCTTGATCAACCGGGTCATCTTTCTCACGTAAACACATCCTAATAGCCGCAGCTTTTAGAATTTGCTCAGCGTGACTTCAGAACCAAGTTTTAAATGATTATTTATGAGTTCACAAACGAGTAAAAAAAAATACAAAATCTGATTTTGAAAATAAAAATTTCGGCGGCCTAAATGTTGTTATATGATAAGAAAAGGGTTCTTCAGAATAACAAATAAATAAATAAATAAATTTTTGCTTGCGTCAGCACATTTTCTGAAACGTCATCAAAAGCTTAAAATTTGCTCAAAATGCCACCATTTGCTTAAAATTCAATTACTTTAGTTCTAGAGCGAATTTTTACATTCTGTTTGAAGTTTTTGAAAGCTACATAAAAGTTATTTAACATATTTTCCGTTTTTTGCATAGATCGCACAAAAAATTGCCAAAAATTGCCCGAAAATCCGGGATTTTCCGATCTTCGGGTAAAATCCGAAAAAAATCGGGAAATCGGATTAATCACGTGTCCAAAACATTAAAAAGGATTCTTCTCGATGAAACAAAGTTGTGTTGTAATTTTCAAGTTCTAAAGATAATCCTAACAAGAGTTATTATATTTTCCCCATTATAAGGGTTTCATAGAGATTTTTAGGGGTAGTTTCGAGTAATAGCCAATATCAAAGCCTCTGAAATGCATGAGTCCTAAACATTTGGCATGCAGGTGTCTAATAGAAAAATATTGAAACTCAGTAAGTATCATAGCTATGCAGCATAGCGTTAGGGTGTTATTAAATAAAAACCGCCAGGGGGACGGAATCCGCCCCCCCCCCTCCCCTCCCCCCGGACCGAATAGGGTTAAGGAAGAAAAATTTACCAATTATGTTGCAATGATTTTTGAAATGAAACAGAAATTACAGAAATTACAGAAACTGGTAGATATTCTGAAAATCTGGTAAATATTCCGAAATTCATTCTGAAGCAAATTCGAACGCGGATATCACGCATGATTCCGATTTTATTCAATATTTAATGACAAAAATGTTTTAGAACTAAATTCCCTATCCTTATATAATCTCGACATATTCCTTGGTCCCGAATAATCGGTGCAAGAGGGATTAAAATAAACGATTAAGGAGGGGTCGAAAGAAACGGGATGATTAGGAATATTTAAGTCAACGTTGTCAAGTTTGGCTAATACACCCTGTTCAAAGTGATACAATGAAATTAGCTACCTTAATTTACAAAAGAGACATTTGATTTCAGCATTTAAACAGTGTGATGAAAAATCATTTTACACTAAATACTCTAGATTTGCCTCCTTAAGATGTACATCCAATTTTTGTCCAACTAAATACTCTCCTTTATCTACAACTACTTTTGATTATTATCTTCAATTGATGTGTAAGTCGATAATCTTGAAAATCATTCATTGAAGACCCAACCAAAATGGCTGAAAGTAAACATAGTTACGCAAAACACACTTAAATACGTTGTCGTTTAATTTTGACCATACTTTTAAGTACTCTTAAATACTGGTGTAAAATCTACAAATTTCTCTCCTAATTTTGCATTATTCTTTTTTATAAAATTAATTAACACGTCTCCTGAACATAGAAGCACCAACCAAGTCTTAAACATAAGAAATTTAATAAGTATTGAGTTTTAGTTGAGGCAAAACATTAAGTGCTATATGAGATGTATTCTTATACTAATCAACTCTACAATAGTTTTTTATAATCTTACACAGGTAACATTTCAATGTCATTATAATAAACATTTCTCCCAGCTTCATGAAGCAGCAGGTTTTCATCATTTTGCAGCTGCTGGAACATCTTTCTGTTTATGTTGTCATTTCTATGATTGAATTTTGACGCAGCTTTATAATTAAAAAGACCATTCGCGGTTAGCGCTCGTTTCTTGAAAGGATTTCTTCCATTGTTGGATCTGGTGTTATAATCCATCGATCTGCTTGAAGTATATCCAATGCCACGATTTGCATTTCCCGTTAGAGAAGACTGGTAATCGCTATCCCCATAAAACTGCTTCACATCTGCTTGTGACGCACCCATTACAGCGTCATATACGTTAGATCTTGGCGGCAATTTATGGTGGTGTTTTCGAAATAGATTTTTGATATGCTTCAATGAGTTTGTGATGACATTTTTTCTTAAAGAATTGCTCTTGTAATAGTCGTCAATATTATTCAACTGCTGGTTAGACCTGTCATAATTTCTGATCGACCATGAAAAGGTATGGGCTACTGTCACAACGATAACAAGGAACAATGTTATCTTCAATGCCATTTTGACTTGTAGAACGTCTTTCTTCTGCTATCGCCTTTTCAATACAGCTTAAAATATGAAGAAGATCTTGTCTAAGTCACTTATTGCGCCACACGTTCTTAAAATCTAAACAAATTAAGAACTAAAACTCTCTTGCATTAACTCAAATTTCGCTGCATGGGGCGTATAGATAATAGTCGACTTTCGATTGTAAATATTCCATTTTCCGTTTCATGCAATAGTGGTTTCATTCAATTAAATCACGATCTTTTTCCTTTCTAAATATTTCAAAGTAAAATGAAATTTAAGTTTTCTCAAATTGTTTTTATTGTTGTTTTTACTCTACTTATAGCTTTCTTATGAAAGTAAACCTTTGAAATGTATTATTTACACATCAGCCTGCGCCGTCTGCAGTTAATTTCTCGTAATGAAAGAAGTTTATTGTAGTTTAAATAAAAGAACTTCATAAAAACATGTTGTTTTCGTAGTTGCGATCACATTTCTCTCTCTCTTCATTACAACAGGTATAAGCACGAAAATAATATTACGGAAAAAAGAAAACAAATTTCGAAGATTGTTCCCACAAGTATTAAGAAGTCACACGCGCTCCAAACTATCCTAAAAACTCAACATTCACTTTTTAATGTTTAAAGCAGAGAAAAACCTTTTTCTTAAATGATACTAATATTTGCTGTGTTTTCACTACTAACTTTCATACCTTAGCTGGCTTTTGCATGAATTTTTTTATAAGACTAAGACCGCAGAAACTGTGATGTGATTACATAGCCTAAACATCTGCAGCCTGCAGAGCATTGTCTGGCGATTCCATAAACAGTCAGAAATTGCCATTTTCCTTAATATTACTTCAAGGTTTGTAGCTTAAGACCAATTTTTTTACGTAAACCTCTCAAATAAAGAATTGTAAATTTTGTCAGGAAAAGGGCAAACATCTGATTGATTATGGATGGTTGGCTGCATTTTCCATGTGGTCTTATTTATCGCGCTAGCATTCCCCATTTAGTTCGCCCTTGTATTAAAAATAAAAATAAAATTAAAATTTTATAAAACGAAAATCTTAATGATGAAATACAGGACATGATAGGCGGGCATTCTTTCGAAAGTATAATCATTAGCGTTGTTGTTATGCTCTGAACAGCAGCTGGAAATCTACGTAGTTCCTATTTTATTAATTTCTCCAGAATGCTGATGATGCGGTCACCACGGGCGCATGTTGATAAAACAGCAGGGGTCATAATTTAGTTCTTATTTAAACAACGCTTCAGATCAAATCAAATTAACTGCAACAATGACTCGTTTTGTGTTGATCGTGTTATTTTTAACGATTGTGCAAGTATCACAGTCCATGTATATGCAACGCTACACTAATGATGAAACTCTGCAAGGAGATATCCCAGAAACAGAAAAGAACCTCTTAAAATACGCCAGGAAATTACTGAATATTATTAAAATGAAAATTAAAAGCAGATTTAATGGTAATGTACCAGTCGAAAAAAGTCAAGAAAGTCTATCAGATGTACATGATTTAGATGAAACTGCTTCTCCGATGTTAAGATGGAATAGAATCTTGAATTATGGTAAAAGACTGCATAAAATGGAATGACAACAAGGACAGTCAATATATACGACAATGAAGACGACTGTTTCGTTTCTAAACATATTTCAATTGTAGAAAAATTGATTCTAGGATTCTTTTTTGGAGTGCAGAAATAGAAATTTGAATATACCTTGAGCTTATGACTACGCTAAAATAGACTTTGTTTTCTTTAAGTTTTCCTGTTTAGGCTTTAGGTTCTAAATATTGAAACAAATCCTTTTTACATAACCCGTTCTTTGTGTTTAAATGTTGGCGTCGCAGCTTTGTGTTTACTCTGATCACAGTTATTATTATAGTGATCTAAATACTTTCTCGTTTTTACTTATTTTTTATTTATATATTTTTATCAAAATGAAAATGAATGTGATCAGGTCAGGTTGAATTGAATAGGAATTGTTAGAATCAGACAAAGTTGTCGATCAGAAAAAGTTGTCGATCAGACAAAGTTGTCGATCAGACAAAGTTGTCGATACAAAAGCAGCTTTTTGCCATTTTCCAAATATGGCTGAAGGCGTTGCGACGTCGCTAGGATTCCGCATGCGTAAGTCTGGTGAGCTGCGTTTAAAATCTACTAGTCGCAATTTTTCGCCTGCATTACGAAATCATCTACATCAACACCGCAAAGGCTCCAAAAAATGATAAAACTGGCGTCAATAACAACTAGCACCTTTTAAGAGTTTGAAACTATGCCGTTGCAAATATTTAACAAGTTTTAAATGCGTTGATCTACGTAGAACTAGCTTACATAATTGCTTGTAGGGACGAACTTCAAAATATTAGATCTGTTAAAAACCAGGAATCTCAGTCGTACGTTTGTAGTGAACATTACAACATCCACTACTGGCTGTTTCATGATAAGTTAGAGTGTGTATGACGTATATAGAGACAGCGTTCTCAACCGCTTTTACTTACAATTTTTTTTTCTTAAATACATTTCCGTAGAATCTAAAAATATTTCAAAATGTTAGAGCTGAAAATTTATTTCTTAAAGTCTATTCCATATAAAAATTTGAGGTCCATTTAAAAAAACATACACGTTGATTCTGTTTTCATGTGACTGCGAATTAAACCAAGCTCCGCCAGGTTTAAATTTTTTATTGCCCGCTATGCTGGCACGTGATAATACACATTGTTTAGTAAGAGATCCCTGTGTATTACCTTTTGAAAGAAATCTAGGTATACCTAGCTACCTTTTAGATATTCCTACTTGACAATTTAATGCAGCTTTACTCCTGCTGTCAACCTTCTAGGTCAATGTTATAGGTAGCTATAGTTAGTTGGTTGGTTAGTTAGTTAGTTAGTTAGTTTAAGCTAATAAACACCTAACTAAAGTGAAAGTAGGAACAAACATTGGTACTTAGCTATGTAACCGCAATGTTATCAGATAACATTTAAGTTTAAATGTATCGGCAATCTTGAAATACATTGTAGCAATACATAACGTTTGTCACAACAAGGAATTAATGATACAGGCTATTTCTGTAATGATTTTACATATTTTGTGTTCATGCGTCAACTTTCACCTGTCAATGTTCACAGTGAAATTGGAACTTGGAATTCAGTATTTTTAGTTGGACACACAATCCTCAATGGCACTAATTTCTGCTGACGAAATCATGTCCATTTGTTGAATTTTCAGGCCTACGGACCATGACGTAGACTATTCTGTCATAGGGATTTGTTAGAAACTGCGGATTTAAATGTAGTCCATATGGACTACATTTTTGTAACAGAGCTAAGCTTTTAGCCTCCCAACGACTTTTCGGTCATATTTCAAAAATGAAAAACTGCGCTGTTCCAATAATTTTGACGATGAAATTCAAACGCTAGGTGATTGTTTTATTTTCGACAAAGCAATGACAAGCTTTGTAGACTGGCACCATCATTGAAAAAAAATATGGTACAAAATGTTAGTTTTCAAACAGACATTTTGCTTGAAATTTTTGCATGGCATGTACATCTAGCTTATTAATATTAGCAGTAAAGTTGTCTGTTGTTACTTCTTCGCAAATTTGACACAATGGTAAAATTGATCA
Organism: Hydractinia echinata; assembly: GCA_030067915.1. Taxonomy (NCBI): domain Eukaryota; kingdom Metazoa; phylum Cnidaria; class Hydrozoa; order Anthoathecata; family Hydractiniidae; genus Hydractinia; species Hydractinia echinata. The sequence continues at coordinate 1,308,682 of JASGCC010000036.1, read as the reverse complement.
ATTTAGAACAAAATTTCGTGCACGTTTGTCCATTCTTATAATTATTCGGTAAGTAAGTAAATAACTAACTAACGGGAAGATTTGACGCCCTTAGGGATTCCATCCTAACGGCTGGCTCTTTCTCCTCTCCGACTGTTACTATGTTACATGTCACTTGAACATCTCTGAACTTTAGATTTAAGTGAGTATTCAATTACCTAATTTTCATCACTCTTACTTTTGTCCGACATTTTTTATGTCCGCAAAGATAGCACTATGTCGTCGGAGGTCGACCAAATTTGCAGTATTAGTCACCAGATGTGGCAATAGAGGTTTTAGTGTAGAATTAAAGCATTTGCATGCATACGAAAATAAAGATGATTATAAGTTCGTGAACTTTCTTCACACACTCACACAATAACCTTCGAGAAAGGATTTACGACTGGTTTCATTAAGAGTTTCTGTCATTATAACGATAAAAAGAAGGGAATTATTTATTTATTATTTACAATTATAACAGTTTTATATTCTGTGTCAGCGTTGCGAAGGACGATATTAATACTAAGCCGACACGGATTATTAGAACAAGCTTAAAAAATGGATTACATATCCTCACGTACATGCGTGTCAGATTTCTCTAGTTGTCTGACAGTCTTGTAGCAGTTCTTTCATCAATTGCTATGTGCTGTTGCCCTGAAAATTTTTTTTAGTATCAAATAATTGCATTACCTCCATGTTTACTAAGTAACGCTAAGTTAAGTAAAATATGTATTAACTTCAACATTTGTACTTTTGCATAATAAAGATGTCAGAGGACATATAAAGAAATAAAGAGGACTTCGCTCTATCAACGTTTTTTACTTTGATCCCTCCACGTATTGATATTAGTCATAGGCATGGCAGTTCTAATACCGCGTTTATAAATGACTAGTCATATACTAGTTCTGAACTAAATTAGTAGAAAATTTATGGAGCTAAGTTTAAGACACTGTTGTTCTTTGAAAATGTGCGGCGTAAAATTTATGGCTACCTGTAGAATAATCGCAACCTGATCCCACATATTTATTTAAATTTAAATACAGTGATATTTGTGACGATATCTCATAAGATTTATTAGGGAAATGGGTAGGTATTTTAGGGGAATGTGTAGGTATCTTAGGGGGATGGATAGGAATTTTAGGGTATAGGTAGGACATTTTAGGTGGATGGGTAGGTATTTTAGGGGGATGGGTAGGTATTTTAAGGGGATGGGTACATATTTTAGGGGGATGGGTAGATGTTTTAGGGGGATGGGTAGATGTTTTAGGAAGATAAGTAGATATTTTAGGGGATGGGTAGGTATTATAGGTGCTGAGTAGGTATTTTAGGGGGAAAGGAAAGGTATTTTAGGTCTTAAGTTAGAGCTGGTAACTTTGCCACTTTTATAAAATCCAAGGATGATTCTCTTTTGATGATCCTTCGGAACTAACTAGAATATTTTTATTTTAAAAGTTGATTTCATCATCTGAATTTATATTTGCCTAATTTGTCTAATAACAGTAGACATTTCAAGTTTTGATACTCCCATATTGTTGTTCATTTTGACCAGTTAGGATATTTCAAAATTTATAGTAAAACAAAGACATATATAACAGTGCTACTCTGCCTTTTGTTTTTTTATATAGTAAGTGCAAATTTTCTCCGCAATAAAAACGTTATAATTGAAGGTAACTATATTTTCTTAGTAAGTAGCTACAATACTCCTTTTCATAAATTATTGCGCAATATCCAGCCTCATCTTGAAACTGAGACACTCGTTGTGAATTTTCCTCACATATTTTCTGCTTTGGAGCGGAAGATTTTATAATAACAACTCATCATCAGTATTATAGAGATAATCATTCTCAATAATAAGTTTCGCTAATTAATTATCAAGTTCCCTTACAAAAAGAATTATCTCCATTATTTTTTGCTGCGTTTCAGTGATAAACATTAAAAATAATCATTCGTTGGCAAGAAGGTGTCTGAGAAGGTTTATCTAGTATTCACAAAACAAATTACAGCTATTTTTTCAAACTAAAATCATAAAAAACTGCTATTTTAATAGCAACAATACATCACACGAGGCTCACGCTTCGAAGTACTTTATTATATATATTTTATACAACAAAAATGGACAAGGAAGATCAACATGAAGTTGAACTGGAGGTTGAAGATTTTCAAGAGCTCTTCAATGATATCTCAGTAGGTAAGTGATAGCAGATAGATACATGGACCTTCAACAAGTTAGACAGGGAAAACACAAGGATTATTATTCACTATATATTTGCTAAAAAATTGTTTATAATAAGCATATGAACAACACACAGGAGTACAGACATTTTATTATTTTTTTACAATATTTTCTTATATTTTCAGATCCAGCCAGCATTATTCTAACCGAGGATGATATATCTGACCCTCATGTCAAAATTGATATTGAAAAGCTGCCAAGTACAAAGTCGAACACCTGAAAAGCTGGCTAATATTTCGTGGCGATACATTACATGGGATTGACACACTCAAGGATGCACAAGTACGAGTTTTGCACTATATCGAAAGTAAAACCAGCAGTAGGATTGTAGATCCAACTCCAGAAAAAGTTTGGCTTAGGATAAAAGCAGAAAAAATGGGGATATTATTGAAACCTTTGTGGAAAGAAGGAACTATGCCAGCTGTGCCTGTTGAACTGAAGGCAGATATATCAAATCCATTAGACTTAACAGGATGGTCAAAATCGTTGACAGAAATGCCAAGCTTCACTGTAGAAAATATAAACATTTACAATAAAAAAGTCAACGAGACATATTGTAAAAATTCTACTGCAATAAAAAAACATTTCATACGTGGGTGGATCAATTTATTGAAGAAAATTTTCTTGATTCGACCAACATGTATGCGAAACACAGTGACTCATTATTTTTTTGAAAGGTGTGGCAAAGTAACCTGTGATGGTTCATTTGGCATATTAGAAGTAAAGTGTAGTGAACAGTATAAGGATATTGATCCCAAGACAATTTGTCACATATCACCCAATCCCTGTGTTGTTCTTGATAAAGATAGTGGTTTAATCAATATTAACAAAAAGCATTCATACTATCGGCAGGTGCAAATGCAGTTAGCTATCACTTGTCGTACTTGGTGTGATTTTGTATTTTACACATCGAAAGGTTTAGTGATCGATAGAGTTTTGTTTGATGAGAAATTTTGGGAAAAATTGCAGAAAAATATTCTAGATTTCTATTTCAAGTACATGCTTCCAGAAATTGTTGAATGTGACAAAGATTGAGTTAGAATCAAGACACAATATGTCATGTATATATACTGTATATATACTATATGTGAACAATATATATTTTATATTACTTTTTTATTTAATATATATAGCTTTGTGAAAAGCATTTGAACAGCTAAAAGGTTTTTTTCTAATGAAAGTTTCTTTTTTTAAAGTTATTCTCTCTTCAAGGTCTAACAGTCTAAGTCTATATATATATATACATTAAAGTTTGTATCTTATTTTAAAATAGGCTCTTGAAAGTTAGTCAACATTGCACAAACTGATATTATTTGATTCAGTGACCCTACGAACAACTTCACTTTCTGTAAACTGCTCACGCCCTTTTAGGAAAGACGGTATAATGAGTTCCACACCCAATGGATGGACATAATCGGCTATTAAAAATCCACGGTCTGCCATTATTGCATCTCCAGGTTCCCATAATTCTGGATACAAAAAGCCACTTTTGATAACAATGTTTTTGTCTGAAATACTTCCGGGATAAGCTGAAGATACAAATGTGAAGCCACCACCAGGTGCAATTCCAACTAAAACTTTAACAGTTGTGTGGCTTTTGTAATCAGAATACATGAGCTTATGTATCACAAGTGAGGATGGTACTGCTATTTTGAATTCGACACAGTCTATGATGCAGCGTACATTAGGGAATTTGTCCTTCATTGATACAGGCATGACTGCTTTTACTTGTTCCCTTGTAGGCCATATGCAAACAGATCCAAATTTTATATACATAAAATTTATCCAAGTTAATATCGTATTAGTTATCGTACCTTCTGATGCTTGAAAAAGATATGATAGGTGAAAAATATCAAAGTTTCGTCTTAGTCTCACCAATGTCAATAAGAAACTTTCTAATGGTGATAAAGTACGAGGTCTACCTCTTGATGAATCCCCCTTGATTTGTTGGTTGTTATATAATACAATGTTCTCGCCATTCTCACCAGCATTTAAAAATATTAATATTCCCCGGAAAATATCAACCGATGGCAAACCAGTGTAGTGATTGCATCCTTGATCTGATAACAGCACTTGTTCAACAAATTTACATTTAACTGTACTTTTATTTGCTTTCTAGGTCTTATTTTCTTCTATTAACATAGAAATTTGCTTTTTGTAAATCTGCTGATTTTTCTGTTTGAGTAGAAGAATCTACGGTAAAAAAATTATCTTCAAATACATCCATTTCAGGTTCAGGTTGTGCAATTTCTGACACCGAATTTCTGAATTTTTTTCGTGGAGATGGTCGGTCAACTGGTGGCTTTCTCCTACTCGAATCATCTTTTACCATTGTCTCAAAAAGTACAGGTCTTGCACCCTTCTTTAGACGTCTCAAAGTACCGCCGGGAGGTCGAATAATGTCCGTCTTAGAAAAGTGTTTTTCACACAGAACAGTGTGGTTAGTTACACGAAAGTTGTCCTTTCCATCCACACGTTTGATTCTACTACACCACACTTTTCTCTCACCAACATCTTTTGGAAACGTGAAAAAACTTGTTGCTGTTGAAATACGTTCACCTTCAAACTCTACTAAACCAGTATTGTCACAACCCCAGGCTGCACATTGCTTTCCAAGACTTTTTGTTCTTTGTTTACGTTTTTTTGACACACCATCCGCCATTGCGATTTTTATTATGAAGAAAGTACACAACGGCTACCTCGTTTTCGTGTTAACGCGATTACGTCATCGCGAATTTATGAAAAGGAGTATCAAAAGTACTGCGGCAGCAAAAGTTAGTATGGTTTAAGGTTTTTGTCTGACCAAATAACTTAATCTTAAGTTCGGTTAAAAGCTTTGACAACTTCTGGATGTTTGTATCCAATACTAAAATCCAATACTAAAATTTATATATAATATCAGTATACGTCAGTCTGTCACGCAGTATTGAGGCACACGAAATGCGGTAAATAAAGGACGGGCGAATTCATTCACAGGCCACCGACTAGTATTCAAATGATTGCTTGTCGGTTGAAAAAAAAATTGACAATTTTTCTAATAATATTTTGAACAAGATGATGGTAAAGGAATAAGAGAATGCAACAGAAGTTTATCACCAAACAATGTTCCACCTTAAAATTGGAAATGGGCATGTATAAATATCATTCATGACTATAAAATATTTGTTGACATATTTTTAAGATCCTTTAGGAGTGACTCATGATTCTTGCGTAAGTGTGGGAAAACTGATAATCGCAGCTTTTGTTTCCGCCCACTTGTTTCAAATCGATATGCTGCTAGCATTTTCATGAAAATTCATTGAATTTCATTTTAAGGAAGTCAATTCATTGTGTATGAGACATTAAAGAATAATTTCTCTCATGAAAACCTAATAATTTTTTTATTCCTATTAATTAGAACTTAATAACGGACATATAACTTCTTTTCTCCTTTTCGGCATTTAAAGATAAATCTAATTCTAATAGAATCAGCTTATACCTTGTTTCATTGCGAAATGTTTAGAAACCAGAAGGGGATTCTTTTGCGATTGATCATATATTATTCGGACGTCATTTCTATTTTTAATGTATATAAAGAAATTCTCCAGAAATTATCTATTTTTAAAATTCAAAGAACTTTTTGGCAATTCTAAGAAAGTTAATATTGCATTGTTGACACAAAGACAAAAATTCTGCGTTGAACAAATCCATAATGCACTTTCTGTTTATGTTTGTTTCTATGGTAACCCAACGAAATGCATTGTGGGTACGGTATACAAAACCTCTGACGGAAGCACGCAGAAGAAGGAAATGAAAAGGAACTAAAATTTCACTACATGTAAACCACCCTCGGTGCATGAGTTTATATTCATGAGTTGCTCATAACAACCAAAATTAGTCATGGGAATATTCAAGTATAAAAGCAGGACTCCTTTACCAAAATATTCATACTTGCTTTGAAGGACAACGGAGCAGCAGAAAGATACTAGAGAAATCATCATGTATACAAACTTCATTGGTTCGTACTAAATATTTTTCTTACTGTTTTTTTATAAAAATACTGAATGTTGCAATAATGAGCTTTGAAAATGCGAATTTGTAAGACTAATGGCCAGACTCAACACATCGAATGCATGATTTTTTACTTGTTGGTTTAAAATTTCTTAATTTCTAAAACTTTAAACCAACAAGTAAAAAATCATGCATTCGATGTGTTGAGTCTGGCCATTAGTCTTACAAATTCGCATTTTCAAAGCTCAATTTTAAACCAACAAGTAAAATTTCTCTCTTTCATTGCTTTTATTTAAAACATGGGAGTAAGTATTTTGTGTAAGTGACACACAAGTGAAATTACAGCACCTACCCGTACTCCGTAGGTCTTTTTAATGTTTCTGTCTTTGTGTAAGTCATTTCCATTTTAGTAACACTTGTCTAACGTTGTAAATGTTGTATGTGATAAATAATGTCATAAAATTATTGTACAATGACCAAGCAAGATTCCCAGTAAACACAAAGACGCTTAAAAGACGGCTTTTCTCGTCATTAGCTCGTCCAGACGTATTTTGACTTAAAAAGACGTCTCAACGACATCTTTAAAGGGCGTCTTAAAGACGTTTTCAAAACGTCTTGTGTTTACTGGGTTCTGAACTTAAACAAAAATGATCTCAATCTGCTTTAATTCATCTACATTCACTAAGCAACTATTAAAAACTTTTAGTACTGAAAATCTAATGACCAGAAGTAACCTTGCGTACTGTAAACTAATCCTAAACTCTTATAAATAAATAATGCAATGCAAACATTAATAGCAAATAAAGAGTGTTCTGATATTCTCACATTTCTGCTTCTTCTAGTTCTCTTGATCCTTCTAACTTCAAGTAGAGGAGAGGAAGAAAATACGAAGCCTTACGAGTTGATGACAATAAAGAATATCAAACATGCTGTAACAACTCAATTAAATCGATGCAGTACAATTCTCAAAAATGTAACTTGTCAATATGTAAGTTTTTATGATCTTGTTTGCGTTTGATTGTGTTCTAATGTGATAGATTGTGTTCCATTGCAATGGATTGTGTTAAAATGGGACGGATTATGTTCAAATGCGATGGATTGTGTCCAAATGGGACGGATTGTGTTCCAATGCCATGGAATGTGTTCCATTGCGATGGATTGTGTTCCAATGCCATAGATTGTGTTCAAATGGGACGGATTGTGTTCCAGTGCGATGGATTTTGTTCCAATGCAATGGATTGTGTTCCATTGCGATGGATTTTGTTCCATTGCGACGGATTGTGTTCCAGTGCGATGGATTTTGCTCCAATGCAATGGATTGTGTTCGGCTATTCTTATTATTTTTTGTTTGTGTTGTATTTCAAAATGTTGTTTTCTTGTACTTAGGGGAATGTAATCAGTGGTCGCGGTTGCAATCAAGTAAAGTTATGCAGCATATTCAATGTGCCTTTGGATGCAGATACTGTGAGGAGTTGTTTATTTTTCTCCATCGACTTCTTTGACCTTGTTTTATTGTTTGTTATATTTTCCTTGCGTGTGTTTTCTTCTTGTCTTTAGAATTTAGACATGATGCGTCAATTTCTAGCTATTGTTAAGATGTTAATGCCTGGCTTAGTTTCAGTAACTAGCGATGAAAAGTTCTCGCTTAAACGGCCATCCCTGATAACAAAATTAGAATCAATTTTTCCATGTTTTTCTCAGCTTCACCTCATCCTTTCTGGTGCCATTAAGGTAATGTTATTGTTTGTTGTTGTTGTTGTTGTTATTGTTATTGTTGTTGTTGATTGTTTATTTTGGCTTAATTGCTATTATCTAATACTTTAGACGTTGAAGAAAAAGGCTGGATTATCAAAGCCAGCGTTTCAAATCAAAAGCGGCTCGTTTCATACGTTTCCTATGAAAAAGGATTGCTCTGGCAGCAAACCAACATCAAAAGACGTGCAAAAGTTTGGACTAACTTATGAAGCCTACGTAACTATGAGAAGAATGACAGCTAAAATTCAGCTTAGGGGCACAAAAAAGTTGATTACACCTTATACAAAATGAACGTACACTTTACTAGTTATTGTACTACACAATTCTATTGTTAGACATATATTCACTAGTTATCTTATTTATTTTATTATGTAATGTTATTTAAATTTTTCCTTTACTAAAACAAAATTGAGTTGCGTATTAAATTATTGGTGAAATATATTTTGAAAAGCACACCTTAAACCTGACCGTCCTTATCTTTTCCGATGTGAGGACCGACCATATCAATAATGCTATCAATATACTTTCACCCTAATAAATTATTGAATTGGTGAGAACCTATGTTCGATATTATATATCATTACCTTATTGGAAGTAGAGAATGGTTTTGATCAATATTGTGTGGAGCTTGAAATGTCTTATAATCGCGTTTTTTAGTGCCAATGTGGTTACGTTGACTTAATTAGGTAAAAATAATAGCTGCGCATATGGGAATTATGTGCACTATTTGTCCGATATGAAATATTTGTTTTCGCAATAAACAACTGTTTGAAGTGGAAATAATAATAAAACCATTGAAATCAATATAGAAGTGTTGCAATGCGAAGCGCTATGTTTACGGTAAAAATTCCACTTTACATGGTAATTATAGAAGAATAAAAAAAGTGTTTTCTCATGGTATAAATGATCAGTAAACTAGATTTTAGATTTTCTTTCGCCTATACTAACGGTCTTCATACATAATTTAAACTATCTGCAATCATTCCAGGTTAAGGAAATTATAAGAAAGCATGATTTGCATTGCGCTCGTTATATACACCACAGATCTTACACAATGGCTGCTATCAGTAACATATTTAGAAAATTCTTTAGGTTCGTAAATTTTATATACAGTAAGTCTTAGGAGGTAGAAACTTAAGTTATAAGCCGATCAATTAAAAAATAGATTCCACCTAGCAGCCGCCTTTAAATTCATTATAATACCCGCGGTAGCGACAGAGAAATTCCCTGGAATTTTTTATGGCAGCGACGAGTGTAATGAGATTAGATGGGCATTAATTAGATTCATTGATTTTGCGTTGTTGAAATATAGCGAATTCGTTCGTTCATTCTTTCTGATTTTCAATTTGATCCTTCTTACAAAAACTACAATTATATGGATGACATCTTATGTACTAGGTTACAAATAATTAATAGAACTTATACCAACAAGATAACGGACTGTATAGCATTAGGTTCTAGTTTGGTGTAAAAGAAGTTCAAGATTTAACATTGCTTTTTTACTTCTAATAGTGTGCCAATTATGTTGCAATAAATTGGATAAAATTGGAGGTGCACGAAATCACAAAATCTTAGACCTGCATTAAAACAAATGACAATTGATACTATAACCTGTTATAAAAATTCACAGGTAACTAAGATATATGTCAATGCTAGATGTTGTATTTCGACATGTCAAATTTCGTTGATTTCAGTATAGAACTTTCGTTATGAGTCGTTATGTTTATTTTAATAGTTAATTAAAGGTCCGTGACGGATGGACAGGATAGAAATTGAGAAAAATGGAAATTGAATATTTTCAGTTGCTGCATCTCAAATTCTTAAGGTGGTTCCCCTAGAAAAAAACTATATCGCAGAGGATTGTCTTTTCTGAAGATACTTGATGAGGATATCATATTATGTGACAGTACGACAAAGTTAAGTCAAAAATTTCATTGGTTGGTTGCCATGGTTACCCGTTGCTAGGAGAAGTATAGGCAAAATATGACATTTTGCTGCTCGACGCTTAACCAAATAACTGAATAACATGCGTTATTTCAAGCGCCTTTTTGGCCGCTTTTGTTCCTCAAGGGTCACGTGTATGGATTGAGCGAAGCGCATTTTCGCAAGGCTGACTCGTCTTCCAGAGAACTGATGCGGTATTTTTTGGACGACAGAAAAGCTAAAACAGGGCGAAACAGGCAATATCTCGACAAAATAACCGAAAGACAAAACTTCGATTTGAAAATCGGTTTTGTTTAAACACCCATGGGACTTGGGTCATATGGGTATCAAAAAAGGGACTATACATGTTATATACCATTGAAAAGCTTATCTTTTAGGGTTTCAGAGAATCTATGTTGAAGGGACTAAAAGTGGCGTCATAGGAAAATACAGCACTTCTCCGCAGAGTGTGTAAAAAACCCTTTTTTCAGGCAAAAACAACATACATCGGATTTGTGACTAAATATTGCTGTGAATCGTTGAAAAATTATTTATTTTTGAAAAACTAAGTTACATTTACATCAAAAAATTATAAACAATGAAATTTAGCTTAAAATTTAGCTTACTCTCCTTCGCAGAGCTTAATTTTAATCGATTTTCGTGTTTTTTTGCTCCGAATTTAGCGTTTTTGATCGTTTTATGACATGTTCTTGGTTTATAATTTTTATATTTTAACTTGATCTTGTTTTTGCTTCATATATAGTCTGGAGTTTCTTTATTGAAGTGATCACATTTTGATTTTTCAGAAACAGATAGAATAAAGTATAACTAATAATAACTAAAAATAATGGATGAAGGATTTGTTCCAACGGAAGAAGAAGATGATTCCCTGGATGATGTGTTTTTTCAAATGTAAGTATACAATTTCACTTACTATTTAACTCAGTCTTTCTAGTTATTCGACTATAGCTAAATCCCAATCAACTTTTTTATAATTTTATTTTAGAAAATGTCTCAATGCATCATTTGCTCCACAGTAAACAAGGACACACTGGTTACACGGAGGTGTTTTTAGGCGTGTTTAACACAGATTATTTCAGAAAAAAGAGGGTTTCACTTGAAAAGAATTATGGTATCCGTTTTTTTTCTTTTAGGACTATTGATTATGAAAATATAATTTTTGACCAAACTTCCCCTTTAAATGTCTCTATAAGTAAGAAGGTTTAGATATGATTCCAACTTTATACATATAATTAAATTTCCTCTATGGCGAAGATCAAAAACTTTATTGATAGGTTTATAGCTAAGATAATGTCTAAAATAGATTATTTTGTATCGCAATGGGTATATGTTACATTGAAGGATTGTAAAAGGGTGTTATTTTTGTTATGTGTACAAAGAAAACGATGAAAAACGATAAATTCGGAGCAAAAACACACGAAGCCCCCCACTTTTTTGCCAAGAAGTTATGTTTTTTTATAAGGTGATCATGTGTTTTAATCAATTATTAATTGATCAATACATACATATGCACATACATATGCTCTGTATGAGATCAACAATGCTTCCAGCTCGTTTCAACACCATCTAGATTCTAAATTTCCAAAAAGATAGGACTGACAAACTAGACCTGATCAAAATTGCGAACGCATTTGTTCAATCGGACGAAAACAGAAAGCGAGTGTTCGGAAAATTTACAAAGGAGGACTGGTAGTTGTCATATACTATAGCCTTTCTCTGCATTATCTTTATTTTGCTTCGATGTTACTATTGCTTATTTTGAAAATATATCTTACATAAAATATGGCGTTTCTATATTTCTATATATACTTTCCTGCATTTTGTGAAGGCTTTCGAGCGCAATATTTCGGAATTTGAAGTATGTTTTAGCCAATCTAGGGGGCCGAAAGTTTAAAAGTTTTCTTAGCCCGTCGGCCCCAACCATGGTCGGGCCTCCTTTAATACTCAATAATTTAGCCCCTCCACTTTCAAAATTGCTCCGCCGGGCCTAATTAATATAGAGATGTGTTGTACTTTCAACAGTTTGTCAATTAGATTTGTTCTACCAGCCCTTTAACTGATCTATATGTTAGTCTGCCTGGGTGTGTGTTGTGTGTGCGGGCACCGTTAGACCATCGAAAGTAAAAGGTGCCTTTTTTACCACCTATAGTTATAGTTACTCTGGTTATACAAAAAAATACGCTATTTTACGTCAATGGTTTTATCAAAATTGTAAGTTTATGTATGTGTGTACTGCTAAATGTGTTCGACATATACTTTTATTTAGCTTCCGGCTCATACGTGAGTCAAATAAATGCAAATTTTAAAGGTGTAAATTTGTAAAAGATATCGACGATTACCATGAGAAACTAAATAGAATAAATACAATGGCGCTGATTTTATAGTCCTATTCAAAATGTTATGGCATATAATTTTCAATGTCTGTCTGTCTGAGTGCCTTTACCAAGGGACAAAAGTTAGTTTTCACATTAATAAACCTTGTGTTTCTGTGTGCAAATCCTATACATTATCCTATTATTTTGATCAGCGTAAAGAGGATTTAATCAAGGCAGGGGCGGATTTAGCTATGGTGTACTGGTGTAAATACGCCAGCAAAAATTCTGCTCAAAAAATTAAGGTGTATCTCTGTGAACCTTTTGCTCTCTGATTTTTACGCCCATTATTAAAATGAACTAGAATAACGGCCGCCAGAGTCCGTCGCGTATAAAACTGATTTTCGGGGTCCCGCCCCCCGCCGTTTGGGTTTTGTGGTCCTGTTTTTGTGTCAATTTAGCCGAATGCGGCTGTTTCATCCTGGGAAATTTTTGATATCCTAATCGGTACCGGCTCAGTTCAACTGATGTAAGCTGCGCATTCTTCTGGGCAAAAAATATCCTGGTGTATTTCTCTAGTGTAGCCAACTATGGAATCCTTTTCTGACATTAATAGAGTTATCTATATACAGTATACTCTCGATAAGTGATACACCGGATAACTAGGACGCCCGCTATGTAGTACACTTTTTCTCGGTCCCTTGAACTTGCTTACCCTATTCAAGCAAAAAAACTTCGCATAACTGGGACCCCGCGGATAACTAGGACGCCCGCTATGTAGTACACTTTTTCTCGGTCCCTTGAGGCAAAAACTTCGGATAAGTGGGACATGCAATGGAATGACTTCATATTTTTTTCTTGAAACAGAAGACATTGCATTGATTTTAATCAAAAACTTGTCAACAAATCTATTCTACACATTGGTTGTTTCTTCACGTTGTTTCTTATGTTATATTAAATGGAATAGAAAAGTAAATGTAATTATCACCATTTCTTATTTATGAATTTAGCCTCAAAGTCCTCTTGTTCGCTAAGTTTTACAAAAAATCTCTCGATAACTAGGACAAATTAAGCCTTTGTATGAAAACCCTACTTACAAGGAAATTCGGATAAGTAGGACGCCCGCTAAGTAGTACACTTTTGTTCGGTCCCTTGAGTGTCCCACTTATCGAGAGTATACTGTATAACTGGAAGCTATTGTTAGTTAACCTAAAAGATGTTAAAAAAGGACGCCAGTGATAGCCAACTGGTGTAAAATGAAAATTATACGGCATGACGATCCAGGACATATATTCAGGTGAGTGATCTGCAAACTTTCTCTTTTACGACCGCTGTGAAACAGGTCAGTGTTTTTTTACTTGATTTATGTCTTCGAAGATTTGGAGCGAGATGTAAAGTAAAGCACCATATTTCGACATGTATTGGAGAACTATCAAATTTGGATGCAAGAGTTGGGAAGAAAAAGTTGGACTGAATCTCTCAGACACTACTGAATGCTCACTTGGTAAAATTTCCTACAGAGTCTATTTGTAGATGTTTAAGGTAAGAAATTTTATTTGTTTGCTTGTGTATTTTTTAATATAAATTTTAAATACAGAAATAGTTACTAGCTGCCTAGCTACTCACATGATAAGTTCAAATACCAGCAAGTAAAATTTTCAGCAGAATTTTTATAAACAGTGTGTTTTGTTTATATTTGAACTTTTATCTTTTATCTTCAATAAATGCGTCTAATCAATAATATATATAGACTTAGTTATTATAGTTTATTTGTTTGTTTTATTTTTTCATTTTAACATTTTGTTTTTGCAGAAAACTTTAACTATCGTCTATAAATAATAGAAAAAACATTTTTATTTAGATCTACTGGAAACGGCAATTGTTTATACAATTCTGTTTCAATATTAATTGTTGGAAATGAGAGCCTTTGCTATCTACTTCGAGCTGTCGTTTCGATTGAGCTGCGTTTACATTCAAACTTCTATGCTTCACATAATGTTGACAAACAGATTATGGAGAACTTCCCTCGTAATGAAAGAGGACTTTTTGCATCAATATTTCCTCATGATGTTGCTGATGAATTTACAGGAAATAAAAAAATACAAGATTCTGCTCTGTAATGGATATGCTTGCTCTTGCAATAGTTATTGGGAAAAATATTAAAACCGTATACTCTCATGATATAGGTGACATCCATGGAAGTTTTGATAATGGGTTGATTACCCCAATTACACCTATACTTAGCAAAGATGAGTCTGAGAGATGATTTTAAGCTATTTTAGCCGTTTAAGGGCGTTAAAGGGCGTTGGCTTCCAGGGCGACCCGTTGGGGGGCTCACAACGCCCCCAAACCCCCAGTTGTAAAATTACCACCCTGGCGGGCGGTGAAGCCTCTTTGAGTCTTTTTTACACCAATCAAAAAAAATCCTAGATCCGTCCCTGCAAGGGATAACGAGTAGCTAGTTATAAAAAATCTAAAAAAGGTTTTTTAAGCGGCTTAGACATCGTCGTATATTTTATTTAAAAAAAATCATACAATGTTCAAACATCGCACTGTTTCGTTGTCAAAAAAACACTCTTACAAAATTCAAGCATTGCCGTATTTTGTTTTAGAAAATCTCTAGGAACCTTATTTCTTTATAGCATTCAAACTGGGTAACTAACTATTTAACAGACGCTGGGGAGCGTCTAGTTATGCCACAACGTAGCAACAGAGCAACGAATCCTTCTTGAAGTTCTATCAAAGGAGACATTCTGTCCAGTTGATATTTTCTGCATTGGTAAACATTTGATCAGCTCAAACAATCTCCGTGTTTTTGCTGTTCTTGACCTTGGAAATATGGCCAACAAGATGTCCGTTTCTTTCAATTCTATACTATGTATTTGTTTTAAATAGGTGGAAGGTAAATAATGACCAACTGTCGTACAGTTAACTCCATCCATTACAATTTTTTGGTCTCTCACCTTTGGAAACTTGTCAAGGCTCTATTAAAATCATTGTGGCCTAAATGTAAAAACGTGCAAAAGTCTACCAATATAAGTTGTTAACAAATATGAAAAGAATTTAAAGTACAATAAACATCCGCTATCTCACCTGTTCGCTATCCGGAACACTCATTATCTTACTTTTTTCTTCCATGTACTAAGCATATACACTGACTTTCTATGAAAAAAATAAAAAATTTGGACTCATAATTTACCTGGACGGAGAATAAGTCGTATACATTAATTAGAAATTTTGGACTAAAGAAATATCCGAAGATATTGATGTCCCAAAATTTTCCATAGCTACAGGACTAATTTTAAATGAAAAGTAACCGGAAATGAAAAGTTCTGAAAAAATATTGCCCAAAATTAAATTTCATAACAATTTTAGTTATAAGTTGCCACTGTCACTGATATTGCCATAGAAAGCAATGTCTTCATAGCCGGCAAAACTATCTTGTCTTTTACCTTTATAGCTTCTTAAAATCTACGCTTAATTCGATGTTTTTCAATATTTGTAAGGTGTTAAAGAAAAAGCTACATGTACTGCATTCTCTATAATTAACAGACCCTCCAAAAGGCGCACACCTCTGATTGACGGACAAATTTTTTTACCCCGGCCGAATTGTTGTCAAAGTCTCATAGAAAACAAGCAATTAGCAGACACCTTATAAAAAACAATTTAGACATAAAATGGGTATTGTTGAATTTCTTTTTTTCTAATAGCGGACAGCTGAAGAAAATGATGCAACTGCTCTTTAAATTATTTTCTATAGTAAAATGACGAAAGAAAAAAAAGTATTTTACTGTCTTACCGTCGTTGCTATTTTAAACACTTAGAAAAAGTAAACTTTCGCTCTTTTTTTTTTTTTTTTTTTATCTGAAACAATCATGCAAACCCCTCCCAAAATACCCGTAATCGATATGTCGAAAATAAACCCAAAAATGTCAACTTTTCAAAAGTCGGACGCCTCTAATTAGCGAACAGATCCTTTTGCACTGTTCGGTAAAGTCTTCGGACATTTTGTTCTGCGAATTGCAGCGACCGTTGACCCCACAAATGCCATGTGGCCGTGTAAATATATTAAGTCTTTGCTTATCCTAAAATAGTCTCATGTTACGTGGTTTGGGTTTCTTTTCATGATAATATTTATGACCTTAATTGAAGCGTCCAAAATTTGCCCAAACACTGGGTTAAAATGTCCGAAAATATATTGTCTGAAAATGCTTTATCCGAAAATATTTCCACACTTTTCAAACTAAGTCATTCCAATTGGTAGACTCGAAACGTGGGCTATTCTAAACACTGTACATTATTACTGATATAAATATTTTACGGGGAGAAAGTTTCGCGTTTTCACGTTTTTTAGCCATTTCCGCGAGAGTGAGTCCCCGCGAAAAGACTGACAAGCGAATTCGTGATAGTTTATTCCACGCTTTTCAAATTTAGTCATTCCAATTTGCTGGGCTCCACACGGGGATAGCGGAAGGCGGACAACGTGAACGAAGTACAGTTTTATTTTTAAGAATCTAGCTGTCTCTCGTTTTTTGCGAGTTTTTTGTCGACTATTCTGAACACTGAACATTATTACTAATATAAATATTTTACGGGGAGAAAGTTTTCGCGTTTTTTAGCGAAAGTGATTCCCCGCGAAAAAGACTGTCAAGCGGATTTAGTGATAGTTTATTCCACGCGAAATAGCCTAGAAAGCCAAATCGTGAAAGTTAGATTTAAAAAAAAAAAATTCATGTTTTTTTTCACGTATTTTTCTTTCGACAACACAAGTATTATATCAGTCTAAATCAATATTATTGGCTTTTCATGTTTTTTCTAGATAAACTTCTAATGGAGAAAGAAAAATTCATGTTTGATGAAAACAAATCTGTTTACTTGTCAAAAGTGCGCACTCGTACTGCTCCTCTTAAATGTATAGAAATATAGAACAAATCTTTTCTCGATTTTAACTACCTTATAGTCAGAAATTTTCGCGACATTTTAATTTCGCGATAAAAATTTTGGGACAATTTCGCGATTTTTATTTTCGCGATTCGTTGCCTTGAATTTTTTTCGCGACATTTAATTTTCGCGAATTTCATAGAGTTACGGAGTTGAGGAAAAACAAAATATGATTTTTAAGTACGTTTTTCTACTCTAATAATGACATCTGTAAAAGGAAGCTTTTTTTTATAAAAGGTCAATGTTATAATCAATAAGGTAGCGGAAGAACCTTTATTTTTGTTCAAGCGTGGATAGTACAACCTTTCAAACTCGCCTCGGCGTTTGCCTAAATAATGGTATTGACGTTAATAATGTGCCTATACCGGTTGAAAATCGAAGCTTCTCCACTGCCATAGGTAAATGTTGAAGTGAATTTCAATGATGTAACATAAAACAACAAACAAAATATACTCTCGATAAGAGTTTTTAAAGTAGATGTTGGTCACAGTGATAACGGGGATGAGAACACTGTTGATTTTCAACATGTTACAGAATCTGTTATAGTAATAGACTAATTTTCATTTCTTGTCTTGTCTTAATTATATCTCATCCCTATGTTATATAATGTTTTTATTCAAGACTTTCCCGACCTTTAAAATCAGTCTCGCCATTTACCTAGGGAGGAGAGGTCTTGTTCTTCATTTCAGCCAGAATAGGCTGTAAATCAAGGTCAAAACCCACCTCCATAGGAAAATGTCGAAACGAAATCCCATACTGTCTTTTAGACCCATGTCCTCCGACCTCTTCTGGCCTTTTTGGTATCTGGTTAGGAATGTCACTAGGGATAAAAGAATTAAAACAGAAGAGGTTTAGGTGTAAGAGTTAGACAGGAAAGTTTAAAAAAAGAGGAAATTTCATAAAAAAGGAGAGCGATGATTTATAACACAAAATGCCATTTAGGTTAACAGGCAAACCGCCTTCTAAAATTATGTTTAAAAGTCCATTTCTTCCTTAATTTTCCCGGGTTTTATCAAACTGGGTATCACCAGAATTATTTTGTTGCGAAAATTTTACGTCTGCTACCCTGTGGAGTCTAAAAAATGAAGAAAAAAAGAAAATATTTCGCGGTTTTTATTTTCGCGATTTCGTCAATTAATTTTTTTTCGCGGCATTTTAATTTCGCGAAAATGCCCAAAAATCGCGAAAATCGCGAAAATTAGTTGTCGCGAAAATTTCTGACTATAAATGTCACGTACGAAACAACATAAAAAACATTTTTTTACGGAGCAATATTACTTTGACATGCGTTGAAATAAATTATTATGTATAAAAAAATTAGTTTAAATAATTAGCAACCTCTTGGCTAAAGTTATTAGAAATCACACGTTTCAGTTTTTCTTACTGCATCATTTCAAAAGTTCAGGAACAATTTCTTGGCATCTTTCATTCAAAAAATTAATTTTTTCTTTGTCCAAGTAATTCTGATGGTCACCAATGACTCCTTTACGAACAAAATCTGTAAGAGATACACAAGTCAAATATTTTTTCATAACATATTATATATAACTTTTGTTTACATTTTTAACTGGCTAGAACAAATCGTGATAAAACAAGGCAGTCGGAAATCTGTGACCTTAATACCCTAAATAAGGACCGAAGACCCCACAGAAAGACCCTATAAGAGGACCCAAGACCCAGACACATAAAGAAGGATCCAGGACCCAACAAAAGCTAGAAAAAGCTTTCACATGTGGTATTCTAAATATAGTAAACACTTGAACCGCCTTGATGTAGAACGTTTCATAATTCAAATTAATAACAACTTCTTAAAAGTTCAATGAACCAAGTAGTTCAATATTCCATTAGTTCAGAAATTAGAATATTAGCATTTGAGTGTCTTAGTTTTTAGATGTTTGGAACATGCGCTTAACTTTGGCCACTGTATTTTAGTTGTTTCTTGGAGCTTTTTGTCGTTTCTTGGTTGTTTCTAGCCGTTTCCTGGTTGTTTTTGTTCGTTTTCTGTTTCATTAAAACTTCTTCCCTCAAGACTTTTAGGAATACTGACGGTGGCTGTTTTGATAATGGGGGACCTGAAAAAGAAAAAAACTTTTGTAAAAATTAAACGACAATACAATTTTAACACAAGTTGAATTAACACTAGATTGTGGAATAATTTGGGTGCTAAAATTATCTGATGTTGGAGCTAATATGAAAGAGGCATATATACTTATTTAGAAATAGACAAAAACACTTTAGGCAAACAAAAAAATAATTATCAGAAATCGAAACACAACATAAAAGAACATGTTCAAAAAAGAGCGTTAAATAATAATAAAAAATCCAACTGTGGCAGCTATTAGTCATGTTTGTGCTTTCTCAGTCCCATCACTTTAGATTCTCAATCTAAAGTGCAATAACCCTGGCAAAAAGTAATTAATTCATGTGGTGTGTTGGTGTGGTGTGATGTGGTGGCCTGATGACATTAGCATAAAAATAACTTTGTATTTGCTATGCTTTTCGAGTTTCACAATTAAGGCATTTTGAAAGAGGATTTTTTAAAGAGAGTTGCAAATTCTGGCCAAACAGTAACAAATAGGTAAACTAGCTTTTTGCTAAACAATTCTTGAACGAGGTATTCTACTTTTTTATTATACATCATACATTATTATTTAAATTAGATCTGGGACATATAACATTCTATGGTCATGGTATATATATAGGGTTAATCAGGTGGATAGTGAAAGGCTTTGCTTACAACTTAGGCTCTTTTGGAAATATATACATCATCTTATATTTTACGTCTAATAAAATGAGACCGACAATCAGTTAGCCTTGAAAAAACTGGAATTTTTTTGATTCCGTGAGCTATTTCGAAAGAAACCAGCTTTGTTTCTTAAGCACAAATTTAATTAGCATGAAATGCACCTGAAAATGGTAGCAGTATTTTATTAGGACAAGAACAATAAAAAATGGGGGGTGTTTATCAGAGGATATACGGTATTCTAACACTGTACCTTATTATAATGTGTACATACTAATATTAATTAATTAAAATTACCTTAAAAATAGTAAAACGGGGAATAATACACTAATAATGAATCTTTAAAGTCGTAACCGATGCCAACTTTTTTCAAAAAAGCAGGCACGACATAGTACGCACTCAAATCTGTCCTCTTAAATATATATAGACGATAAGAAACGCTTTTTCTCAAATTTAAAATTGAAACTAATGTAACGTCAAAATTTTAGGAACAGTGCCAACACAATACAAAATAACAAGAAAAAATATTTTTATGGAGCAGTATTAATTCAAAATACGTTGCAGCAGTAAATTATTATGTATCAAAAATTCAGTAAAAAATACTTAGCAACCTCTATAAAAAAAAAAATCATTTTAAAAGTTCCGGAACAATTTCTTGGCATCTTTCATTCAAAAACTTGATTTGTTCTTCATCCAAGTAATTCTGATGGTCACCAATGACTCCTTTGCGCACAAAATCTTTTATTGATGGAACACTCAATTCTTTTCTCATGCGTTTAAAATCAGCTGCTTCTTTTAATGTAGACATCAATTCAGATGTCATTTCTACACCAACAAATTTTGCAAGTTTTGTAACAGTTTCCTCAAAATTTCTGATGAAATCCTCATAATGTAACAAAAGAGTATTTTCATCAGAAGCATCTAGCCACCCTCTATACCATTGATACCAATCTCCGTAAAGAATTGCACCTGACATAAACATTTTGTAAAATGTTTCAAACTCGAGAGAATTATATATTTCTTTTGGGTTGTTGCTATCATTCTTATAGAAGTAATACGTAGATACCAAGGTATCTTTTACATCTCGTGCAACAATAACCTTTTTTGCCTTTCCAGATTTTGGTGCTAGCCAAATTGGTAAATGCGTTTTTAATAAACGCTGTGGAGCATCTTGCAATGTCTTCGCACAATTGTAGCCAACATATCCTTTTTGAAGGTCTTGAAATTCTAGAAAAGGAGACATTTCGTCCATTCTATTTTCCTTAGTGTTGAGCACTCGATCAGCTCCATACATCATTACCAACAACAATCTCCTTGTTATTGTTGTTCCTGACCTTGTATACGTGGCCAACAAGATGTCTGTTTTTTTCAATTCCATACTACGTATTTGTTCCAAATAGTTTGGAGGCATATAATGCCCAATTGGCATACAGTTCACTCCATCTGTTACAATTTGTTGGTCTTTCACCTTTGGAAACTCGTCAGTGCAAGGTTTTACTGAAATCATTATTACTGAAACAAAAATAACAAAATTCGGTCAATGAAAGATCTTCACAAATACGATGAAAGATGAATGGACAGTAGTATTTGCATATACAATATTGTCAGGGTGAATGCGTTGTACACTAATTTGCTTGCAAACCATCAATTCTATTTTACTATTGGGAATATGGCAAATTGATAGTGGTAGTTAATATTTATTATTGTTGGAACAAAGAAACAGAGTTTTTAAAACTAATTAGATTCAACCTAAAAGCTATAACAACACAAACACAGCTGTTATATAAAGTGGTATGTAATTCATTGAGTGTAATAACACATATTTCCAATTGTTCACCAAAAAGATAAAAACAAAATACAAAAGTTAAGAGAACCCTAGGTATAAAAGATGTTGGACTTATTATTATATATATAGAGGTTTATAAGTTGGTCAAGAATACTTTTTAAATTTTTTACAAGCTTTTTTTGTTGTCAAGACATTCACAATTTCAGATTTAATAACACTGCATAAATTATGATATTTAAGTAATAGCAAAGTTTGACATTTTCTGTCATCAGTAACTTTATACCTGTTATGGAAGTTGTATTCAAACATATTAATGCATAGATAATATAAAGTGAATTGATAAACATATTTTTTTTGCCAAAATGACACTTGTTTAGTTGACCCCAGCCTTTTAATTTTTCGCTGATGACCCAATACCTCAGGATCTGCAACTTGGTTTGGAATAAAATTTTCTGGGTAAGCTTTTAATCATACTCACTTCTAATAAAAAACTTCTATCTAAATTGAAGGGTACAAAATCTTTTTGCAGGAATCCCTCAATTCACGACGCAGCATAAAATATCAGAGCAGGAAACGTTGCAACCGTTCTGATTAGTCTCTTGAAACAGCTCAAAATATTATCGATGAGAATCTAGGGGCCAGTTATTGACAAAAGCGAGCTTGAAAAAGGCTTTCTCGAATTTTTTTTATCACATCAGAAAGGGCCTGGGAACGATAATTATTATAGGTTTAATAATGGCACTTTTAAACAGGAGATTCAGCATATTTTTATTCTTAGAAAATGCAGTGCTGGTTGATACCTTGCAACTTGTACAATCTGCATGTTCTGATTTGTCAAGAACATCAATAATTATTTAAAGGGACTAGCCATGGAACTGGATACAAAACACCGAGTTAGGCCACAAGTAAAAGAGTTACGCAGTGTTGAACACCGATGGAGCAATTAATAACAACCGTAAACTGCGCAAAACATTCAGGTGGAGCGCTTGGTACAGGTATGCAGTAAATAGAGTGAACATAAACGGCATATCAGAAAAGTGAGACGTGATACCCTATATGTGAGACCCGATACTCTGACGCCGATACCCGAGACAGAATATCCTGATATCGATTCCCGATACCCTGTTGTTGTTTTTCTTGATTTTTTTCGGCGATGTTTTATTTTAATGAAAATCCTAATTTTTTCTCATTATTTTCTTGTTTTTTCAACGTAACATATCAGAGATGATATGTTGGTTTACTCAAAGAAATGCGCACGTTCGATAAATGAATAATTAATGAGAACGTCCAGGTTAAGCGATAATGCGAAAGTGCCTGTTCGATGGATCAAATGAAAGGAAAAAGCAAAGAGTAAAGGTCGTGTTTTTAGTGAATTTATAGTAATTTTACAAGGCACACCTATAATATCAGAAACTTAGTAGACCTTTCTAAAGAGAAAAACGCTGGTAAAAAGAAAACGAAGGCAACTCAGAGACAAAAGGGATGAGCTAACGTTAAAAAGGTTCTGATTACATATTTAATCGATCCATCGGCTTCTGCACAAACGAAAACATCATCTACGCTACCGTTGTCGCAGCCTACTATTGTTTCAACTACTTCACAGACACATATTTCATATTCAACGCAACCAATAGTATCATCCGCGCCTTCAATACAAACATCTTTAATACTACCATCAACGCAACCTATTCCACCTTCAACAACAGTGAATAAAACCAGCACCACCTGAAGGGTGGGAGGGACCAGACATGGTTATGTCTGGTCCCTTCTCAACTATACACCCACAAAATGTATCAACTTGCTATGGTTGTGGAGGAAAATTTCAATCAAATATTCCATCGGACAATATACAAAATTTAATCGTGGTTTGAAAACCAAAAGGAGTTATTTCGACCCTACAACGAAAAAATAAACATTCTCTAATGAATATAATATAAAAAAGTCTATTATCACTTTAATCATGCATGTTTGAGCAGACAAAATAATTTTTTTGATGCTAGTTTCATTGTAGTTCCTGGTGATATGAAACTGGTGCAACAAATATTTCCGTATAACGAAGAAATATACATATCAGAATGTGTTTTTATTATCGTTCATATTCAACAACAACAACAAAAAATGATAATAAAAAAAAATAATCAGGGTATCGGGTCTCGGGTATCGGTATCAGGGTATTGGGTATCGGTGTCAGGGTATTGGGTATCGGTGTCAGGGTATTGGGTCTCAGGTATCGGGTCTCGGGTATCACATAGGGTATCGGGTCTCACTTTTCTCATATGCCAACACAAACAACATTATAATGTTTCGAGTATATATATAATACTTTTTCAAAAAATAACTTTCCTGTACATTTAGTTGAATCAAAAACACAGTGTACAACCTGCTGTTACCCAACCATAGCAAAAACAGCTGGCCAAGCTTTTTTTTATTTTTCAAAAAATGTTCCTGGTGAAAGTACAGGTAAACAATGTCGCACATCCACAGGCCTTTTCAGGAGAGGCGTGCAATAGCACGCGCACACCTCCACACACACGCAAAATGGCTTAGGCGTGCTATTGATAGCACCTGCAAAATGTCAAATTTTATAAGAAGTTAACCAGTGCAGCACACCCAAAAACACACCTAAAATACTTGAGGCGTGCTTTTTGGCACACACGTATTAAAATTTTCCTGAAAAGGCCTGCATCCATATAGGTATAAATACCCTTTTCCAAAAAAAAAACTTTATCTCAACTTAGGCCTTCGTAACACAGGGCTAAGCGCTTAGTACAGGTTCACCGTGTCACACATCCGATAATAATAATAAAAATACAGTTTAAAACCTATTTTTACCCTGTTAAGCAGAAACAATCATGCAACATCCAAGTTGCTGTGCAAGTTTAAAAATTAATTGTGGCACCCAACTGAGTGCTCAGTACAGGTAAAACATCTTGCAATCTGTATAGATGTTTACTTTTAAGCAGTAAGTTTTTTGGCTCTTGCATCTGTGTGGCAGGATAAAAGATGCTAGGATTTAGTGAAGAAAGGACTTTTCCTGTGGAATTCTCCTCTGTGAGAAGAAATCCACAGGAAAACATTGTTGAGGTTTTAAACTATTATATACTAGTCGATAAGGCCCGTGGAAGAATCCACTCAGGCAGAATATTAGGTTGTTTTGCAGATTTTGCTAACGTCAGCAGTACATATACAAAAAAATTTGGCGAAATGTAGCTTATCTGTTGCCTGTAATGCGTACAGATTGAAACGTTGATAAAAATAATGTATAGGATCATGTGTTCACAAATGCATAAGGAGATACAAGTGTTTTAAATATTTGCTGACGTCAGTAAAGTCATCTAAAGTACAAAAAAAAAAATCTTTAGAAATTTACACTGTAAAATCCACTTAGGCAGGAGTACATTAGAAAAGAGAACCGTAACTTGTATTTTGATGACGTCTGCCAGGACCTGTCAATACACAATATTTTTTTCCTGAAATTGGTTGACACGTTGCTTCCAATGTGTGGAGCTTGAAACGCTAATAAAAATAATGCATAGAATCATGCACAAGACCAACAATAATAATAAAGTCAGAAATAACACATCACAAATATTTACATCTTATAAAGTTACATCTTATTAGGTTTGCTTACGTTGAAAACCTTTAATATTTTAATAAGAAGTGTCAAAAACATCAAATTTATATCTGGAAAATCATTTATTCGGTTACATACTATCCTGTTCCCCAAGAATATACACAAAATGTAAAAATTAAAGTAAATTAAGTAAATTTTGAATCAACAAAGATATTATTTTTGGAATATATACGCTCCGTCCTCACAAAAGTTTACACAAAATGTAAAACAGATCGGTTTTTGAGGAGCATGTTCTATATTGCCATTGCCCATAAATCTTCCACAAAAAGGTTATGAAACACATCAATTTATAGAAAAATCAGGCATTTCATACAATAGAAAAAACAAAAAAGTTTTGGTCAGAACAATTAGTAATTTTTTCATTATCACCAAACACCAATGTTATATTACTACAATTTTAAAATCCTCAACAAAAACGTGAAACCATACAGTTTAGTTTTCCCCAACAAAGGTTTATAATACCAAATGTGAAAAAGCCATTAGCTTACACAACAGCCTTCAGTGGAGTCCAATTCCACAAAAATTTGTTCTTTCTGTATTATATATATTGCATGTGGTCTATTCCCACAAAAGTTTACACAAAATTAAAAAAAACAACATAAACAAAAACACGAACAACCATACCATCCTCTCATAAATCAAAATAAATTCATAAACCCACGTAAATTGCCAATCAAATGTCTACAAACCCCTGTAAAAATAACCTGGCATTTTTACATGTAGGCTGACAAAAGTTTAGGATGTCAGAAACAAAACAATAAAAAATAACTTAACACGCACGCTTTAAATTCTGAAAAAATTTATTCCACTTGTCATATTGCATGTGGTCCCCTTGTAAAGTTTACAGGAAATGTGAAAATAATTAACTCTTATGGGCATAAAAATACATCCTACTATCCTGCAAAAGTTTAAGTCTTTGAAAGATTTTGTAGGTATAGCTAGCTAGCTTGTTCATCAAAATTCCTGCTCATAAAAGAAGAGAAGTTTGGAAACTAAGGTAGGTAGCTATAGATAATTAAAAAAGAGGAATAACAACATAAATCATAGGTTAGAGCTAGCCATGGGGTGGGGGAGTAGGACTTGGAGGCTAACATTAGGCCATTATCAAAAATATGTTATGTTCGCGTCCTGAAGACCCCGCAAAAATGAGTCGGTCGGTCGGTCGGGCGTATTTTTTCCCGGGATTTTCAGATGGGGGCAAAATTCGTTCCCAGGGCCAAAAAACAGTATAGCGCCACTCGACAGACCCTTTTTTCGCCGCCCTGTCTGTAAACTTGCCATGAGTACCCTAAAGATATTAATTTTTACGGGAATTAATTTTCGCGAGTTTTAGTCAATTTTGGGAAAATTAGTTCTCACGAATTTTTTTTTTCAAATATATATCGTTTGGATCAAAAAGTTTTTTCCGGGTTTTTTCCGACTTACCGACTCGGGTTTTTATTGCCAAAAGTGAGTCGGTCGGAGGACGCGAACATAACATATTTTTGATGGCGGCCTTAGGCAGCTAAACAGGGCTAAACTTTAGAATACCATCGCAAAAATTGATCTACACAAGAATGAGAACCAACGAGCCAACGACCAATTTATCAGATTATACCTAGAATAAATCCCACCAACGAGCCAACGACTACTTCCTAGTCCCCGTCCCCTCCTACGCGTGGTATTCCCCAAGCTAACGCGGATAAGAATACAACACAAAAATCACTAAGCATAACATTTAATGAATTATTATGTATTCTCTTAGTACAAATTATAGGGAAATTTTAAATAACAGTCAATTTTGCCAAGGTAAAACAAAAGTAATGTAAAATTAATAACATTACAGTTCAACAAACCAAAGTTTTCCATTTGTTGTCAGCTAACAGCTTTATGTAGCATTTTGAATTTTAGGACAATACATTAGTTACGCGCCAAGGCATCATTAATTATGCAACAAATTGTAAACAAATATGGCTACGTACGCGGTAAAAGATAAAACTTTAAGAATTTGAGGCTTTTAAGTGGCTTTTCCTGGAAAATGCGAGTCTGCTTGCTCCAGCGACATAAAAACTAAACGTCAAAAAATATCAGAGTTCTTACTATTTGTGATTTCAAATCCACTTCAAACTCTAGCCTTTATTTTCTACTTCTGACTTTACTTTACATCTGGCTCCACTTCTCACTTCACTTTTCTACTTCTTCACTTGGTCTCTTTTTTTTTAAATATATAGCTATGCTTTTTCGAACCACTTTTTTCATTTTTTTCTAGATAAAGGGATCGTTCTTTTGTGCTTTTTTTAGTGGCCTTTATTTTTCTACTTCTAACTTTACTTCTAGCTCCACTTCAGAGATAGTAAAATGTATGTTCTGGGACAGGAAACGGGAAACGGGAAACGGGAAACAACAACAACACCAACAACAAGTCCCGGAATCCCTGAAATCTCTAATTCCGGGAGTCCCACCCCACCCCGAAATCGATAATTCCGACGCATGCGCAGTTGAGTAGG
This sequence comes from Hydractinia echinata, assembly GCA_030067915.1. NCBI lineage: Eukaryota > Metazoa > Cnidaria > Hydrozoa > Anthoathecata > Hydractiniidae > Hydractinia > Hydractinia echinata. The sequence goes on along the minus strand of JASGCC010000036.1, from coordinate 1,280,840 downwards.
GGAAAGTCCCAATGTCCCAGAATCTTTTAGTTGAGGTCTATATATAATAAATATGAACGCTTATACAATCAAAGAATTAAAAAATATCGCAAGGGATCGTGGACTTGTGAGATATTCCAAGCTATGCAAGGCTGATTTGGTTGCCCTGCTGGAGCAACCGGCTGCACCTGCTATACCACCAGAGGATGTACCGCAGAGACCATCCAGGAGGGCCGGACGACGAAACCCAGTCAGACCAGCGACTATTCTACCAACACCAAAGGCCATGAACATGTTCGAACTACAGGAGATGGTAAAGAGTCGATCGGTCGTGAAAAACAAGATGCGCGAATGGTACAACTGGCTAGTGGACGCTGTTCCCGAGCCTATAAAGAAGGGTGTAAATAGCGTATATAATACGTTCAAAAACAATGTGATGAACCTCTACAACAGGGCCACGGGTGCAACACTTCATGATGAGGTTCAGCAAGAGGCAAGGGAGGATCATGCTGAAAACAGGCAGCAACCGGATCAAGACTTCACACCCCAGGAGCATAAGCAAGCCCACGGCAGGACCTTCCGGAGCTTCCGCATCCCTGGTATGGATGGCACGGATATCGACGGGTATTTAGGGATGGTGCGATCACACGTGAAAACCCTGATCGAGAACCAGGTAGAGGAGATGGGATCGGCGAAAGCGCAGTGCTCCCTCTGGATCCAGTGGAAAAATCCGGTGGAGGGTGCCAGTGAGTTGTTCATCGAGGTCGATAAGGTATTCAATAGCAGCATGACACCTGTCTTCCAGGGTAGCGACGTGGAAGAGGTGCTGGATACAATGCTCGCTCAGATCAAAACTCATGTGGAGAATCCAGCGCTGCCCAAGAGCGGTTTTAGCATCGGTCGAATTATGCATCTTGATGTAGACCTCAAGCTGACGAGGGGTTCATCGTACATCGCAGCACCCAAGTGGATAGCCACGAAAAAGGCCATCATTAACCCCGCGAACGAGGACGAGGAGTGCTTCAAGTGGAGCATAATCGCCGCTCTACATTACGAGAATATCGGTGATCATCCAGAACGCGTGACCAAGCTAAGACCCTACGCGGAGCGTTATAACTGGCAGCGCATTGAGTTCCCCACGAGCGTTAAGGACATCACCAAGTTTGAGTTGAACAACCCCGACATCGCGGTGAACGTCTTATACGTGACGGGGAAGACTATCAATATCCTACGTCGATCGACATACAACGGACGCGAGAAACAGGTTAATCTGCTACTCCTCACGGACGATAAAAAGACCCACTATACAGCAGTCAAAAGTCTATCACGACTGCTGGGCAGTGAGACCTCAAAGAATACGGCAAAAATGCACTTTTGCATGAACTGCTTACATGCTTTCCCCACAGTCGAGTCGCGCGACAATCATTATGACTATTGCGCCGACAACGAGGCGATCAAAATCTCCATGCCAAGCGAGAAGGAAAAATGGTTATACTACAAAGACGGTCAGCAGCAGTTCAGTGTACCTGTCGCTATATATGCCGACTTCGAGAGCCTACTGATCCCCGTAGAAGACGCGAGTGATACAAAGACGAAGAAGCTGAACGAACACGTACCATGTCGCTGGTGCACATATAGTACCTTTGCCTACGGGCCCGTGCCAGATCCCTTATACAGATATCGCGGTAAGGACTGCGTGAAGAAGTTCGTCAACCACCTGGAGGATGAGGTCAAACGTCTCTACGCTACTTACCCTCAGCAGGACATGTTGCCACTAACGGAGGTGTTAAAGAGGGAGCACGACGAGGCTGAGAAATGCCACATCTGCATGAAGTCCTTCGATGATGACCTGAAGAACCGCAAAGTGAGGGACCATTGCCACTACACAGGACTATATCGAGGTGCCGCGCACAACACCTGTAATATCAAGTTTAGAATCCCTAGCCACGTGCCCGTGATCTTTCATAATCTCTCAGGGTACGACGCCCACTTGTTCATCCGAGAGCTAGGCGAAAAGTATAACACGGAGGACATTGGTTGCATCGCCGAAAACACGGAAAAATACATATCCTTCAACATTAAAATCAATGTACCCATCGACGACTTCGAAAAACGGGTAGAGATCCGCTTCATAGACTCTTGTCGCTTCATGCCTTCGAGCCTTGAAAAGCTCGCGAACAACCTCGATGATGAAACAGTGCAAAAATCTCCACTGGTTTTTCGCTGAGGACGACCATTTTACGCTCATGCGTAAGAAGGGAGTCTCTCCCTACGAGTATATGGATGGCTGGCGGCGATTTAAAGAGACGGAGCTACCACCCAAGGAGGCCTTCTACAGCAAGCTGAACATGAAGGGGATCAGCGACAACGACTACGAGCACGCGAAAAAAAGTATGGAATGGCATCACTCCAAAGGGCTCCGCTATCACAATGGGCGACTATCATGATATATACCTTACCACAGACGTCCTCCTACTGAGCGACGTCTTCGAAACCTTTAGGGGAGTATGCTTGGATCAATACAAGCTCGACCCCGCCCACTTTTACAGCGCTCCCGGCCTAGCTTGGAAGGCAGCGTTGAAGTATACCGAGGTCAAGCTAGAGTTACTCACTGACTTGGAGATGCTGTTGATGTTCGAAAGAGGCATTCGAGGCGGCATAACCCAAGCCGTTCACAGGTATGCCAAGGCCAACAACAAGTATATGGGAGACAAGTATAATCCCGAGAAAGAGTGCTCCTATTTGCAGTATCTCAATGCCAACAATCTATACGGCTGGGCCATGCGAAAGGATCTACCCACTGATGGTTTCAAATGGATGTCGAACGTGGAGGACTTTACGGGGAAGAAGATCGATAAACTCTTGGCTGCTAATAAGCATGGCTATCTCTTGGAAGTTGACCTCGACTATCCCGAAAGCCTACATGACAAGCACAATGAACTCCCCTTCCTACCGGAGCGCAAGGTGATTCACGGGGTAGAGAAGCTCATTCCGAACCTTGAACATAAGCGGAAATACGTGGTACACATTGGGGCTCTCCACCAAGCTCTGAAACATGGGCTCGAGCTCAAAAAGGTACATCGAGTCATCCGGTTTAACCAAAAGCCTTGGCTGCGCGACTATATCGATCACAACACTCGGCTGAGAACTGCCGCCAAGAACGACTTCGAGAAGGACTTTTACAAGTTGATGAACTTGTCGGTCTTTGGGAAAACTATGGAGAATATCCGCAATCACCGTAATATTAAGCTAGTCACGAACGAAGCCGCGTATACAAAGTTCGTCATGAAGCCAAACTTCAGGGGCGGAAACTACTTCAGCGAGAATCTCATGGGTGTTGAAATGGGTAGAACGGGAATAAAAATGAATAAGCCCGTATATACTGGTCAAGCTATCTTGGATCAGTCAAAAACCGTCATGTACGAGTTCCACTATGACTACATGCAGCCCAAGTATGGTAGCAAACTACAACTATGTTATATGGATACTGATAGTTTCGTCTATCATATCAAGACAGAGGATTTTTACCATGACATTGCCGCTGATGTGGAGGAGCGCTTTGATACGAGTGCCTACAATAAGGACGATGGAAGGCCTCTCCCCATCGGCAAGAACAAGAAGGTCGTGGGCTTGATGAAAGATGAGCTAGTTGGAAAGGTCATGACAAAATTCATAACATTGAGAGCGAAGGCATATGCTTACGAGAGTCTCTCGAAAGAGGGTGGGGATCGCAAAGCTAAGGGCGTCAAGAGGTGCATCACGGCTAAATCCATCACCTTTGATGACTACCAGCGCTGTCTGGAGGAAGGCGTCAATATATATAAAACCTGGGTATGTATTGCCAACAAAGGCCATCAGATCTTCACGCAGGAAGTGACCAAGCTTGCACTCAATCGAGCAGACGATAAGCGGATCGTTCAAGCGGATCAGATCACGACATTCGCGAGAGGTCATTATCGTTTGGAATTGTAGCATCTGCATGGAAGGCTCGTTAGGTGGTTGTTCACCAACCATCTAAAACAAATGGAAATATGTCTATATATTGCCGTGCTACTACCCTATGTCTTGATTATACTCATATTCTTTAAATACCGTCGTTAAATAAAGATGGTTCAAGATATTGTAGATATATTTGATGTTGTCGATACTCCATCGCCAGAGCAACGCGACAAACCTATTGACAAACGTCAGGTTTTAAAAGATGCCATACGTAAAGGCAAGGGACATTTACTACCGAAAAAGTGTACGGAAGCATCCCTTGACAAAACCTCACCCGGGGTTATAGAAGGTATTCACAACGAGTTCGTTCAGCGTGAACTCGAGAAAGGGGAAAAAACTGCCAAAGCCCTATCATCACAAGCCATCAGCATGTACAGCAAAGTTGTAGCACGTGTGGTGCAGCTCGATAGCGCCGAGGCTCTGTCGAGAGATATTGAAGATGATCCCATCATCAAGGACTCCATGGCTGACTTGGGCCTCCTCGTCTACTCTGCTTTTGGCAAATTCCTAACGCCTCTTCTAGTAGCTGCGCATACTGTAAATCACTGTCAAATACCCGCGTCCAAGGTGGGTGAAGAGCAGGAGGATGAACAGCGAGATAAAGATGGAGATCCTTGAGGATCAGGGTCTGACCTTCCATATCTCCGTAAAAAAGAAGTGATTCCTATACGTCTTAGACCTATAAGAAAATGATTGAAGAACCTAATCAAGTTATAACCAAGAAGAACGAGGGACGTGTTGCTGCCGGCAAGAGACTTGTGGAATGGAATTGCAAGGATAAGCTGGAGAAGAAAAAGAACTTGGGCAAAAGTACTTCCCAAGAGGGTTAGGAACTTACCGCAGATCCCCCCAAGTCCACAGGCAGCGCATACATCTATGCTGCTGGAGGTCTCGTTGCTATACTCGCCTGCGTAGGTGGGGTCTACTATATTCTACGTAGGCTGCCCATGCAGCAGCAGCCAACTAAAACCTCGGAACCATCGCCTGACAGCTCCGCAGGAGTACACACAGCTCTCAAGCCCACGCGACAGCCCGATATCGACATTTTTCGTATGCGTTAGGCCTCTAATAAATGAGTTCAAACGTAACACCTCAGCAGAAAGAGATTATCGATATGCTCTATGAAACAGTCGTGGACCTCGGCTTCACATTCGCCTACGCGATGCCGGGCAAAAAGTTCCTCGGTATTACGAGGCCGTCTACCAAGATGGATACGAGCGATGCCCTCAAGATGGTGGCCTATTTTACAGCAGGTAGAGGTTCGCGGGAAATGGCTGTTTCAAAGGGGTGGATCCCCGCAAGTATCGTGCCAAAGCCAAAATAGAAGGTGCCGATACTACCGGCGCCTTGAGCTACGCGGTCAGAACCCGGCATGGCATGCCGGGTTAAGGGAAGGTCAAAAATATGCATGATGTCCTCGTCACATTAGATAAGATTAGATGTACCCACCGGTAAAGTATGACAGAAAGTATGACAGAGGACACAATTAAGCCGATTATGGAACGGATTAAGAAATTAGAGGACGATCTAGCCTATGATAACATTTCTAACCCGGAAGGCACTGAAACGGATGAACTACTAGGCAGCATGCTGTGGGAATTGCGCCAAGTGCGTGACTGTGCGAAAAAGGTCGCGACACTAGCCACTGTAGGATCCATCATCATGGCAGCACGCGTGATATATAGAGGACTGTGATGGGGTTGGTATTAACGTGAACCACAGGTTCACGTTAACTAACATAAAGACTAGAAATTCCCCATCTCTTGACCACTTCCACAGAGGGTCAGAAGCGGAAGAATCGTGAAAGAAAAAAGATGGAAGCATACATAAAAGAACAATTTATATACAACTACAATATCAGCATACCTGTACTACATTGCTGTATCAGGGCAGGGTCGGTGGATGGATATTGCTCTACCTGCATGGAAAATTTCAGGTATCGAATGGGATACTACTACGAGGGGTTTAAGCACCCTGAAGACAAAGAGCTTTTGCACAGAGTAGCGTCAGGCATGAAAGCGTGGGGTACATTTGCAAGAAGAGAGATTGACGAGGATCTCGAGGATGATATTGAACGCCTAGGGCTCCATATTGTTCAAAAGGATAGGAACAAGTATGGGGTACTCTGCTACCAAGTCATCAAGGATAGGGACTTGAAGCTATCAGATTTGGCCAACATAGAAACAATAGGCAATATACTTAACTTTCCCATAGAAGATAGACGCCTAGTTGACATTGACCTTGATAGCGAACCTGATGTCATTAAAGGTATCGTCTATGGCTATCCGTTCTATACCATGCCTCCTTTACTGTATGTAAGAGATCCGAGTAAAGAGTTGGAGGATGAACCCTTAGAGGTGCTCTTGAAATTACTCTTTAAAAATTACTCCCGACCATTTCGCGTCATGAAATAGGTGTAATTAGTAATTACACCCTTGGCAGAGGGAAAAATCCGCATGTTTTGTACCTCTCACAAGCCACAAAAACAACCCATTTACCACTCTTTTACATACTCTGGAGGTACTTGAACATCCTCCGGGATCAGCAGGAGCTCCTCCGAGACGAAGCTTCGATCAGGTGCTCCTGCCAGATAGTGCAACAGACGGGTACCTGTCACGATACGATCCAGCCTATACGTTTTCTTACTCCACCAGGCGTCAGTGGCACGTCGTCTTTGATCACCATGTTCTTCTCCGGGCTGTAGCAGATACAAGTATAAGCCGTCATCGGGCAGGGGTTTCTCTTCCGGATGCTGCTGGCTTTTTGCAAGCGGGACATCTATCAGCTTGATGGCTTTCGAGGGTTTCATGTCGATCATAGCCGTTTTGCTATTGTTCATGCTTTTCACGATAGTGTACAAGTGTTTGACCCATGTGGTACTTTGTTCATCAGAGACCAGCTCTTGCGCATCTTGAGGCTTGAAGAGCCTCTCCGCGAGTACCTTGTTGAACGACTCGACAAACGCCGTAAAAGTGTGGTGGTATTTAGTAGTTGCGCGCTTAAGTTCGACGCCTTTACTTTCCAGCAGTTTCGTCACATCTGACTTGAACTCGGACCCATTGTCGCACTGGAAGGTCTTCGGATAACGGAGAGGTCCCGCTTTGTAAATGTCCTTGATCATGTCGGCAACCTCGCTGGCTTTCTTGGTTCTCAAGGGCCTGGCTACCTTATAGCGAGAGGCCACATCGATGCCTGTGAGTATGTATTTGTAGGTGCTTCCATAGAGTTTGTCATGCGGCATGTAGAGCAAGTCAAACTGATGCATCTCATTAGGCTTCGTGATGGTGAAATGAGGGTAGTCGATCTTTTTGGGTCCTTTGATATGCCGGAGCCAGAGCAGTTGACGAGTCAGCCAATGCGTCACCCTTTTCTTGGATAGACTACTCCCCTCGGAGAGTAATTTAATGGCTTTTCGTCCAGTCCAGAGATGTTCCGGGGTATAGTAGATTTGGCTGAGTTTTTCAGCCTTCTCCTTGGTAAATAATTTTGACATGTCTTTATATTATACATGTCAAAACCTTGTCTGGATGTACCTTACATATACCTGTAAGCCACGAAACCCAAAAGAGCCAACGAGCCAACGATGAAAGCCAGCTTACCGTCCTGTTGTTGTTTGGAAGGTACATAATAGTCCGAAAGCTTGGGGGCTTTTTCGATAGTCGCGATGTAGGACGCCCGCATGCCTTCATCGAGTTCTTTCAAGCTCTCACCGGCTTGACGCTGCAGCTCACGCTGCTTGTTATACCAATCCAATTTGGCCTGTCTATCCCGTACCCATTGTGCTTGAGCTGCTTGAAGCTGTTCCATCGCTTTATCATGCCTCTTACGTTCTGCCTCACCATGCCCCGAAAGTTTGGAGAATAGGAAATTTGAACCGCTGAATGCCAACGCGTTTATCGCGGCACCTGCAACAAGAACACCTATGGTGGCCATGCTTTATTCTAGTATTCAACTCCATGGAATCGCCCATCTAAAATATTCAGCTGCGCGTCTTGTAGCAAGTACACATAGCACTTGATATCCCCGGTACTTCCGTCAGCTTTCTTGGTCATGTGGAGGGTTATACCATCACTCAACCTCTGCAATGGTCTACCCGATCCATGCAGGGTATTATCTGGAGAGCTTCGAAAATCGATGAAGAGCGCGTATCTTTCGGTCATGAACTGCCCGATCGTGACCTCACTGTCATGGCTACCGAACAATTCAAAGACTTGTTCAAGGTGTTCCTTGGATAGCATGCCATGGCTGTAGAGCTCGTTAGGCTCACCCTCGACAGTGATCGAGATTCTTTCGATCTTGGGGTTATAAAATGCCTCGTTTACACCCGAGTAAGCTTTGACTCTCCCGGGGTCTATGAATAGTAATAGCACTCCCTTCAGACTCTTTGCGGGTGTATCGATCTGGAGGTTATATGAGGTATCAGACTTTTTCATGGTCACCATTCTTAGGATCCTTTCATAGGGCAGCGCCAGTCTCGAATATCTGGACACTGCTAAGTCCCTCGTGGTGCACCTTGTCAAATTCTAAGGCTATGTTGCTAATCTTGTACTGGGCGTCAGCCGGTTTAGCTGCCGTGCTTCCTGATGCCGCCGTGCCTGCATCTTTGATGACATCACCATACCCTGTAAAATGCAGGACGAGCTGTAACCTGTCATGGAGTCCTCCCTGGTAAAAAGGTAGGTCTTTCGTCAGTTCAAACATCTTGCCCAGCGGGATGCAAAAAGTATTACCATACGCTGCCACGATCGCTTTTTCCTCATCCGTTCCAACATGGTCCGTTGCTTTTACCTGGAGGGCCCTGATTGTACCGTCATTAGGGTTGATGCCCTCCAAAATGAGGTTGTTCTCTCTCTCAAACTTGGGCAGCCAGAGATCTCTGTAGGTAGCGAGCACATTGTAGTCGCTAATGTTCTGCACCTCATTGCCATTCAAAGTGATACGTAGGTCTCGCACCAGGGCCTTGCCAATATTGCTGACGATGGTTCTCTTCGGGTTCGTACCTTCAAGCTCTAGGTTGAAAAGGAGCCTGAGAGAGCCTGGGAAAATGATATCATCCCGCCCCATGTTTGGTACATCCACGTACAAATCCTCGTTCTGGTTGATCGTACTGGGGACGTGACTTACTTTCACGCGCTGCTTTTTTCCTTTCATGGCAAACAGCGTCTTGACCTCTGCATCGGGATTTAGTTTAGTTCCGTACATGTTACTCCTGGTTTATTAGTAGGGTCTAGCGGGTTGAATAAAATGGCTGAAAATATAGAATTAGACGATTTTACACCGGAGGAGAATATTCCAGACGACGCGGGGCCGGAGAGTACCTTCAGTAGGCCTAAGGACCTACCCCATCAGCCTGATGAGCTAGCCAGAAGAGCGGGGAGAACAAGACATCACGACAAGGCAGAGGGGAGAGCTTGAAAGGTTGAAGATCGACTCTCTGTATGAACACCTTGGTGAGGAGCTGGTGATTCCAAATGCTAAACACTATGACAAGTTTGAGACACGAGGAAACCAGCTTCTTTTCGATGGCATAGAGATCACGAAAAAGAATGGTGAACTGAGGAGGGTTGGTGAGATACGAAGGTTGTTGGGTAAGGAGCGTATGATAAACCTGGGGTTTACCGACTATAACACACCAAACAAAGGCAGTAAAACAAGATCTCAGAAACTTATGGACGATATAGATCGCGTTGTGGAAAGGCCCGACGACATCGAGATGCTGCCGCTGCTCGGGGATGTTCTAGACGAGACGGAGAGCCTTATCGAAGATAATTCCTTTGGTAGGCATGGAACCTTCACGGAGCGTGAAAGAAGAGGGCTCAACCTTGAGCTTCAAACGCTCCGGGGCAACCTTAGGCACCTCAAAAGCAAGATAATATTTTACGATAGCGAGATCGATAAAGCGGAAGCCAAGGTGAAGAGGCTCGATAGCAAGAAGGCCACACCCGGAGCAACAGAGGAGCAGCTAGCTATCTGGAATGAAGACCTCGCGAAAGCGAGGGAAGAGCTGGAGAGGCTCCGTGATCAGAAGGAAGAAGCACGAAAAGTGCACGGTTTACTTTCCTCAGGCATCCAGAGCCAACTGACGCACATCAAGGAGACATTGATGAAGATTGCCGGAGAAGACACGTCACTACGGGAAAGCTCGGAATCTTGTTCAAGGAACAAGGCTTAACTATCGCGAGTATAGTCTCTGCTATCGGTCTACTGATTTCCACCATCGTGCTCGCTGTTACGGGTACCGGTAGTACCGGTGCCTCAGGAGGTGCAGCAAGTGGGAAGGTTTTTGTACGAAAACAGCTTGAAAGACTCGGAAAGTTCCTGAAGTATATAGCAGGTAAGGCAGGTGCAGCACTACCAGGGATCATAGGAAGTGTGGTGTCGTTCTTCTTTAGAGTAGCGGCGAAGGTTGTCGAATTCGTAGCCAAGCACTTGTATATGGCCATCGCTGCTGCTGTCGCTTTCGTTGTGGCTTATGTTGGGACTAAGAGGAAAAAATCGTAGATCGCGAAGCTCGAGTCTAATGTATTGATCAACACATTAGACCTATTTTTTCAGCCAAATATAGGCAAGTATAAGTCCTACTCCTCCCGTAACCAAGGCGGCTTTGTTGTCCTTGTGCTGATTTTTCCCTCTTCCAAGGGGGGCGGTGCCACCGCCCCCCTCCATCCCATGCGGATTTTTCCCTCTTCCAAGGGCATGCGGATTTTTCCCGCCTCCTTGCATACTTGAGGGGGTTGGTTTGAAACCAACCCTCCTCCCTTTGAGGCACGGTGAGGTGTGGTTTTCTTGGGTTCGATCGAGCCTTTCACTGGCAGACGATCCTGGAGTGTTCTCCTGCGGTGCCGCCATGCGATTAAGGTTAACACCGATGGAGAAGTACTCTTTGCTGATGAGGATTTTGTTCGTGAAATTCACGATATTCCCGATATGAAGACCCATATCACTAGGAATCATGTATACTCCATGAGCCACCGTGAAATCGACCTTGCTGCGTGCAAACTTGAGTACATTTTGGAATCGCTTTATTTCCTCACCCCTGTTAATAGGTCGAAGAATTAACGCTTCAAGGGTCGTCAAGTACAAGCGTTGAGCATCGATCGAACTACCTTGATTGCCAATAATGTTCGACCTCGCGTTAGCCTGACTCTGAAGTAGGAGATAAGCGTAAAATCTTACGCTTTGGGATAACCGTTCAATACCTATACGCGTGAGACCTTGCGAAGTTTCGATAATCCATCGACTCCATGAATCTTCATCAAAATAGCTGGGACCCGAGCCGGGATAGTCCTTGCGAATAGCCTGCCAGCTACTGAACAGGGTCTCGTTCCTCCACTCGCTCTCGCTCTCGCTTACCCCAAATTCACGTGCCAGTTGCTGGTATTTTTGGTTTATGAAAGGGTTGTTGAGACGTCGGAACCTATCGGAACCCGGTAGAGAAACTTCGAGATCGTGAAGGACTTTACGAATCTGGAAGTACACGTGGAAGCGGTAAACGGATCGAATCAGAGGCGAAGAGGTGGTTAAATGCTGCATAGAGATACCACAAGCAGAAGTTGCGCAGTAGGTCGCAAAATTTAGCTGTGTGGATCAGAGTCCGAAGGGGTGGCTTTGCCACACTCCAACGGCTGTACCCTGGAGCTCGTAGTCGACAAGGATGTTGGGGAATTTTGCCTTGAACGCGGACCCTTGAGAGTCAATGACAATGCTCTGAACCGAGAGTTGCTCACCCTTGAGTCTTTCCAAATATCGCCCATGGTTAGGTGCATACTTTGCCTTTGGATTATAGCTGTAGATATTCATGTTTCTTTTAAAGAATCATGAGACAACTATATGTTACGGGTATAGAGAAGCCGGTAGTTTTCAAACCTCATCTGGGGGAGGGCACGAGGATCGCTCTGAAATCCATTAGTATTCGACCTACGTGGTCGAACATCTTCACAAGGAGTGAGATCAGCATCTATAAGACGGGCGGCAGTCTTAGGGTGGGACCTTTGGAAGTCGTCATCCCCATTGAGCCGGGTTTATATCGAATCGAGGATCTTGTGGCTATTATCAACAACCAAGCAGGGGGCAGGATAAAGCTATTCGTACTCACGAACGGACGCTGTAGGATTAGAGTGAACAAGGGGTATATTGTGATAATAGGTCAATCACTGCAGGACCTTATGGGGTGGGCCTTTGATAACAAGGTACAGTTTACAGCGGGCGATCATGACAGCTTCTATAAGACTCGTTTGCCCTCAGTTAGATGAAGAGGACTGCCTGCTAGATGGGGAAAAATCTAAAATTCTCGCCTTGCTACCCACTAAGGAGATTGACGCTTGGGGAGACATGTTGACGTGGAGTTTTGACACCCCTGTTTACCTTCCGTTGACAGGTTCCACAGATCGTTTGGAGTTCAAGCTGACAGACGAGCTTAATCACGATAATAATGTAGCCTTCGTAGGGCTAACGATGCACTTGCTTATAGAATAAAGATGAGTGAAATTGCAAAGCTTTATCCGAGTTTACCGAGTGCACCTGATGAGCTTGATGAAAACCAGGTGTACAGAGTGCGCAAAATCGAAAGAGGTAGAGCAGTATCTACGCAATGAATCAAAAGAGCGGGATAGGCTCGCTAAAAAGTTCAAAATGCATGGTACGTGGGTTAGATTCACTGACCATGGATTACTAGCCATAAGTGTCATCACCTCGGGTGTTGGTATTGGTAGTATGTTATCCGGAATTGGTGTACCGCTGGCTGTCGCTATGGGCGGTATCACGATCGCCGTAGGACTAGGGCAAGCAGGTTTGCGGAATGCGGGCAAGAAGCTAGATGTCAAGTCGAAGAAACACGAGAGCATCAGGCTACTCGCGGGGACCAAACTCAACTCTGTTGTCGACCTCATAAGCAAGGCTGTGGAGAATGGGGTGATCAGCGACTATGAGTTCAGCTTGATTATGCAGGAGAAGCAAAAATACATGCTGCTGAAGGAACAAGTCCGTCAAAGAACGAAACAAGCCGTGAATGCCCTTAATGATCGGGAGCGACAGCAGCTTGTCGCGAAAGGGCGTGAGGAGCTTATGAAAAAAATTCAATCTGTACAGCATGTAAGCGGTATTTAGATGAGCCACCCGCCTATTCGTAGTCTAATATGTTGTTCAACATACTAGACGAGTACAGTCCCGGTATCTGGATCGACTGTATAGAAGCGCTCGTGCACCACGCGTTTCTTCCTCTCGGCTAGCTCTCGCGCATACTGCTCGAAATTCTTCTCGCAAGCTATGGTAACGCATTGTTCGCAGTAGGGACCGTCCGTTTGTGTTGAAGCGTCCTTATACTTTACCTTTCGGATCGCTTCGATATGGGCGGCCTTGTTCATGGCTGAAATATTACGGATCCCTAGCGCTTTGCCTTCCTTTTTAATTCGGTAACGAACATGTTTTTATATGGCTGAAGACCAACCACCAGTCCTTGAGTAAGGGACTTCCCCCTACTCAATTCCGCATGCCCTAGATTTTGTTGATGTCAGCAATATTAGTATCGGAGTGTGCGCATGCGTCGGAATTATCGGTTTCGGGGTGGGGTGGGATTCCCGGAATTAGAGATTTCAGGGATTCCGGGACTTGTTGTTGGTGTTGTTGTTGTTTCCCGTTTCCCATTTCGCGTTTCCTGTCCCAGAACATACATTTTACTATCTCTACTTCTCACTTCCAACTTCACTTTTCTACTTCTTCACTTGGACTTTTTTCTTCTTAAATATGCTTTTTTGGACCACTTTTTTACTTTTTTCAAGATCGTTCTTTTGTGTTTTCTTTGGTGGCGAGAGGACACCATTTTTCGAAAGTCAGCCGTTAAATTTACTTCAGCAAATCAAATTGAGTCGTTTTCATCGCGTGATGTAAACAAAGTAAACCCGCTAGCAAAATGGACATAATTTTTTCGGCGACTTCAAAGAAAGTTTCGGCGACATCAAAGGAAAATGACGATATCCACTATGACCGTCACATACACTCCGTATTATTATAAGAGATTGAGTGTAGATTGATGCATTCTGATTTTTTGAATTCATTTAAAGCCTTAAGAAGGCGGCTGGTGTATTCCACAGGTCACAGGTCAAAATTTTAAAATGTTCCAAATTATGACATGATGACATTGCAAATAATTTTAGCCATTTACAGTTTTTTGATACAACGCCATTACAAAATACGCAATACAGAGAATTTTTAACACTTTAAATATCTTGATTAGAATGTATGAATATAAGCTGCATGTAAACATCTTGCGCTACTTATTAATGATGTTATAACCGCTGTTTTTATTTTTTGATAGTGACATCAGAAGAGCGCTGGGGACTCGGGTCATAATAATTAGGCTGAAGATCAACATGTTCCCCTTGACTTTTTTTACTAGACCCGTGGACGCCACTTAAACCTTAGTGTTGAAATTGAATTTAAAAAACATGGATTATTAAAAACGTTTTTTTTTAAGTGAAAGAAAACTACATAATGTATACACGGATAAGAAACCAGAAGAGTTAAGAGTTAAGTTTATATTATATATATCCCATAGAATAAAGGAAATTATTGAGTCAACCTCATGCCCAGTAAAAAGGTATTTATTCACCAGCGATCAAATGTGAGAATATAATATCATACTGTACAGACTTGGGGACAAGGTTAAATTGTCACTTCAAACAAAACAAAAGATGGGTAAAACAAAAAATACTAAATATATATGTATATATATATATATATATATATATATATATATATATATATATATATATATATATATATATATATATATATATATATATATATATATATATATATATATATATATATATATATATATATATATATAATATATATATATATATATATATATATATATATATATATATATATATATATATATATATATATATATATATATATATATATATATATATATATATATATATATATATGCAACCTCGTCCCCAGGTTGCATTAATCCAAATGTGACTACCATAATTCCTCTTTTTAGCTCCCGGGGGGCTTATTGAATTCTGGAGGTTTTAGACGGTGGGCTTATTACAAGGGGGGCTAAATAAAGGGAGGGGGGCTAAAAAGAGGAATTACGGAAAATCAGTGTATGGTGGCCATTTTAAAGGTTTGTAGTAGGTCGTTTTTTGACCTTCTAGTTTCCCAAAAACTTTGAATATATTATGCTTTTTATACGTTTTGCATGGCTAGCTGGGGTGCCTAATTTATTGCTAATCTTTTAAAGTATTTATTTAGTTAGGTGTAAAGAGCTTTTTATCCTGGCTTCTTCTTCCAGGATCACTCAGTTGATACTATACGCGCAGGGGAATTTAGGGGCTGTTTCATATGGGAAATATTTTCTCGGGAACCGGGTAAATGTTTCAGCATGATATCAAGTCGAGATCGGGTTGTTAACAACTCTTAACAAAATTTAGTTGCGTTCATATGAGAAAAAACTTTTACCCGCCTACCGACATCTCGGGTGCGCTTGATCGAGATAGCTAGTATAAGGATGGCGTATACCCATTCTTGTCCCCAGAGCTCTTTGAGATTAAAACCTTGAAAGTAGCTCTGGACCCGTCTGGTCACGTGATGGATTCTGATTGGCCTATTATTAGAGGTCTATGTTTTTCCGCGAAAGATTGTATTTAGCATTTAAATTTAAGCAAACATGGCGGCTGGAGAGACGAAGGATCGAAATATGCTCCCTTTGATTATGTCGTGACTGAATTTAAAGCAGATATTAAGGGCTAGCTATATATATCTATATCTGTATTTTCGGCAGGCAAATAGTTTTTTAACCAATCAGATGTTCTAAAAAAGCTTATTAGCCAATTGAATTGCTTTATTTTGCCTGCTAAAAAAGTAAAAACAAAAAATTTATCAAGATAGCAAGTCATCTTTTTAGAGTTCTTCTCCCATAAAAAATATAAATTGGTGTTTCCTTCTGACGTTCAACGATAGGCTATCCTATTCTCGGATCCGGGTTAACATGCTTGAAATTTTCTGATCATTTTCAACAAAAATGACCAACATATTTAAATTCAGCACCAAAATTTATGGAAACAAGAAAATTTTCAAGTTTATACACCAAGTACAACTGCCTCTATTAGCAGGCCAAACTTTTGATGTTTTATGAAGAAATGACCACACAAATTAACTGCAGTGAAAATTTTTCACTGCAGTTAAATATTATGGTCAAACTTCTATAAAATTTGAAAACTTTAAATTACAATAAATCCTGTTCTAATAATCTTTTGGTTTTCTAAATTTCCTGTTATATAATTTTTGCTGATAAATCCAAATATGCCACTCATTTTCCTCAAAACTTCCTTGTTTTCTTTTTCCAAATTTGATGATGTTAACCTGGATCCGAGAATAAGACGCAGTGAAAAAACTTGTATTCAAAAATGCTATGATTTAACCATATTGTACCAACTTTAAGAGCATAAGCTTTTGCAAGTTTCAAGTACTGAGAGTCTTATTATTTTGGAAATTTTGAAGCATTCTCGCAAAAGTTATATATTTTATGTAAGAACCAAAAATTGTGGCAGATAAAATTAGTAGAAAATGTTCAGCAAAATATAAAGCATATATTATATTTTTTTCAAAAAGCCGGATTTAAGTCACTTTTAGAATGACTGTGCAACAATTATATAAATTTTAATGAAATAAAATTGAAGAGAACAAAACTTTAATAAAAAACTAAAAAAATGACGAAATTCTGAGCAAACACTTAAATTGTGGAAAGACCGCTAATATTTTTGGATTATGATTTTAAGATATATATAGCCATTTTTCCTTAAACATAGTTTGGGTCTGATTTAAGAATTTTATTGATGGATTCGTTAAAAATATATAAAAGTTGATGTCTTCAATATTTTGTATATTGCATTACTTTTTATCATCCGCAAAAGTAGAAATCAAATCTTTTGTGTTTTACAAAAATTTGTGCTCTTACATAATACTAAAGTTATTATAAATAAAAAGACATTTTCGGGTAATATTTTTTTTGATTTTGACCCTATATCTGCAAAATTATGTTCCAAAATATTTGCAGAAATAAATTCTACAAAACAAGATGAAAATGTTTGTTTGATATAAACATTCCATTACTGAAAAATTATATAAATAAAAATAAAACATTTTTCTGTCATCATTTTTCTTTTGAAAAAATATTCAAACTGTAATTTTTTATAAAAATGCCTTTTGATCGCAAACATTATTTTTTTTATGGCATCCTGATTACAAAAGTGTTTAACAAAAAAAATATCATGCCTCTTATTCCAAGAAAAAAGCAAAAATTTTGCACATCAGTTATTGAATCTAACTTTTCTGTGAAATGTCAAATTCAGTCAGGCTAACAAGTCTATTGGGTATCACAAACCTGATTTCATATTTGCTCAGTTGGCAGATCAACCTGCTTTAAAAAAATCATTTTTTATGCGAAAAGTCAAGCCAGGAAATGATCTATATATTTATATATATACTGTTCTCTGTTTTTAAAAAAATAGCAAATCAAAGGTGTAAACAAACCAGCAAAATAAACGTAAAATTGTCAATGAGTATTTGGTTTAGCTACCAATGGTTTATTATTATTATTATTATCTCAATTACAAACAGGTAATTACACTTCAGTATTTACAAAAATATAAAACTGCTATCATTGTGTGACCTGTTATAATAATAAATGGTTAAAAACTAAGAATATACACATATATGATTTACTTATTTATTTATAACACAGTAAAAGGCATGGGGTCATCCAGAGGTGCAGCAAAGTTTCAGCTGGAGAGAGAATAAGAAGAGAAAATGACAACCAAACAACCCCTGAATCTTTGCTGCCTCCCTGGATGCTCATACGCGAGTTAAATTAGTTAAAAACATGTGAAATTAAAAGTTCCTTAAATCTTCTTGCCTAATGTTCAATGGGAGATCATTATACAATTTTGCTCCCGAATATTCAAATGTTTGTTTACCTAGCTCGAGTCTTAGTTTAGGTAATTTCATTAGACAACCTTGGTTTCTTGTACGGAGGTTGTGCTCATTCAACTCAAAATAGCTTTTTATCGGACTACATACATTTTCATCAACACATTTCCGTACTGTAAGACATCCTTTGACATTCCTCTTTTGATATATCGGTGTTATCTTTTTATCGTTTTCTGGACCATAAATTATTCGTGAAGCACACCTTCCGATTGATTGTAGAGAAGACTGTTGAGTTTGAGTGAGTTGAAGTTTTGTTAAGCAGCAATAAGTTAATAAAGGTGCTATCATCAAGTTGAAAACCTTTTCAGCGGCCTCTTTAGTCAGGTATTGTTGAACTCTTTGCAGTAGCCGGACACGGCCAGAAGCTTTTTTGCGTCGTTTCTCGAAGTTTTGGCTCAGATTCACGGATGGGTCGATATGGTTGCCAAGATATTCATACGAGTTAGTGTTATTAATGGTGCTTTCCCGATACTTGATTTTGAGAGGTTCGGATATCCTGTTGAGTTTGATGGATGTGCCGTAGAGCATAGATTCCGTTTTGCCCTTTTTTAAGTTGATGACTAGTTCTGATTCTTCAAGGTACTTTGAAATTGCTACGAAATCCGAGTTGAGATATTCTTCAATAATCGCTTTGTCTTTGTGGGCAAAATAGATTACTGTATCGTCCGCATACATAATAACATTTGAATGAGTTATACAGTCAGGGAAGTCATTAAAATAAATCAAAAACATCAAAGGTCCTAATAGTGACCCCTGTGGTACTCCAGTTGACACGGTGTATTCTGGTGAAAGCTCGTTTCCGATTTGGATGATCTGCTTCCTTTGAAAAAGGTAATCGTTAAGCCAGGTAATCTCATTTCCACTGATTCCGTATGATTTCAGTTTAGCAATTAATGTGGAATGGCTGAGTGTATCGAAGGTACGACTTAGGTCCATAAACACTGCGCCCACCAATTTGCCTTTGTCAATATCTCTCCTGATGCTATCTAAGAATAGGGCAATGACTTCATTTAGCACCGGGCTAAGTGGTCCCGACACACGACGTACAACATAATTAGCACCCCTTCATATTGTATCGACAAAAAAGCCCGACAGACGTTCATTCACAGTACTCCAACCAAATGGACCCGACAGATGAACCCTCATTGTACCACATCCTCTCGATCGCTACATAATACTCTCTATCGTTCCATAAGAAATTCATATTTTTCTGTCAATAATCCATAACCAACGTAATATCGCATAATACTGCATAATACCTTCATAATACTCTCTGTCGCTATATAACAAATACATATTTTTTCTGTCGATGGCCATAACCAACGTATTATCGCATAATACTGCATAATACCTTCATAATACATAAAAAGTACATATTTTTTCTGTCGATGGCCATAATCAACGTAATATCGCATAATACTGCATAATACCTTCATAATACTCTCTATCGTTCCATAACAAATTCATATTTTTCTGTCAATAATCCATAACCAACCTAATATCGCATAATACTGCATAAAACCTTCATAATACTCTCTATCGTTCTATAACAAATTCATATTTTTCTGTCAAAAATCCATAACCAACGTAATATCGCATAATACTGCATAATACCTTCATAATACATAACAAATACATATTTTTTCTGTCGATGGCCATAACCAACGTATTATCGCATAATACTGCATAATACCTTCATAATACATAAAAAATACATATTTTTTCTGTCGATGGCCATAATCAACGTAATATCGCATAATACTGCATAATACCTTCATAATACTCTCTATCGTTCCATAACAAATTCATATTTTTCTGTCAATAATCCATAACCAACCTAATATCGCATAATACTGCATAAAACCTTCATAATACTCTCTATCGTTCCATAACAAATTCATATTTTTCTGTCAAAAATCCATAACCAACGTAATATCGCATAATACTGCATAATACCTTCATAATACATAAAAAATACATATTTTTTCTGTCGATGGCCATAACCAACGTAATATCGCATAATACTGTATAATACCTTCATAATACATAAAAAATGAATATTTTTTCTATCGATGGCCATAACCAACGTAATATCGCATAATACTGCATAATACCTTCATAATCCATAAAAAATAAATAAATAAATATGGATTATTGACAAAAAAATATGAATTTGTTATGGAACGAAAGAGAGTATAATGAAAGTATTATGCAGTATTATGCAATATTACGTTGGTTATAGCCAACGACAGTAAAAATATGTATTTGTTATGTAGCGACAGAGAGTATTATGAAGGTATTATGCAGTATTATGCGATATTACGTTGGTTATGGCCATCGACAGTAAAAATATGTATTTGTTATCTAGCGACAGAGAGTACTATGAAGGTATTATGCAGTATTATGCGATATTACGTTGGTTATGGCCATCGACAGTAAAAATATGTATTTGTTATCTAGCGACAGAGAGTATTATGAAGGTATTATGCAGTATTATGCGATATTACGTTGGTTATGGCCATCGACAGTAAAAATATGTATTTGTTATGTAGCGACAGAGAGTATTATGAAGGTATTATGCAGTATTATGCGATATTACGTTGGTTATGGCCATCGACAGAAAAAATATGTATTTGTTATGTAGCGATCGAGAGGATGTGGTACAATGAGGGTTCATCTGTCGGGTCCATTTGGTTGGAGTACTGTGAATGAACGTCTGTCGGGTTTTTTTGTCGATAAAATATGAAGGGGTGCTAATTATGTTGTACGTCGTGTGTCGGGACCACTTAACCCGGTGCTTAATGAAGTCGTTGCCAAGAATAGAGTGGCTGCAAATTCTGTAGATCTTTTTGCACGGTAGCCGAATTGTCTATTGGACAAGAGTTTGTTTTGCTCAAGGTATTCTTTCAACTGGTTGTGAACGGCTTTTTCCAATATTTTTGACATAATAACCAAAACTGATATTGGTCGATAATTGGCTTCATCACAGGTATTGCCAGATTTATGTACAGGTGTCACTTTAGCTGTTTTCCATATGGTTGGTACAGTAGCTGTCTCGATCGATAAGTTGATTATATAAGCAAGTGCTGGAGCGATTTCAGTAGCGGCATCCTTCAACATTCCAGGTGGCAAGTTATCAATGCCTGGCGCTTTATTCCGTCGTAGTGATTTAAGTTCCTTTTGCACAAAAACTACAGAAACGTATTGAAAATTGAATGTTGAATTGGTACGAACAGAATAATACTTCGGAACTCTCCAGACAAGATTAGCGAGGAGAAAATGAGCTTTTTTTAATTTTGATACTGCTGTTGAGAAGAAAGTACGGAACGATTTTGCATTGCAGTTGCTTTGTTGCGACAAGTTTACTTTAGCTTTGGTCGGGAATATGGACTTAATGGTTTTCCAGAAACTTCTCGGGTTAAGACGATGTTCATTCAGCATGTTGCGGTGGTAGTTCCTACGAGCAGTTCTCAGTCGGTTATTACAAAAGTTTCTAAGTTTCTTATACAGTCTCCAGTCTGCATCTGATCCAGACTTTCGGGCTTTTCTTAAGACTTTATCTCGGCGGTCCATATCACGCTTAATATCGACATCCAGCCAGGGAGTTGGTTTTCCTTTATGACGTTTTTTAACGATTGGAGCATGTATCTGGAAAACATTTGTTAGAATATTGTTAAAATTCTCCGTAGCTTTTTGTACATTGTTTTCATTGAATACGTCAGAAAAATCAGTGTTTTTAAGATCTCTTTGTAATTGTCCCGGATCGTATTTTGTATAATTACGTGACGTAACGTATCTTGCTTTGTATTTCATATGGTTCAGTTTGCGGACACAAATTACCATATCGTGGTCGCTAAGGGAAACAGGAATTACATCTGTTTTTGAAATGTTCTCTTTGTTGGTAGCCATTATATCGATAAGTGTCTTTGAGTTCTTTGTAACACGGGTTGGTTTAGTAATTAGTTGTTTGAAACCATGAATCGTTAAAATATTTTTCACATTGTCATTATCGCTCTTTACAAGATAATCACTATTGAGATCACCGAGAATAATGACTTCTTTTTTCTCTTTTGACACCTTCAATAATAGGTCATTAAACTGTTCATCAAAATTTTTTGCAAGACATTTTGAATCGTTTGGAGGTCGAGACAGTGACGTCATGAGGAGATTTTAGCATTGTTGATGAAAATTTCTATCCATAATCTTTCGAGACAGTTCCGTTCTAAATCGTCCCTGCGTTTATAGTTTATGCCTTCTTTTATGTACATGCCAACGCCACCCCAAGGTCCGTTCTTCCTGTCTAATCTCTCGAACACGTACCCTTCAATTTTGAATATCTCACTGTTATGTTCAGTCTGGGATGTAAGATGAGTTTCCGACAACGTTAGGATGTTAATATCAGGGTTATTTCCAAGCAAGTCACAGATTCCATTATAAGATGTTGTAATGGCTTGTATGTTTAGGTGTGCAATTTTCATGCCACGTGAATTGCAAACGTTTTTAAGACTCTCAGAGTAGGTTGCTGGCCCAGGACATTGTTCAATATCTCCACAGTTTATCAAAAGTAAACAAATCAAACGTTTCTTGATTAAACAAATAGGTTTCTTCTCATTTCTCCTACGTAAAAATGAAAAGCATTTTCTCAAATTGTCTCTTGTAAAAGTGTGCTCGATATCGTTTGTAATCGTTTGTAATCCAGTAATACAGTTTTTCAAATATAAAACCACAAAAAGTATTGCCACTAACAAGAGTATGTCCGTACGCATCGACGCCATCTTGCCCTTTTCTAATTCAAATCTAAGGTTTCTCATTCTTATCTTTGCTTCAACTAAATTCCCTTAATACAGAAAATACTCATATTTTTGACCAAATAAAACTGATAAGAAATTTAAAACATAACATGGTTGTTTCTTTTTTGTTTAGCTTGCAATATGC
This sequence comes from Hydractinia echinata, assembly GCA_030067915.1. Taxonomy (NCBI): domain Eukaryota; kingdom Metazoa; phylum Cnidaria; class Hydrozoa; order Anthoathecata; family Hydractiniidae; genus Hydractinia; species Hydractinia echinata. The sequence goes on along the minus strand of JASGCC010000036.1, from coordinate 1,257,926 downwards.
ATGCTTTTGCTTTTTCAACCTGACACTGGCTGCCAAGTGATATTATATCAATCGAGTCAACTCATCGATTCAACTCATCCTGAGTTGGAAAACGAGCCAGCTGGCTTTAGGAGAGTTGGCCTGCTTTGTATAATGTCAAAGAAATTTTAATAGTGGTCTATTTTATGCCAGCTGGTTAACTTAATCACAAATGGGTCAATCCATCTTATGTAATCAAGCTTTAGGCTGGTTTAACAAAACAGTTTTCACAGAAATAACTAGCTAGTCTATATAATAGCTAGAGATAGATAGATGGCATCTTTTTCGGAGTCTTGCAGTAGTAGAAGCCACTCTTGGTTAAACTTATGATTAAAAATATAAGCTCATGATTGAAAAACGGCAATATACTGGATAAATAGTTAGCTAACTAGTGTGCTAAATTTGTACGTATATATAGTGAGACTTTCACTTATTGCTAGCTATATAGCTATAGCTAAAACTAGCACCTAAGCGACAAAACAGAGACTGACTACGTAACTAAGTTTCAGATTTACATGTAGCTTAAAACATTAAAAAGTTTTTTAAAAATTTAAATAAGTGCTTTAGACTTAGAATCATCAAATTAAATTTCTTTTCAGGATCTTCCACTGTAACTGTCAGATCCGCTTTCTCAAGTTGTGCTTAATCACGAAACCCAATTAGGTCCCAACAAACGATAAGTCAAATAAAAACGGCTAGTTTACAAGCACAACATCAGGTAATCGAGTCACAAAAATATGCCACATATAGTGGCATATTTTCATCACGTGACCAGACAGGTCCAGAGCTTACTTTCGAGTTTATCTCAAAGAGCTCTGGGGTCGAGAATGGGCGTATATCCACACTTTTCCAAAAATCACGGTCAAACTCTCACAGAAATAACATACACAAAAAACGCTTGTAACGTCACGGCTGATCCAACAAAAATCCGATAAAATCCGACAACCGATAAAAATCCGCTGACCATCGGCAAAAAATCTAACGCAACACAATGCTATCATGCGCAAGTGGAGTAGTGGGGAAATGCCCCAATAGGCGCTATCGATGCGCAAATGGAGTAAATCATCAACATACCCATCTTGACCACCCTTGAAATTCGTGAACAGTTAAAAATGTGTATATAATAAAGAGAAATGAGTTGGTTCAGGAACGCAATCAGTAAAATATACAAACACCGTGTGCACCAGTGCAGCAACCCACGACGCTCTTGCCTCTCGACTACAGAGTGTGCGGGATACTGTTGCCTCCTACACAACACGGCAAAGGAACAAATTTCGAGAGGGACATTCGCTTCACGATGAGGTCAAACAGGAAGCACAAGAGGACTATCATGATACCAAAGACAACCAAGACGAATATCAGGGGATCGAAGACCTCAAATACATGTTCCCTAGAGAAGAAGAAGCAGGCCACAGTATTGAAGACATCCACAACTATTTGACGAACACGACATGAATATGTTGGAGGATGGGGATCGTGTCAAAACATGGCGGTTCAACAAGCATTTGAACCAACCTCTGAAGTCGCTATTATGCAAAAAATTGAACCCTACATGGAAATGCGCGTTAGGATTGTTGTACAGCTTCGGGTGTGATATTTACCAGGGTGGAGGTGGTGTGTCTGAATATCACGAAACCAAGAGCTCCATGTCACTATCAAGTATAGCGGAAAACGAAGCTTTCATTGAAGACTGCGAGATGAAGCGCCTCGATCTTGAGGATGGCGAGTTTTGGATCTAAGGTTTATTTACCGCCTGTTAGAACCACCGAGACCCCAGGAGCCTATGAAGGGAAAATCGTTTTTGATCACGTACAGATCAAGGTGATAACCACGCGCGAAACCTCTCCTGGGATGCGGCCCTCTCCCAGATTGGTTGCGAAATATGAGGTGC